>CATQJL010000223.1:55788316-56167358 GCA_958299035.1 Cylicocyclus nassatus
AAGCAGTGGTATCAACGCAGAGTACTTCGAGATTTTTACCGTTTTTAGTGGAAACCTGTGAGGAAAAACAAAACATTTTCGCTCTGAAAACTGGTGAGCCACAAAGGGAGCCTGCCGGTTCCCAACCAGCGAGACCACAGTTTCTATGCTGGGTCTTTTTTCCGGGGGCAAAGGCATTTTCTGTGGCTGAAATTCTGACGAAATCGAGGTTTTTACCGGTTTTTTTGGTGGAAAATGTGGGGAGAAAAAGAAACTTTTCGCTCCGAAAACTGGTGAGCCACAAAGGGAGCCTGACGGTTCCCAACCAGCGAGACCACAGTTTCTATGCTGGGTCTTTTTTCCGGGGGGCAAAGGCATTTTTCTGTGGCTGAAATTCTGACGAAATCGAGGTTTTTACCGTTTTTAGTGGAAAATGTGGGGAAAAAACAAAACTTTTCGCTCGGAAAACTGGTGAGCCACAAAGAGAGCCTGCCGGTTCCCAACCAGCGAGACCACAGCTTCTATGCTGGGTCCTTCATTCTGGGAGCAGAGGTATTTTCTGGGGCTAAAATTCTGTCGAAATCGAGATTTTACCGTTTTTTAGTGGAAACTGTGAGGAAAAACAAAACTTTTCGCTCCGAAAACTGGTGAGCCACAAAGAGAGCCTGCCGGTTCCCAACCAGCGAGACCACAGTTTCTATGCTGGGTCTTTTTGCCGGGGGTCAAAAGGCATTTTCTGTGGGCTGAAATTCTGACGAAATCGAGGTTTTTACCGTTTTTAGTGGAAAATGTGAGGGAAAAAGAAAACTTTTCGCTCGGAAAACTGGTGAGCCACAAAGAGAGCCTGCCGGTTCCCAACCAGCGAGACCACAGTTTCTATGCTGGGTCTTTTTGCCGGGGGCAAAGGCCATTTTCTGTGGCTGAAATTCTGACGAAATCGAGGATTTTACCGTTTTCTAGTGGAAAATGTGGGGAGAAAACAAAACTTTTCGCTCCGAAAACTGGTGAGCCACAAAGAGAGCCTACCGGTTCCCAACCAGCGAGACCACAGTTTCTATGCTGGGTCTTTTTGCCGGGGGCAAAGGCATTTTCTGTGGCTGAAATTCTGACGAAATCTGAGGTTTTTACCCGTTTTTGGTGGAAAATGTGGGGAAAAAGAAAACTTTTCGCTCCGAAAACTGGTGAGCCACAAAGAGAGCCTGGCCGGTTCCCAACCAGCGAGACCACAGTTTCTATGCTGGGTCTTTTTGCCGGGGGCAAAGGCATTTTCTGTGGCTGAAATTCTGACGAAATCGAGGTTTTTACCGTTTTTAGTGGAAATGTGGGGAAAAACAAAACTTTCCGCTCCGAAAACTGGTGAGCCACAAAGAGAGCCTGCCGGTTCCCAACCAGCGAGACCACAGTTTCTATGCTGGGTCTTTTTTTGCCGGGGGGCAAAGGCATTTTTCTGTGGGTGAAATTCTGACGAAATCGAGGTTTTTTACAGTTTTTAGTGGAAAATGTGGGGAGAAAAACAAAACTTTTCGCTCCGAAAACTGGGTGAGCCACAAAGAGAGCCTGCCGGTTCCCAACCAGCGAGACCACAGTTTCTATGCTGGGTCCTTTTTGCCGGGGGGCAAAGGCATTTTCTGTGGGTGAAATTCTGACGAAATCGAGGGTTTTTTACAGTTTTTTAGTGGAAATGTGGGGAAAAACAAAACTTTTCGCTCCGAAAACTGGTGAGCCACAAAGAGAGCCTACCGGTTCCCAACCAGCGAGACCACAGTTTCTATGCTGGGTCTTTTTGCCGGGGGCAAAGGCATTTTCTGTGGCTGAAATTCTGACGAAATCGAGGATTTTACCGTTTCTAGTGGAAAATGTGGGGAAAAACAAATACTTTTCGCTCCGAAAACTGGTGAGCCACAAAGAGAGCCTGCCGGTTCCCAACCAGCGAGACCACAGTTTCTATGCTGGGTCTTTTTTGCCGGGGGCAAAGGCATTTTCTGTGGGTGAAATTCTGACGAAATCGAGGGTTTTTACAGTTTTTAGTGGAAAATGTGGGGAAAAAACAAAACTTTTCGCTCCGAAAACTGGTGAGCCACAAAGAGAGCCTACCGGTTCCCAACCAGCGAGACCACAGTTTCTATGCTGGGTCTTTTTGCCGGGGCAAAGGCATTTTCTGTGGCTGAAATTCTGACGACGAATCGAGGGTTTTTACCGTTTTTGGTGGAAAATGTGGGGAAAAAAGAAAACTTTTCGCTCCGAAACTGGTGAGCCACAAAGAGAGCCTGCCGGTTCCCAACCAGCGAGACCACAGTTTCTATGCTGGGTCTTTTGCCGGGGGGCAAAGGCATTTTCTGTGGGTGAAATTCTGACGAAATCGAGGTTTTTTACAGTTTTTAGTGGAAAATGTGGGGAAAAACAAACTTTCCGCTCCGAAAACTGGTGAGCCACAAAGAGAGCCTGCCGGTTCCCAACCAGCGAGACCACAGTTTCTATGCTGGGTCTTTTTGCCGGGGGCAAAGGCATTTTCTGTGGCTGAAATTCTGACGAAATCGAGGTTTTTACCGTTTTTTAGTGGAAAATGTGGGGAAAAAACAAAACTTTCCGCTCCGAAAACTGGTGAGCCACAAAGAGAGCCTGCCGGTTCCCAACCAGCGAGACCACAGTTTCTATGCTGGGTCTTTTTGCCGGGGGGGCAAAGGCATTTTCTGTGGGTGAAATTCTGACGAAATCGAGGTTTTTTACAGTTTTTTTAGTGGAAAATGTGGGGAAAAACAAAACTTTTCGCTCCGAAAACTGGTTGAGCCACAAAGAGAGCCTGCCGGTTCCCCAACCAGCGAGACCACAGTTTCTATGCTGGGTCTTTTTGCCGGGGGGCAAAGGCATTTTCTGTGGCTGAAATTCTGACGAAATCGATGGGTTTTTACAGTTTTTAGTGGAAAATGTGGGGAAAAACAAAACTTTCCGCTCCGAAAACTGGTGAGCCACAAAGAGAGCCTGCCGGTTCCCAACCAGCGAGACCACAGTTTTCTATGCTGGGTCTTTTTGCCGGGGGCAAAGGCATTTTCTGTGGCTGAAATTCTGACGAAATCGAGGTTTTTACCGTTTTTAGTGGAAAATGTGGGGAAAAACAAAACTTTCCGCTCCGAAAAACTGGTGAGCCACAAAGAGAGCCTGCCGGTTCCCAACCAGCGAGACCACAGTTTCTATGCTGGGTCTTTTTGCCGGGGGGCAAAGGCATTTTCTGTTGGGTGAAATTCTGACGAAATCGAGGTTTTTACAGTTTTTAGTGGAAAATGTGGGGAAAAACAAAACTTTTCGCTCCGAAAACTGGTGAGCCACAAAGAGAGCCTGCCGGTTCCCAACCAGCGAGACCACAGTTTCTATGCTGGGTCTTTTTGCCGGGGGCAAAGGCATTTTCTGTGGCTGAAATTCTGACGAAATCGAGGATTTTACCGTTTCTAGTGGAAAATGTGGGGAAAAACAAAACTTTTCGCTCCGAAAACTGGGTGAGCCACAAAGAGAGCCTGCCGGTTCCCAACCAGCGAGACCACAGTTTCTATGCTGGGTCTTTTTTCCGGGGGCAAAGGCATTTTCTGTGGCTGGAAATTCTGACGAAATCGAGGTTTTTACCGTTTTTGGTGGAAAATGTGGGGAAAAAGAAAACTTTTCGCTCCGAAAACTGGTGAGCCACAAAGAGAGCCTGCCGGTTCCCAACCAGCGAGACCACAGTTTCTATGCTGGGTCTTTTTGCCGGGGGGGCAAAGGCATTTTCTGTGGGTGAAATTCTGACGAAATCGAGGTTTTTACAGTGTTTAGTGGAAAATGTGGGGAAAAACAAAACTTTCCGCTCCGAAAACTGGTGAGCCACAAAGAGAGCCTGCCGGTTCCCAACCAGCGAGACCACAGTTTCTATGCTGGGTCTTTTTTTCCGGGGGCAAAGGCATTTTCTGTTGGCTGAAATTCTGACGAAATCGAGGTTTTTACCGTTTTTAGTGGAAAATGTGGGGGGAAAAACAAAACTTTTCGCTCCGAAAACTGGTGAGCCACAAAGAGAGCCTACCGGTTCCCAACCAGCGAGACCACAGTTTCTATGCTGGGTCTTTTTTCCGGGGGCAAAGGCATTTTCTGTGGCTGAAATTCTGACGAAATCGAGGTTTTTACCGTTTTTGGTGGAAAATGTGGGGAAAAAGAAAACTTTTCGCTCCGAGAACTGGTGAGCCACAAAGAGAGCCTGCCGGTTCCCAACCAGCGAGACCACAGTTTCTATGCTGGGTCTTTTTGCCGGGGGGCAAAGGCATTTTCTGTGGGTGAAATTCTGACGAAAATCGAGGGTTTTTACAGTTTTTAGTGGAAAATGTGGGGAAAAACAAAACTTTCCGCTCCGAAAACTGGTGAGCCACAAAGAGAGCCTGCCGGTTCCCAACCAGCGAGACCACAGTTTCTATGCTGGGTCTTTTTTCCGGGGGCAAAGGCATTTTCTGTGGCTGAAATTCTGACGAAATCGAGGATTTTACCGTTTCTAGTGGAAAAAATGTGGGGAAAAACAAAACTTTCCGCTCCGAAAACTGGTGAGCCACAAAGAGAGCCTGCCGGTTCCCAACCAGCGAGACCACAGTTTCTATGCTGGGTCTTTTTTTCCGGGGGCAAAGGCATTTTCTGTGGCTGAAATTCTGACGAAATCGAGGATTTTACCGTTTCTAGTGGAAAATGTGGGGAAAAACAAAACTTTTCGCTCCGAAAACTGGGTGAGCCACAAAGAGAGCCTACCGGTTCCCAACCAGCGAGACCACAATTTCTATGCTGGGTCTTTTTGCCGGGGGCAAAGGCATTTTCTGTGGCTGAAATTCTGACGAAATCGAGGTTTTTACCGTTTTTAGTGGAAAATGTGGGGAAAAACAAAACTTTCCGCTCCGAAAACTGGTGAGCCACAAAGAGAGCCTGCCGGTTCCCAACCAGCGAGACCACAGTTTCTATGCTGGGTCTTTTTGCCGGGGGGCAAAGGCATTTTCTGTGGGTGAAATTCTGACGAAATCGAGGTTTTTACCGTTTTTAGTGGAAAATGTGGGGAGAAACAAAACTTTCCGCTCCGAAAACTGGTGAGCCACAAAGAGAGCCTGCCGGTTCCCAACCAGCGAGACCACAGTTTCTATGCTGGGTCTTTTTGCCGGGGGCAAAGGCATTTTCTGTGGCTGAAATTCTGACGAAATCGAGGTTTTTACCGTTTTTAGTGGAAAATGTGGGGAAAAACAAGACTTTCCGCTCCGAAAACTGGTGAGCCACAAAGAGAGCCTGCCGGTTCCCAACCAGCGAGACCACAGCTTCTATGCTGGGTCTTCATTCTAGGAGCAGAGGTATTTTCTGGGGCTAAAATTCTGTCGAAATCGAGATTTTTACCGTTTTTAGTGGAAACTGTGAGGAAAAACAAAACTTTTCGCTCCGAATACTGGTGAGCCACAAAGAGAGCCTGCCGGTTCCCAACCAGCGAGACCACAGTTTCTATGCTGGGTCTTTTTGCCGGGGGCAAAGGCATTTTCTGTGGCTGAAATTCTGACGAAATCGAGGATTTTACCGTTTCTAGTGGAAAATGTGGGGGAAAAACAAAACTTTTCGCTCCGAAAACTGGTGAACCACAAAGAGAGCCTACCGGTTCCCAACCAGCGAGACCACAGTTTCTATGCTGGGTCTTTTTTCCGGGGGGCAAAGGCATTTTCTGTGGCTGAAATTCTGACGAAATCGAGGGTTTTTACCGTTTTTTAGTGGAAAATGTGGGGAAAAACAAAACTTTTCGCTCCGAAAACTGGTGAGCCACAAAGAGAGCCTACCGGTTCCCAACCAGCGAGACCACAGTTTCTATGCTGGGTCTTTTTTCCGGGGGCAAAGGCATTTTCTGTGGCTGAAATTCTGGCGAAATCGAGGTTTTTACCGTTTTTAGTGGAAAATGTGGGGAAAAAAGAAAACTTTTCGCTCCGAGAACTGGTGAGCCACAAAGAGAGCCTGCCGGATCTCAACCAGCGAGACCACAGTTTCTATGCTGGGTCTTTTTGCCGGGGGCAAAGGCATTTTCTGTGGCTGAAATTCTGACGAAATCGAGGTTTTTACCGTTTTTTAGTGGAAAAATGTGGGGAAAAAACAAGACTTTCCGCTCCGAGAACTGGTGAGCCACAAAGAGAGCCTGCCGGATCTCAACCAGCGAGACCACAGTTTCTATGCTGGGTCTTTTTGCCGGGGGCAAAGGCATTTTCTGTGGCTGAAATTCTGACGAAATCGAGGTTTTTTACCGTTTTTAGTGGAAAATGTGGGGAAAAAACAAGACTTTCCGCTCCGAGAACTGGTGAGCCACAAAGAGAGCCTGCCGGATCTCAACCAGCGAGACCACAGTTTCTATGCTGGGTCTTTTTGCCGGGGGGGCAAAGGCATTTTCTGTGGCTGAAATTCTGACGAAATCGAGGGTTTTTACCGTTTTTAGTGGAAAATGTGGGGGAAAAAACCAAAACTTTTCGCTCTGAAAACTGGTGAGCCACAAAGAGAGCCTACCGGTTCCCAACCAGCGAGACCACAGTTTCTATGCTGGGTCTTTTTTCCGGGGGCAAAGGCATTTTCTGTGGCTGAAATTCTGACGAAATCGAGGTTTTTTACCGTTTTTAGTGGAAAATGTGGGGAAAAACAAAACTTTTCGCTCTGAAAACTGGTGAGCCACAAAGAGAGCCTACGGTTCCCAACCAGCGAGACCACAGTTTCTATGCTGGGTCTTTTTGCCGGGGGGCAAAGGCATTTTCTGTGGCTGAAATTCTGACGAAATCGAGGTTTTTACCGTTTTTTTTAGTGGAAAATGTGGGGAAAAAACAAGACTTTCCGCTCCGAAAACTGGTGAGCCACAAAGAGAGCCTGCCGGATCTCAACCAGCGAGACCACAGTTTCTATGCTGGGTCTTTTTTCCGGGGGCAAAGCATTTTCTGTGGCTGAAATTCTGACGAAATCGAGGTTTTTACCGTTTTTGGTGGAAAATGTGGGGAAAAAGAAAACTTTTCGCTCCGAGAACTGGTGAGCCACAAAGAGAGCCTGCCGGATCTCAACCAGCGAGACCACAGTTCCTATGCTGGGTTTTTTTGCCGGGGGCAAAGGCATTTTCTGTGGCTGAAATTCTGACGAAATCGAGGATTTTACCGTTTCTAGTGGAAAATGTGGGGAAAAAACAAAACTTTTCGCTCCGAAAACTGGTGAGCCACAAAGAGAGCCTACCGGTTCCCAACCAGCGAGACCACAGTTTTCTATGCTGGGTCTTTTTGCCGGGGGCAAAGGCATTTTCTGTGGCTGAAATTCTGACGAAATCGAGGATTTTACCGTTTCTAGTGGAAAATGTGGGGAAAAACAAAACTTTCGCTCTGAAAACTGGTGAGCCACAAAGAGAGCCTACCGGTTCCCAACCAGCGAGACCACAGTTTCTATGCTGGGTCTTTTTTCCGGGGGCAAAGGCATTTTTCTGTGGCTGAAATTCTGACGAAATCGAGGATTTTACCGTTTCTAGTGGAAAATGTGGGGAAAAACAAAACTTTTCGCTCCGAAAACTGGTGAGCCACAAAGAGAGCCTACCGGTTCCCAACCAGCGAGACCACAATTTCTATGCTGGGTCTTTTTGCCGGGGGGCAAAGGCATTTTCTGTGGCTGAAATTCTGACGAAATCGAGGTTTTTACCGTTTTTAGTGGAAAATGTGGGGAAAAACAAAACTTTTCGCTCTGAAAACTGGTGAGCCACAAAGAGAGCCTACCGGTTCCCAACCAGCGAGACCACAGTTTCTATGCTGGGTCTTTTTTCCGGGGGCAAAGGCATTTTCTGTGGCTGAAATTCTGACGAAATCGAGGTTTTTGCCGTTTTTGGTGGAAAATGTGGGGAAAAAGAAAACTTTTCGCTCCGAGAACTGGTGAGCCACAAAGAGAGCCTGCCGGATCTCAACCAGCGAGACCACAGTTTCTATGCTGGGTCTTTTTGCCGTGGGCAAAGGCATTTTCTGTGGCTGAAATTCTGACGAAATCGAGGTTTTTACCGTTTTTAGTGGAAAATGTGGGGAAAAACAAAACTTTCCGCTCCGAAAACTGGTGAGCCACAAAGAGAGCCTGCCGGATCTCAACCAGCGAGACCACAGTTTCTATGCTGGGTCTTTTTGCCGGGGGGCAAAGGCATTTTCTGTGGCTGAAATTCTGACGAAATCGAGGTTTTTACCGTTTTTAGTGGAAAATGTGGGGAAAAACAAAACTTTCCGCTCCGAAAACTGGTGAGCCACAAAGAGAGCCTGCCGGTTCCCAACCAGCGAGACCACAGCTTCTATGCTGGGTCTTTTTGCCGTGGGCAAAGGCATTTTCTGTGGCTGAAATTCTGACGAAATCGAGGTTTTTGCCGTTTTTGGTGGAAAATGTGGGGAAAAAGAAAACTTTTCGCTCCGAGAACTGGTGAGCCACAAAGAGAGCCTGCCGGATCTCAACCAGCGAGACCACAGTTTCTATGCTGGGTCTTTTTGCCGTGGGCAAAGGCATTTTCTGTGGCTGAAATTCTGACGAAATCGAGGTTTTTACCGTTTTTAGTGGAAAATGTGGGGAAAAACAAAACTTTCCGCTCCGAAAACTGGTGAGCCACAAAGAGAGCCTGCCGGTTCCCAACCAGCGAGACCACAGCTTCTATGCTGGGTCTTCATTCTAGGAGCAGAGGTATTTTCTGGGGCTAAAATTCTGTCGAAATCGAGATTTTTACCGTTTTTAGTGGAAACTGTGAGGAAAAACAAAACTTTTCGCTCCGAAAACTGGTGAGCCACAAAGAGAGCCTGCCGGATCTCAACCAGCGAGACCACAGTTTCTATGCTGGGTCTTTTTGCCGGGGGGCAAAGGCATTTTCTGTGGCTGAAATTCTGACGAAATCGAGGTTTTTACCGTTTTTAGTGGAAAATGTGGGGAAAAACAAAACTTTCCGCTCCGAAAACTGGTGAGCCACAAAGAGAGCCTGCCGGATCTCAACCAGCGAGACCACAGTTTCTATGCTGGGTCTTTTTGCCGGGGGGCAAAGGCATTTTCTGTGGCTGAAATTCTGACGAAATCGAGGTTTTTACCGTTTTTAGTGGAAAATGTGGGGAAAAACAAAACTTTTCGCTCTGAAAACTGGTGAGCCACAAAGAGAGCCTGCCGGATCTCAACCAGCGAGACCACAGTTTCTATGCTGGGTCTTTTTGCCGGGGGGCAAAGGCATTTTCTGTGGCTGAAATTCTGACGAAATCGAGGTTTTTACCGTTTTTAGTGGAAAATGTGGGGAAAAACAAAACTTTCCGCTCCGAAAACTGGTGAGCCACAAAGAGAGCCTGCCGGATCTCAACCAGCGAGACCACAGTTTCTATGCTGGGTCTTTTTGCCGGGGGGCAAAGGCATTTTCTGTGGCTGAAATTCTGACGAAATCGAGGTTTTTACCGTTTTTAGTGGAAAATGTGGGGAAAAACAAAACTTTCCGCTCCGAAAACTGGTGAGCCACAAAGAGAGCCTGCCGGATCTCAACCAGCGAGACCACAGTTTCTATGCTGGGTCTTTTTGCCGGGGGGCAAAGGCATTTTCTGTGGCTGAAATTCTGACGAAATCGAGGTTTTTACCGTTTTTAGTGGAAAATGTGGGGAAAAACAAAACTTTCCGCTCCGAAAACTGGTGAGCCACAAAGAGAGCCTGCCGGTTCCCAACCAGCGAGACCACAGCTTCTATGCTGGGTCTTTTTGCCGTGGGCAAAGGCATTTTCTGTGGCTGAAATTCTGACGAAATCGAGGTTTTTGCCGTTTTTGGTGGAAAATGTGGGGAAAAAGAAAACTTTTCGCTCCGAGAACTGGTGAGCCACAAAGAGAGCCTGCCGGATCTCAACCAGCGAGACCACAGTTTCTATGCTGGGTCTTTTTGCCGTGGGCAAAGGCATTTTCTGTGGCTGAAATTCTGACGAAATCGAGGTTTTTACCGTTTTTAGTGGAAAATGTGGGGAAAAACAAAACTTTCCGCTCCGAAAACTGGTGAGCCACAAAGAGAGCCTGCCGGTTCCCAACCAGCGAGACCACAGCTTCTATGCTTGGTCTTCATTCTAGGAGCAGAGGTATTTTCTGGGGCTAAAATTCTGTCGAAATCGAGATTTTTACCGTTTTTAGTGGAAACTGTGAGGAAAAACAAAACTTTTCGCTCCGAAAACTGGTGAGCCACAAAGAGAGCCTGCCGGATCTCAACCAGCGAGACCACAGTTTCTATGCTGGGTCTTTTTGCCGGGGGGCAAAGGCATTTTCTGTGGCTGAAATTCTGACGAAATCGAGGTTTTTACCGTTTTTAGTGGAAAATGTGGGGAAAAACAAAACTTTCCGCTCCGAAAACTGGTGAGCCACAAAGAGAGCCTGCCGGATCTCAACCAGCGAGACCACAGTTTCTATGCTGGGTCTTTTTGCCGGGGGGCAAAGGCATTTTCTGTGGCTGAAATTCTGACGAAATCGAGGTTTTTACCGTTTTTAGTGGAAAATGTGGGGAAAAACAAAACTTTCCGCTCCGAAAACTGGTGAGCCACAAAGAGAGCCTGCCGGTTCCCAACCAGCGAGACCACAGTTTCTATGCTGGGTCTTTTTGCCGGGGGGCAAAGGCATTTTCTGTGGCTGAAATTCTGACGAAATCGAGGTTTTTGCCGTTTTTGGTGGAAAATGTGGGGAAAAAGAAAACTTTTCGCTCCGAGAACTGGTGAGCCACAAAGAGAGCCTGCCGGATCTCAACCAGCGAGACCACAGTTTCTATGCTGGGTCTTTTTGCCGTGGGCAAAGGCATTTTCTGTGGCTGAAATTCTGACGAAATCGAGGTTTTTACCGTTTTTAGTGGAAAATGTGGGGAAAAACAAAACTTTCCGCTCCGAAAACTGGTGAGCCACAAAGAGAGCCTGCCGGTTCCCAACCAGCGAGACCACAGCTTCTATGCTGGGTCTTCATTCTAGGAGCAGAGGTATTTTCTGGGGCTAAAATTCTGTCGAAATCGAGATTTTTACCGTTTTTAGTGGAAACTGTGAGGAAAAACAAAACTTTTCGCTCCGAAAACTGGTGAGCCACAAAGAGAGCCTACCGGTTCCCAACCCGCGAGACCACAGTTTCTATGCTGGGTCTTTTTTCCGGGGGCAAAGGCATTTTCTGTGGCTGAAATTCTGACGAAATCGAGGTTTTTACCGTTTTTAGTGGAAAATGTGGGGAAAAACAAAACTTTTCGCTCCGAGAACTGGTGAGCCACAAAGAGAGCCTGCCGGATCTCAACCAGCGAGACCACAGTTTCTATGCTGGGTCTTTTTGCCGTGGGCAAAGGCATTTTCTGTGGCTGAAATTCTGACGAAATCGAGGTTTTTACCGTTTTTAGTGGAAAATGTGGGGAAAAACAAAACTTTCCGCTCCGAAAACTGGTGAGCCACAAAGAGAGCCTGCCGGATCTCAACCAGCGAGACCACAGTTTCTATGCTGGGTCTTTTTGCCGGGGGGCAAAGGCATTTTCTGTGGCTGAAATTCTGACGAAATCGAGGTTTTTACCGTTTTTAGTGGAAAATGTGGGGAAAAACAAAACTTTTCGCTCTGAAAACTGGTGAGCCACAAAGAGAGCCTACCGGTTCCCAACCAGCGAGACCACAGTTTCTATGCTGGGTCTTTTTGCCGGGGGGCAAAGGCATTTTCTGTGGCTGAAATTCTGACGAAATCGAGGTTTTTACCGTTTTTAGTGGAAAATGTGGGGAAAAACAAAACTTTCCGCTCCGAAAACTGGTGAGCCACAAAGAGAGCCTGCCGGATCTCAACCAGCGAGACCACAGTTTCTATGCTGGGTCTTTTTTCCGGGGGCAAAGGCATTTTCTGTGGCTGAAATTCTGACGAAATCGAGGTTTTTACCGTTTTTAGTGGAAAATGTGGGGAAAAACAAAACTTTCCGCTCCGAAAACTGGTGAGCCACAAAGAGAGCCTGCCGGATCTCAACCAGCGAGACCACAGTTTCTATGCTGGGTCTTTTTTCCGGGGGCAAAGGCATTTTCTGTGGCTGAAATTCTGACGAAATCGAGGTTTTTACCGTTTTTAGTGGAAAATGTGGGGAGAAACAAAACTTTCCGCTCCGAAAACTGGTGAGCCACAAAGAGAGCCTGCCGGTTCCCAACCAGCGAGACCACAGTTTCTATGCTGGGTCTTTTTTCCGGGGGCAAAGGCATTTTCTGTGGCTGAAATTCTGACGAAATCGAGGTTTTTTACCGTTTTTAGTGGAAAATGTGGGGAAAAACAAAACTTTCCGCTCCGAAAACTGGTGAGCCACAAAGAGAGCCTGCCGGATCTCAACCAGCGAGACCACAGTTTCTATGCTGGGTCTTTTTGCCGGGGGGCAAAGGCATTTTCTGTGGCTGAAATTCTGACGAAATCGAGGTTTTTACCGTTTTTAGTGGAAAATGTGGGGAAAAACAAAACTTTTCGCTCTGAAAACTGGTGAGCCACAAAGAGAGCCTACCGGTTCCCAACCAGCGAGACCACAGTTTCTATGCTGGGTCTTTTTGCCGGGGGGCAAAGGCATTTTCTGTGGCTGAAATTCTGACGAAGTCGAGGTTTTTACCGTTTTTAGTGGAAAATGTGGGGAAAAACAAAACTTTTCGCTCTGAAAACTGGTGAGCCACAAAGAGAGCCTACCGGTTCCCAACCAGCGAGACCACAGTTTCTATGCTGGGTCTTTTTTCCGGGGGCAAAGGCATTTTCTGTGGCTGAAATTCTGACGAAATCGAGGTTTTTACCGTTTTTGGTGGAAAATGTGGGGAAAAACAAAACTTTTCGCTCTGAAAACTGGTGAGCCACAAAGAGAGCCTACCGGTTCCCAACCAGCGAGACCACAGTTTCTATGCTGGGTCTTTTTTCCGGGGGCAAAGGCATTTTCTGTGGCTGAAATTCTGACGAAATCGAGGTTTTTACCGTTTTTGGTGGAAAATGTGGGGAAAAAGAAAACTTTTCGCTCCGAGAACTGGTGAGCCACAAAGAGAGCCTGCCGGATCTCAACCAGCGAGACCACAGTTTCTATGCTGGGTCTTTTTTCCGGGGGCAAAGGCATTTTCTGTGGCTGAAATTCTGACGAAATCGAGGTTTTTACCGTTTTTAGTGGAAAATGTGGGGAAAAACAAAACTTTCCGCTCCGAAAACTGGTGAGCCACAAAGAGAGCCTGCCGGATCTCAACCAGCGAGACCACAGTTTCTATGCTCGGTCTTTTTGCCGGGGGGCAAAGGCATTTTCTGTGGCTGAAATTCTGACGAAATCGAGGTTTTTACCGTTTTTAGTGGAAAATGTGGGGAAAAAGAAAACTTTTCGCTCCGAGAACTGGTGAGCCACAAAGAGAGCCTGCCGGATCTCAACCAGCGAGACCACAGTTTCTATGCTGGGTCTTTTTGCCGGGGGGCAAAGGCATTTTCTGTGGCTGAAATTCTGACGAAATCGAGGATTTTACGGTTTTTAGTGGAATATGTGGGGAAAAACAAAACTTTTCGCTCCGAAAACTGGTGAGCCACAAAGAGAGCTGGCCGGATCTCAACCAGCGAGACCACAGTTTCTATGCTGGGTCGTTTTGCCGTGGGTCAAAGGCATTTTCTGTGGCTGAAATTCTGACGAAATCGAGGTTTTTACCGTTTTTAGTGAAAAATGTGGGGAAAAACAAAACTTTCCGCTCCGAAAACTGGTGAGCCACAAAGAGAGCCTGCCGATTCCCAACCAGCGAGACCACAGTTTCTATGCTGGGTTTTTTTGCCGTGGGCAAAGACATTTTCTGTGGCTGAAATTCTGACGAAATCGAGGTTTTTACCGTTTTTAGTGGAAAATGTGGGGAAAAACAAAACTTTCCGCTCCGAAAACTGGTGAGCCACAAAGAGAGCCTGCCGGTTCCCAACCAGCGAGACCACAGTTTCTATGCTGGGTCTTTTTGCCGGGGGCAAAGGCATTTTCTGTGGCTGAAATTCTGACGAAATCGAGGTTTTTACCGTTTTTAGTGGAAAATGTGGGGAAAAACAAAACTTTCCGCTCCGAAAACTGGTGAGCCACAAAGAGAGCCTGCCGATTCCCAACCAGCGAGACCACAGTTTCTATGCTGGGTTTTTTTGCCGTGGGCAAAGACATTTTCTGTGGCTGAAATTCTGACGAAATCGAGGTTTTTACCGTTTTTAGTGGAAAATGTGGGGAAAAACAAAACTTTTCGCTCTGAAAACTGGTGAGCCACAAAGAGAGCCTACCGGTTCCCAACCAGCGAGACCACAGTTTCTATGCTGGGTCTTTTTTCAGGGGGCAAAGGCATTTTCTGTGGCTGAAATTCTGACGAAATCGAGGTTTTTACCGTTTTTGGTGGAAAATGTGGGGAAAAAGAAAACTTTTCGCTCCGAGAACTGGTGAGCCACAAAGAGAGCCTGCCGGATCTCAACCAGCGAGACCACAGTTTCTATGCTGGGTCTTTTTGCCGGGGGCAAAGGCATTTTCTGTGGCTGAAATTCTGACGAAATCGAGGTTTTTACCGTTTTTAGTGGAAAATGTGGTGAAAAACAAAACTTTCCGCTCCGAAAACTGGTGAGCCACAAAGAGAGCCTGCCGGATCTCAACCAGCGAGACCACAGTTTCTATGCTGGGTCTTTTTGCCGGGGGGCAAAGGCATTTTCTGTGGCTGAAATTCTGACGAAATCGAGGTTTTTACCGTTTTTAGTGGAAAATGTGGGGAAAAACAAAACTTTCCGCTCCGAAAACTGGTGAGCCACAAAGAGAGCCTGCCGGATCTCAACCAGCGAGACCACAGTTTCTATGCTGGGTCTTTTTGCCGGGGGGCAAAGGCATTTTCTGTGGCTGAAATTCTGACGAAATCGAGGTTTTTACCGTTTTTAGTGGAAAATGTGGGGAAAAAGAAAACTTTTCGCTCCGAGAACTGGTGAGCCACAAAGAGAGCCTGCCGGATCTCAACCAGCGAGACCACAGTTTCTATGCTGGGTCTTTTTGCCGGGGGGCAAAGGCATTTTCTGTGGCTGAAATTCTGACGAAATCGAGGTTTTTACCGTTTTTAGTGGAAAATGTGGGGAAAAACAAAACTTTCCGCTCCGAAAACTGGTGAGCCACAAAGAGAGCCTGCCGGATCTCAACCAGCGAGACCACAGTTTCTATGCTGGGTCTTTTTGCCGGGGGGCAAAGGCATTTTCTGTGGCTGAAATTCTGACGAAATCGAGGTTTTTACCGTTTTTAGTGGAAAATGTGGGGAAAAAGAAAACTTTTCGCTCCGAGAACTGGTGAGCCACAAAGAGAGCCTGCCGGATCTCAACCAGCGAGACCACAGTTTCTATGCTGGGTCTTTTTGCCGGGGGGCAAAGGCATTTTCTGTGGCTGAAATTCTGACGAAATCGAGGATTTTACGGTTTTTAGTGGAATATGTGGGGAAAAACAAAACTTTTCGCTCCGAAAACTGGTGAGCCACAAAGAGAGCCTGCCGGATCTCAACCAGCGAGACCACAGTTTCTATGCTGGGTCGTTTTGCCGTGGGTCAAAGGCATTTTCTGTGGCTGAAATTCTGACGAAATCGAGGTTTTTACCGTTTTTAGTGAAAAATGTGGGGAAAAACAAAACTTTCCGCTCCGAAAACTGGTGAGCCACAAAGAGAGCCTGCCGATTCCCAACCAGCGAGACCACAGTTTCTATGCTGGGTTTTTTTGCCGTGGGCAAAGACATTTTCTGTGGCTGAAATTCTGACGAAATCGAGGTTTTTACCGTTTTTAGTGGAAAATGTGGGGAAAAACAAAACTTTCCGCTCCGAAAACTGGTGAGCCACAAAGAGAGCCTGCCGGTTCCCAACCAGCGAGACCACAGTTTCTATGCTGGGTCTTTTTGCCGGGGGCAAAGGCATTTTCTGTGGCTGAAATTCTGACGAAATCGAGGTTTTTACCGTTTTTAGTGGAAAATGTGGGGAAAAACAAAACTTTCCGCTCCGAAAACTGGTGAGCCACAAAGAGAGCCTGCCGATTCCCAACCAGCGAGACCACAGTTTCTATGCTGGGTTTTTTTGCCGTGGGCAAAGACATTTTCTGTGGCTGAAATTCTGACGAAATCGAGGTTTTTACCGTTTTTAGTGGAAAATGTGGGGAAAAACAAAACTTTCCGCTCCGAAAACTGGTGAGCCACAAAGAGAGCCTGCCGGTTCCCAACCAGCGAGACCACAGTTTCTATGCTGGGTCTTTTTGCCGGGGGCAAAGGCATTTTCTGTGGCTGAAATTCTGACGAAATCGAGGTTTTTACCGTTTTTAGTGGAAAATGTGGGGAAAAACAAAACTTTCCGCTCCGAAAACTGGTGAGCCACAAAGAGAGCCTGCCGGTTCCCAACCAGCGAGACCACAGTTTCTATGCTGGGTTTTTTTGCCGTGGGCAAAGACATTTTCTGTGGCTGAAATTCTGACGAAATCGAGGTTTTTAGCGTTTTTAGTGGAAAATGTGGGGAAAAACAAAACTTTTCGCTCCGAAAACTGGTGAGCCACAAAGAGAGCCTGCCGGATCTCAACCAGCGAGACCACAGTTTCTATGCTGGGTCTTTTTGCGGGGGGCAAAGGCATTTTCTGTGGCTGAAATTCTGACGAAATCGAGGTTTTTACCGTTTTTAGTGGAAAATGTGGGGAAAAACAAAACTTTTCGCTCCGAAAACTGGTGAGCCACAAAGAGAGCCTGCCGGATCTCAACCAGCGAGACCACAGTTTCTATGCTGGGTCTTTTTGCCGGGGGGCAAAGGCATTTTCTGTGGCTGAAATTCTGACGAAATCGAGGTTTTTACCGTTTTTAGTGGAAAATGTGGGGAAAAACAAAACTTTTCGCTCTGAAAACTGGTGAGCCACAAAGAGAGCCTACCGGTTCCCAACCAGCGAGACCACAGTTTCTATGCTGGGTTTTTTTGCCGTGGGCAAAGACATTTTCTGTGGCTGAAATTCTGACGAAATCGAGGTTTTTACCGTTTTTAGTGGAAAATGTGGGGAAAAACAAAACTTTCCGCTCCGAAAACTGGTGAGCCACAAAGAGAGCCTGCCGATTCCCAACCAGCGAGACCACAGTTTCTATGCTGGGTTTTTTTGCCGTGGGCAAAGACATTTTCTGTGGCTGAAATTCTGACGAAATCGAGGTTTCTACCGTTTTTAGTGGAAAATGTGGGGAAAAACAAAACTTTCCGCTCCGAAAACTGGTGAGCCACAAAGAGAGCCTGCCGGTTCCCAACCAGCGAGACCACAGTTTCTATGCTGGGTCTTTTTGCCGGGGGCAAAGGCATTTTCTGTGGCTGAAATTCTGACGAAATCGAGGTTTTTTACCGTTTTTAGTGAAAAATGTGGGGAAAAACAAAACTTTCCGCTCCGAAAACTGGTGAGCCACAAAGAGAGCCTGCCGATTCCCAACCAGCGAGACCACAGTTTCTATGCTGGGTTTTTTTGCCGTGGGCAAAGACATTTTCTGTGGCTGAAATTCTGACGAAATCGAGGTTTTTACCGTTTTTAGTGGAAAATGTGGGGAAAAACAAAACTTTCCGCTCCGAAAACTGGTGAGCCACAAAGAGAGCCTGCCGGTTCCCAACCAGCGAGACCACAGTTTCTATGCTGGGTCTTTTTGCCGGGGGCAAAGGCATTTTCTGTGGCTGAAATTCTGACGAAATCGAGGTTTTTACCGTTTTTAGTGGAAAATGTGGGGAAAAACAAAACTTTCCGCTCCGAAAACTGGTGAGCCACAAAGAAAGCCTGCCGGTTCCCAACCAGCGAGACCACAGTTTCTATGCTGGGTCTTTTTGCCGGGGGCAAAGGCATTTTCTGTGGCTGAAATTCTGACGAAATCGAGGTTTTTACCGTTTTTAGTGGAAAATGTGGGGAAAAACAAAACTTTCCGCTCCGAAAACTGGTGAGCCACAAAGAAAGCCTGCCGGATCTCAACCAGCGAGACCACAGTTTCTATGCTGGGTCTTTTTGCCGGGGGGCAAAGGCATTTTCTGTGGCTGAAATTCTGACGAAATCGAGGTTTTTACCGTTTTTAGTGGAAAATGTGGGGAAAAACAAAACTTTCCGCTCCGAAAACTGGTGAGCCACAAAGAGAGCCTGCCGGATCTCAACCAGCGAGACCACAGTTTCTATGCTGGGTCTTTTTGCCGGGGGGCAAAGGCATTTTCTGTGGCTGAAATTCTGACGAAATCGAGGTTTTTACCGTTTTTAGTGGAAAATGTGGGGAAAAACAAAACTTTCCGCTCCGAAAACTGGTGAGCCACAAAGAGAGCCTGCCGGATCTCAACCAGCGAGACCACAGTTTCTATGCTGGGTCTTTTTGCCGGGGGGCAAAGGCATTTTCTGTGGCTGAAATTCTGACGAAATCGAGGTTTTTACCGTTTTTAGTGGAAAATGTGGGGAAAAACAAAACTTTCCGCTCCGAAAACTGGTGAGCCACAAAGAAAGCCTGCCGGATCTCAACCAGCGAGACCACAGTTTCTATGCTGGGTCTTTTTTCCGGGGGCAAAGGCATTTTCTGTGGCTGAAATTCTGACGAAATCGAGGTTATTACGGTTTTTAGTGGAAAATGTGGGGAAAAACAAAACTTTTCGCTCCGAAAACTGGTGAGCCACAAAGAGAGCCTGCCGGTTCCCAACCAGCGAGACCACAGTTTCTATGCTGGGTCTTTTTGCCGAGGGCAAAGGCATTTTCTGTGGCTGAAATTCTGACGAAATCGAGGTTTTTACCGTTTTTAGTGGAAAATGTGGGGAAAAACAAAACTTTCCGCTCCGAAAACTGGTGAGCCACAAAGAGAGCCTACCGGTTCCCAACCAGCGAGACCACAGTTTCTATGCTGGGTCTTTTTTCCGGGGGCAAAGGCATTTTCTGTGGCTGAAATTCTGACGAAATCGAGGTTATTACGGTTTTTAGTGGAAAATGTGGGGAAAAACAAAACTTTTCGCTCCGAAAACTGGTGAGCCACAAAGAGAGCCTGCCGGTTCCCAACCAGCGAGACCACAGTTTCTATGCTGGGTCTTTTTGCCGGGGGGCAAAGGCATTTTCTGTGGCTGAAATTCTGACGAAATCGAGGTTTTTACCGTTTTTAGTGGAAAATGTGGGGAAAAACAAAACTTTCCGCTCCGAAAACTGGTGAGCCACAAAGAGAGCCTACCGGTTCCCAACCAGCGAGACCACAGTTTCTATGCTGGGTCTTTTTTCCGGGGGCAAAGGCATTTTCTGTGGCTGAAATTCTGACGAAATCGAGGTTATTACGGTTTTTAGTGGAAAATGTGGGGAAAAACAAAACTTTCCGCTCCGAAAACTGGTGAGCCACAAAGAGAGCCTGCCGGATCTCAACCAGCGAGACCACAGTTTCTATGCTGGGTCTTTTTGCCGAGGGCAAAGGCATTTTCTGTGGCTGAAATTCTGACGAAATCGAGGTTTTTACCGTTTTTGGTGGAAAATGTGGGGAAAAAGAAAACTTTTCGCTCCGAGAACTGGTGAGCCACAAAGAGAGCCTGCCGGTTCCCAACCAGCGAGACCACAGTTTCTATGCTGGGTCTTTTTGCCGGGGGGCAAAGGCATTTTCTGTGGGTGAAATTCTGACGAAATCGAGGTTTTTACAGTTTTTAGTGGAAAATGTGGGGAAAAACAAAACTTTTCGCTCTGAAAACTGGTGAGCCACAAAGAGAGCCTGCCGGATCTCAACCAGCGAGACCACAGTTTCTATGCTGGGTCTTTCCGGGGGCAAAGGCATTTTCTGTGGCTGAAATTCTGACGAAATCGAGGTTTTTACCGTTTTTAGTGGAAAATGTGGGGAAAAACAAAACTTTCCGCTCCGAAAACTGGTGAGCCACAAAGAAAGCCTGCCGGATCTCAACCAGCGAGACCACAGTTTCTATGCTGGGTCTTTTTGCCGGGGGGCAAAGGCATTTTCTGTGGCTGAAATTCTGACGAAATCGAGGTTTTTACCGTTTTTAGTGGAAAATGTGGGGAAAAACAAAACTTTCCGCTCCGAAAACTGGTGAGCCACAAAGAGAGCCTGCCGGATCTCAACCAGCGAGACCACAGTTTCTATGCTGGGTCTTTTTGCCGGGGGGCAAAGGCATTTTCTGTGGCTGAAATTCTGACGAAATCGAGGTTTTTACCGTTTTTAGTGGAAAATGTGGGGAAAAACAAAACTTTCCGCTCCGAAAACTGGTGAGCCACAAAGAGAGCCTACCGGTTCCCAACCAGCGAGACCACAGTTTCTATGCTGGGTCTTTTTTCCGGGGGCAAAGGCATTTTCTGTGGCTGAAATTCTGACGAAATCGAGGTTATTACGGTTTTTAGTGGAAAATGTGGGGAAAAACAAAACTTTTCGCTCTGAAAACTGGTGAGCCACAAAGAGAGCCTACCGGTTCCCAACCAGCGAGACCACAGTTTCTATGCTGGGTTTTTTTGCCGTGGGCAAAGACATTTTCTGTGGCTGAAATTCTGACGAAATCGAGGTTTTTACCGTTTTTGGTGGAAAATGTGGGGAAAAAGAAAACTTTTCGCTCCGAGAACTGGTGAGCCACAAAGAGAGCCTGCCGGTTCCCAACCAGCGAGACCACAGTTTCTATGCTGGGTCTTTTTGCCGGGGGGCAAAGGCATTTTCTGTGGGTGAAATTCTGACGAAATCGAGGTTTTTACCGTTTTTAGTGGAAAATGTGGGGAAAAACAAAACTTTTCGCTCCGAGAACTGGTGAGCCACAAAGAGAGCCTGCCGGATCTCAACCAGCGAGACCACAGTTTCTATGCTGGGTCTTTCCGGGGGCAAAGGCATTTTCTGTGGCTGAAATTCTGACGAAATCGAGGTTTTTACCGTTTTTAGTGGAAAATGTGGGGAAAAAGAAAACTTTTCGCTCCGAGAACTGGTGAGCCACAAAGAGAGCCTGCCGGATCTCAACCAGCGAGACCACAGTTTCTATGCTGGGTCTTTCCGGGGGCAAAGGCATTTTCTGTGGCTGAAATTCTGACGAAATCGAGGTTTTTACCGTTTTTAGTGGAAAATGTGGGGAAAAAGAAAACTTTTCGCTCCGAGAACTGGTGAGCCACAAAGAGAGCCTGCCGGATCTCAACCAGCGAGACCACAGTTTCTATGCTGGGTCTTTTTGCCGGGGGCAAAGACATTTTCTGTGGCTGAAATTCTGACGAAATCGAGGTTTTTACCGTTTTTAGTGGAAAATGTGGGGAAAAACAAAACTTTTCGCTCTGAAAACTGGTGAGCCACAAAGAGAGCCTACCGGTTCCCAACCAGCGAGACCACAGTTTCTATGCTGGGTTTTTTTGCCGTGGGCAAAGACATTTTCTGTGGCTGAAATTCTGACGAAATCGAGGTTTTTACCGTTTTTAGTGGAAAATGTGGGGAAAAACAAAACTTTCCGCTCCGAAAACTGGTGAGCCACAAAGAGAGCCTGCCGATTCCCAACCAGCGAGACCACAGTTTCTATGCTGGGTTTTTTTGCCGTGGGCAAAGACATTTTCTGTGGCTGAAATTCTGACGAAATCGAGGTTTTTACCGTTTTTAGTGGAAAATGTGGGGAAAAACAAAACTTTCCGCTCCGAAAACTGGTGAGCCACAAAGAGAGCCTGCCGGTTCCCAACCAGCGAGACCACAGTTTCTATGCTGGGTCTTTTTGCCGGGGGCAAAGGCATTTTCTGTGGCTGAAATTCTGACGAAATCGAGGTTTTTACCGTTTTTAGTGAAAAATGTGGGGAAAAACAAAACTTTCCGCTCCGAAAACTGGTGAGCCACAAAGAGAGCCTGCCGATTCCCAACCAGCGAGACCACAGTTTCTATGCTGGGTTTTTTTGCCGTGGGCAAAGACATTTTCTGTGGCTGAAATTCTGACGAAATCGAGGTTTTTACCGTTTTTAGTGGAAAATGTGGGGAAAAACAAAACTTTCCGCTCCGAAAACTGGTGAGCCACAAAGAGAGCCTGCCGGTTCCCAACCAGCGAGACCACAGTTTCTATGCTGGGTCTTTTTGCCGGGGGCAAAGGCATTTTCTGTGGCTGAAATTCTGACGAAATCGAGGTTTTTTACCGTTTTTAGTGGAAAATGTGGGGAAAAACAAAACTTTCCGCTCCGAAAACTGGTGAGCCACAAAGAAAGCCTGCCGGTTCCCAACCAGCGAGACCACAGTTTCTATGCTGGGTCTTTTTGCCGGGGGCAAAGGCATTTTCTGTGGCTGAAATTCTGACGAAATCGAGGTTTTTACCGTTTTTAGTGGAAAATGTGGGGAAAAACAAAACTTTCCGCTCCGAAAACTGGTGAGCCACAAAGAAAGCCTGCCGGATCTCAACCAGCGAGACCACAGTTTCTATGCTGGGTCTTTTTGCCGGGGGGCAAAGGCATTTTCTGTGGCTGAAATTCTGACGAAATCGAGGTTTTTACCGTTTTTAGTGGAAAATGTGGGGAAAAACAAAACTTTCCGCTCCGAAAACTGGTGAGCCACAAAGAGAGCCTGCCGGATCTCAACCAGCGAGACCACAGTTTCTATGCTGGGTCTTTTTGCCGGGGGGCAAAGGCATTTTCTGTGGCTGAAATTCTGACGAAATCGAGGTTTTTACCGTTTTTAGTGGAAAATGTGGGGAAAAACAAAACTTTTCGCTCCGAAAACTGGTGAGCCACAAAGAGAGCCTGCCGGATCTCAACCAGCGAGACCACAGTTTCTATGCTGGGTCTTTTTGCCGAGGGCAAAGGCATTTTCTGTGGCTGAAATTCTGACGAAATCGAGGTTTTTACCGTTTTTAGTGGAAAATGTGGGGAAAAACAAAACTTTCCGCTCCGAAAACTGGTGAGCCACAAAGAGAGCCTGCCGGATCTCAACCAGCGAGACCACAGTTTCTATGCTGGGTCTTTTTGCCGGGGGCAAAGGCATTTTCTGTGGCTGAAATTCTGACGAAATCGAGGTTTTTACCGTTTTTAGTGGAAAATGTGGGGAAAAACAAAACTTTCCGCTCCGAAAACTGGTGAGCCACAAAGAGAGCCTGCAGGTTCCCAACCAGCGAGACCACAGTTTCTATGCTGGGTCTTTTTGCCGGGGGCAAAGGCATTTTCTGTGGCTGAAATTCTGACGAAATCGAGGTTTTTACCGTTTTTAGTGGAAAATGTGGGGAAAAACAAAACTTTCCGCTCCGAAAACTGGTGAGCCACAAAGAAAGCCTGCCGGTTCCCAACCAGCGAGACCACAGTTTCTATGCTGGGTCTTTTTGCCGGGGGCAAAGGCATTTTCTGTGGCTGAAATTCTGACGAAATCGAGGTTTTTACCGTTTTTAGTGGAAAATGTGGGGAAAAACAAAACTTTCCGCTCCGAAAACTGGTGAGCCACAAAGAAAGCCTGCCGGATCTCAACCAGCGAGACCACAGTTTCTATGCTGGGTCTTTTTGCCGGGGGGCAAAGGCATTTTCTGTGGCTGAAATTCTGACGAAATCGAGGTTTTTACCGTTTTTAGTGGAAAATGTGGGGAAAAACAAAACTTTCCGCTCCGAAAACTGGTGAGCCACAAAGAGAGCCTGCCGGATCTCAACCAGCGAGACCACAGTTTCTATGCTGGGTCTTTTTGCCGGGGGGCAAAGGCATTTTCTGTGGCTGAAATTCTGACGAAATCGAGGTTTTTACCGTTTTTAGTGGAAAATGTGGGGAAAAACAAAACTTTCCGCTCCGAAAACTGGTGAGCCACAAAGAGAGCCTACCGGTTCCCAACCAGCGAGACCACAGTTTCTATGCTGGGTCTTTTTTCCGGGGGCAAAGGCATTTTCTGTGGCTGAAATTCTGACGAAATCGAGGTTATTACGGTTTTTAGTGGAAAATGTGGGGAAAAAGAAAACTTTTCGCTCCGAGAACTGGTGAGCCACAAAGAGAGCCTGCCGGATCTCAACCAGCGAGACCACAGTTTCTATGCTGGGTCTTTTTGCCGGGGGCAAAGACATTTTCTGTGGCTGAAATTCTGACGAAATCGAGGTTTTTACCGTTTTTAGTGGAAAATGTGGGGAAAAACAAAACTTTTCGCTCTGAAAACTGGTGAGCCACAAAGAGAGCCTACCGGTTCCCAACCAGCGAGACCACAGTTTCTATGCTGGGTTTTTTTGCCGTGGGCAAAGACATTTTCTGTGGCTGAAATTCTGACGAAATCGAGGTTTTTACCGTTTTTAGTGGAAAATGTGGGGAAAAACAAAACTTTCCGCTCCGAAAACTGGTGAGCCACAAAGAGAGCCTGCCGATTCCCAACCAGCGAGACCACAGTTTCTATGCTGGGTTTTTTTGCCGTGGGCAAAGACATTTTCTGTGGCTGAAATTCTGACGAAATCGAGGTTTTTACCGTTTTTAGTGGAAAATGTGGGGAAAAACAAAACTTTCCGCTCCGAAAACTGGTGAGCCACAAAGAGAGCCTGCCGGTTCCCAACCAGCGAGACCACAGTTTCTATGCTGGGTCTTTTTGCCGGGGGCAAAGGCATTTTCTGTGGCTGAAATTCTGACGAAATCGAGGTTTTTACCGTTTTTAGTGGAAAATGTGGGGAAAAACAAAACTTTCCGCTCCGAAAACTGGTGAGCCACAAAGAAAGCCTGCCGGTTCCCAACCAGCGAGACCACAGTTTCTATGCTGGGTCTTTTTGCCGGGGGCAAAGGCATTTTCTGTGGCTGAAATTCTGACGAAATCGAGGTTTTTACCGTTTTTAGTGGAAAATGTGGGGAAAAACAAAACTTTCCGCTCCGAAAACTGGTGAGCCACAAAGAAAGCCTGCCGGATCTCAACCAGCGAGACCACAGTTTCTATGCTGGGTCTTTTTGCCGGGGGGCAAAGGCATTTTCTGTGGCTGAAATTCTGACGAAATCGAGGTTTTTACCGTTTTTAGTGGAAAATGTGGGGAAAAACAAAACTTTCCGCTCCGAAAACTGGTGAGCCACAAAGAGAGCCTGCCGGATCTCAACCAGCGAGACCACAGTTTCTATGCTGGGTCTTTTTGCCGGGGGGCAAAGGCATTTTCTGTGGCTGAAATTCTGACGAAATCGAGGTTTTTACCGTTTTTAGTGGAAAATGTGGGGAAAAACAAAACTTTCCGCTCCGAAAACTGGTGAGCCACAAAGAGAGCCTACCGGTTCCCAACCAGCGAGACCACAGTTTCTATGCTGGGTCTTTTTTCCGGGGGCAAAGGCATTTTCTGTGGCTGAAATTCTGACGAAATCGAGGTTATTACGGTTTTTAGTGGAAAATGTGGGGAAAAACAAAACTTTTCGCTCCGAAAACTGGTGAGCCACAAAGAGAGCCTGCCGGATCTCAACCAGCGAGACCACAGTTTCTATGCTGGGTCTTTTTGCCGAGGGCAAAGGCATTTTCTGTGGCTGAAATTCTGACGAAATCGAGGTTTTTACCGTTTTTAGTGGAAAATGTGGGGAAAAACAAAACTTTCCGCTCCGAAAACTGGTGAGCCACAAAGAGAGCCTGCCGGATCTCAACCAGCGAGACCACAGTTTCTATGCTGGGTCTTTTTGCCGGGGGGCAAAGGCATTTTCTGTGGCTGAAATTCTGACGAAATCGAGGTTTTTACCGTTTTTAGTGGAAAATGTGGGGAAAAACAAAACTTTCCGCTCCGAAAACTGGTGAGCCACAAAGAGAGCCTACCGGTTCCCAACCAGCGAGACCACAGTTTCTATGCTGGGTCTTTTTTCCGGGGGCAAAGGCATTTTCTGTGGCTGAAATTCTGACGAAATCGAGGTTATTACGGTTTTTAGTGGAAAATGTGGGGAAAAACAAAACTTTTCGCTCCGAAAACTGGTGAGCCACAAAGAGAGCCTGCCGGATCTCAACCAGCGAGACCACAGTTTCTATGCTGGGTCTTTTTGCCGAGGGCAAAGGCATTTTCTGTGGCTGAAATTCTGACGAAATCGAGGTTTTTACCGTTTTTAGTGGAAAATGTGGGGAAAAACAAAACTTTCCGCTCCGAAAACTGGTGAGCCACAAAGAGAGCCTGCCGGATCTCAACCAGCGAGACCACAGTTTCTATGCTGGGTCTTTTTGCCGGGGGCAAAGGCATTTTCTGTGGCTGAAATTCTGACGAAATCGAGGTTTTTACCGTTTTTAGTGGAAAATGTGGGGAAAAACAAAACTTTCCGCTCCGAAAACTGGTGAGCCACAAAGAGAGCCTGCAGGTTCCCAACCAGCGAGACCACAGTTTCTATGCTGGGTCTTTTTGCCGGGGGCAAAGGCATTTTCTGTGGCTGAAATTCTGACGAAATCGAGGTTTTTACCGTTTTTAGTGGAAAATGTGGGGAAAAACAAAACTTTCCGCTCCGAAAACTGGTGAGCCACAAAGAAAGCCTGCCGGTTCCCAACCAGCGAGACCACAGTTTCTATGCTGGGTCTTTTTGCCGAGGGCAAAGGCATTTTCTGTGGCTGAAATTCTGACGAAATCGAGGTTTTTACCGTTTTTAGTGGAAAATGTGGGGAAAAACAAAACTTTCCGCTCCGAAAACTGGTGAGCCACAAAGAGAGCCTGCCGGATCTCAACCAGCGAGACCACAGTTTCTATGCTGGGTCTTTTTGCCGGGGGCAAAGGCATTTTCTGTGGCTGAAATTCTGACGAAATCGAGGTTTTTACCGTTTTTAGTGGAAAATGTGGGGAAAAACAAAACTTTCCGCTCCGAAAACTGGTGAGCCACAAAGAGAGCCTGCAGGTTCCCAACCAGCGAGACCACAGTTTCTATGCTGGGTCTTTTTGCCGGGGGCAAAGGCATTTTCTGTGGCTGAAATTCTGACGAAATCGAGGTTTTTACCGTTTTTAGTGGAAAATGTGGGGAAAAACAAAACTTTCCGCTCCGAAAACTGGTGAGCCACAAAGAAAGCCTGCCGGATCTCAACCAGCGAGACCACAGTTTCTATGCTGGGTCTTTTTGCCGGGGGGCAAAGGCATTTTCTGTGGCTGAAATTCTGACGAAATCGAGGTTTTTACCGTTTTTAGTGGAAAATGTGGGGAAAAACAAAACTTTCCGCTCCGAAAACTGGTGAGCCACAAAGAGAGCCTGCCGGATCTCAACCAGCGAGACCACAGTTTCTATGCTGGGTCTTTTTGCCGGGGGGCAAAGGCATTTTCTGTGGCTGAAATTCTGACGAAATCGAGGTTTTTACCGTTTTTAGTGGAAAATGTGGGGAAAAACAAAACTTTCCGCTCCGAAAACTGGTGAGCCACAAAGAGAGCCTACCGGTTCCCAACCAGCGAGACCACAGTTTCTATGCTGGGTCTTTTTTCCGGGGGCAAAGGCATTTTCTGTGGCTGAAATTCTGACGAAATCGAGGTTATTACGGTTTTTAGTGGAAAATGTGGGGAAAAACAAAACTTTTCGCTCCGAAAACTGGTGAGCCACAAAGAGAGCCTGCCGGATCTCAACCAGCGAGACCACAGTTTCTATGCTGGGTCTTTTTGCCGAGGGCAAAGGCATTTTCTGTGGCTGAAATTCTGACGAAATCGAGGTTTTTACCGTTTTTGGTGGAAAATGTGGGGAAAAAGAAAACTTTTCGCTCCGAGAACTGGTGAGCCACAAAGAGAGCCTGCCGGTTCCCAACCAGCGAGACCACAGTTTCTATGCTGGGTCTTTTTGCCGGGGGGCAAAGGCATTTTCTGTGGGTGAAATTCTGACGAAATCGAGGTTTTTACAGTTTTTAGTGGAAAATGTGGGGAAAAACAAAACTTTCCGCTCCGAAAACTGGTGAGCCACAAAGAGAGCCTGCCGGATCTCAACCAGCGAGACCACAGTTTCTATGCTGGGTCTTTTTGCCGGGGGCAAAGGCATTTTCTGTGGCTGAAATTCTGACGAAATCGAGGATTTTACGGTTTTTAGTGGAAAATGTGGGGAAAAAGAAAACTTTTCGCTCCGAAAACTGGTGAGCCACAAAGAGAGCCTGCCGGTTCCCAACCAGCGAGACCACAGTTTCTATGCTGGGTCGTTTTGCCGGGGGTCAAAGGCATTTTCTGTGGCTGAAATTCTGACGAAATCGAGGTTTTTACCGTTTTTAGTGAAAAACGTGGGGAAAAACAAAACTTTCCGCTCCGAAAACTGGTGAGCCACAAAGAGAGCCTGCCGATTCCCAACCAGCGAGACCACAGTTTCTATGCTGGGTCGTTTTGCCGGGGGGCAAAGACATTTTCTGTGGCTGAAATTCTGACGAAATCGAGGTTTTTACCGTTTTTAGTGAAAAATGTGGGGAAAAACAAAACTTTCCGCTCCGAAAACTGGTGAGCCACAAAGAGAGCCTGCCGGTTCCCAACCAGCGAGACCACAGTTTCTATGCTGGGTCGTTTTGCCGGGGGGCAAAGACATTTTCTGTGGCTGAAATTCTGACGAAATCGAGGTTTTTACCGTTTTTAGTGAAAAACGTGGGGAAAAACAAAACTTTCCGCTCCGAAAACTGGTGAGCCACAAAGAGAGCCTGCCGGTTCCCAACCAGCGAGACCACAGTTTCTATGCTGGGTCGTTTTGCCGGGGGTCAAAGGCATTTTCTGTGGCTGAAATTCTGACGAAATCGAGGTTTTTACCGTTTTTAGTGAAAAACGTGGGGAAAAACAAAACTTTCCGCTCCGAAAACTGGTGAGCCACAAAGAGAGCCTGCCGGTTCCCAACCAGCGAGACCACAGTTTCTATGCTGGGTCGTTTTGCCGGGGGTCAAAGGCATTTTCTGTGGCTGAAATTCTGACGAAATCGAGGTTTTTACCGTTTTTAGTGAAAAATGTGGGGAAAAACAAAACTTTCCGCTCCGAAAACTGGTGAGCCACAAAGAGAGCCTGCCGGTTCCCAACCAGCGAGACCACAGTTTCTATGCTGGGTCGTTTTGCCGGGGGTCAAAGGCATTTTCTGTGGCTGAAATTCTGACGAAATCGAGGTTTTTACCGTTTTTAGTGAAAAACGTGGGGAAAAACAAAACTTTCCGCTCCGAAAACTGGTGAGCCACAAAGAGAGCCTGCCGGTTCCCAACCAGCGAGACCACAGTTTCTATGCTGGGTCGTTTTGCCGGGGGGCAAAGACATTTTCTGTGGCTGAAATTCTGACGAAATCGAGGTTTTTACCGTTTTTAGTGAAAAATGTGGGGAAAAACAAAACTTTCCGCTCCGAAAACTGGTGAGCCACAAAGAGAGCCTGCCGATTCCCAACCAGCGAGACCACAGTTTCTATGCTGGGTCTTTTTGCCGTGGGCAAAGACATTTTCTGTGGCTGAAATTCTGACGAAATCGAGGTTTTTACCGTTTTTAGTGGAAAATGTGGGGAAAAACAAAACTTTTCGCTCTGAAAACTGGTGAGCCACAAAGAGAGCCTGCCGGTTCCCAACCAGCGAGACCACAGTTTCTATGCTGGGTCGTTTTGCCGGGGGTCAAAGGCATTTTCTGTGGCTGAAATTCTGACGAAATCGAGGTTTTTACCGTTTTTAGTGAAAAATGTGGGGAAAAACAAAACTTTTCGCTCCGAAAACTGGTGAGCCACAAAGAAAGCCTGCCGGATCTCAACCAGCGAGACCACAGTTTCTATGCTGGGTCGTTTTGCCGGGGGTCAAAGGCATT
Organism: Cylicocyclus nassatus; assembly: GCA_958299035.1. Taxonomy (NCBI): domain Eukaryota; kingdom Metazoa; phylum Nematoda; class Chromadorea; order Rhabditida; family Strongylidae; genus Cylicocyclus; species Cylicocyclus nassatus. The sequence continues at coordinate 55,817,854 of CATQJL010000223.1, forward strand.
TTCTGTGGCTGAAATTCTGACGAAATCGAGGTTTTTACCGTTTTTAGTGAAAAATGTGGGGAAAAACAAAACTTTCCGCTCCGAAAACTGGTGAGCCACAAAGAGAGCCTGCCGGTTCCCAACCAGCGAGACAACAGTTTCTATGCTGGGTCTTTTTGCCGGGGGCAAAGGCATTTTCTGTGGCTGAAATTCTGACGAAATCGAGGTTTTTACCGTTTTTAGTGGAAAATGTGGGGAAAAACAAAACTTTCCGCTCCGAAAACTGGTGAGCCACAAAGAGAGCCTGCCGGTTCCCAACCAGCGAGACCACAGTTTCTATGCTGGGTCGTTTTGCCGGGGGTCAAAGGCATTTTCTGTGGCTGAAATTCTGACGAAATCGAGGTTTTTACCGTTTTTAGTGAAAAATGTGGGGAAAAACAAAACTTTCCGCTCCGAAAACTGGTGAGCCACAAAGAGAGCCTGCCGATTCCCAACCAGCGAGACCACAGTTTCTATGCTGGGTCTTTTTGCCGGGGGCAAAGGCATTTTCTGTGGCTGAAATTCTGACGAAATCGAGGTTTTTACCGTTTTTAGTGGAAAATGTGGGGAAAAACAAAACTTTCCGCTCCGAAAACTGGTGAGCCACAAAGAGAGCCTGCCGATTCCCAACCAGCGAGACAACAGTTTCTATGCTGGGTCTTTTTGCCGGGGGCAAAGGCATTTTCTGTGGCTGAAATTCTGACGAAATCGAGGTTTTTACCGTTTTTAGTGGAAAATGTGGGGAAAAACAAAACTTTCCGCTCCGAAAACTGGTGAGCCACAAAGAGAGCCTGCCGGTTCCCAACCAGCGAGACCACAGTTTCTATGCTGGGTCGTTTTGCCGGGGGTCAAAGGCATTTTCTCTGGCTGAAATTCTGACGAAATCGAGGTTTTTACCGTTTTTAGTGAAAAATGTGGGGAAAAACAAAACTTTCCGCTCCGAAAACTGGTGAGCCACAAAGAGAGCCTGCCGGTTCCCAACCAGCGAGACCACAGTTTCTATGCTGGGTCTTTTTGCCGGGGGCAAAGGCATTTTCTGTGGCTGAAATTCTGACGAAATCGAGGTTTTTACCGTTTTTAGTGGAAAATGTGGGGAAAAACAAAACTTTTCGCTCCGAAAACTGGTGAGCCACAAAGAAAGCCTGCCGGTTCCCAACCAGCGAGACCACAGTTTCTATGCTGGGTCTTTTTGCCGGGGGCAAAGACATTTTCTGTGGCTGAAATTCTGACGAAATCGAGGTTTTTACCGTTTTTAGTGGAAAATGTGGGGAAAAACAAAACTTTTCGCTCCGAAAACTGGTGAGCCACAAAGAGTGCCTGCCGGTTCCCAACCAGCGAGACCACAGTTTCTATGCTGGGTCTTTTTGCCGGGGGCAAAGGCATTTTCTGTGGCTGAAATTCTGACGAAATCGAGGATTTTACGGTTTTTAGTGGAAAATGTGGGGAAAAACAAAACTTTTCGCTCCGAAAACTGGTGAGCCACAAAGAGAGCCTGCCGGATCTCAACCAGCGAGACCACAGTTTCTATGCTGGGTCGTTTTGCCGGGGGTCAAAGGCATTTTCTGTGGCTGAAATTCTGACGAAATCGAGGTTTTTACCGTTTTTAGTGAAAAATGTGGGGAAAAACAAAACTTTCCGCTCCGAAAAGTGGTGAGCCACAAAGAGAGCCTGCCGGTTCCCAACCAGCGAGACCACAGTTTCTATGCTGGGTTTTTTTGCCGTGGGCAAAGACATTTTCTGTGGCTGAAATTCTGACGAAATCGAGGTTTTTACCGTTTTTAGTGGAAAATGTGGGGAAAAACAAAACTTTCCGCTCCGAAAACTGGTGAGCCACAAAGAGAGCCTGCCGGTTCCCAACCAGCGAGACCACAGTTTCTATGCTGGGTCTTTTTCCGGGGGCAAAGGCATTTTCTGTGGCTGAAATTCTGACGAAATCGAGGTTTTTACCGTTTTTAGTGGAAACTGTGAGGAAAAACAAAACTTTTCGCCCCGAAAACTGGTGAGCCACAAAGAGAGCCTGCCGGATCTCAACCAGCGAGACCACAGTTTCTATGCTGGGTCTTTTTGCCGGGGGGCAAAGGCATTTTCTGTGGCTGAAATTCTGACGAAATCGAGGTTTTTACCGTTTTTAGTGGAAAATGTGGGGAAAAACAAAACTTTCCGCTCCGAAAACTGGTGAGCCACAAAGAGAGCCTGCCGGTTCCCAAGCAGCGAGACCACAGCTTCTATGCTGGGTCTTTTTGCCGGGGGCAAAGGCATTTTCTGTGGCTGAAATTCTGACGAAATCGAGGTTTTTACCGTTTTTAGTGGAAAATGTGGGGAAAAACAAAACTTTCCGCTCCGAAAACTGGTGAGCCACAAAGAGAGCCTGCCGGTTCCCAACCAGCGAGACCACAGTTTCTATGCTGGGTTTTTTTGCCGGGGGCAAAGACATTTTCTGTGGCTGAAATTCTGATGAAATCGAGGTTTTTACCGTTTTTAGTGGAAAATGTGGGGAAAAACAAAACTTTCCGTTCCAAAAACTGGTCAGCCACATCGAAGGCCTGCCGGAGCTCAACCAGCGAGACCACAATTTCCATGCTGGGTCTTCATTCTGGGAGCAGAGGTATTTTCTGGGGCTAAAATTCTGTCGAAATCGAGATTTTTACCGTTTTTAGTGGAAAATGTGGGGAAAAACAAAACTTTTCGCTCCGAAAACTGGTGAGCCACAAAGAGAGCCTGCCGGATCTCAACCAGCGAGACCACAGTTTCTATGCTGGGTCTTTTTGCCGGGGGCAAAGGCATTTTCTGTGGCTGAAATTCTGACGAAATCGAGGATTTTACGGTTTTTAGTGGAAAATGTGGGGAAAAAGAAAACTTTTCGCTCCGAAAACTGGTGAGCCACAAAGAGAGCCTGCCGGTTCCCAACCAGCGAGACCACAGTTTCTATGCTGGGTCTTTTTCCGGGGGCAAAGGCATTTTCTGTGGCTGAAATTCTGACGAAATCGAGGTTTTTACCGTTTTTAGTGGAAACTGTGAGGAAAAACAAAACTTTTCGCCCCGAAAACTGGTGAGCCACAAAGAGAGCCTGCCGGTTCCCAACCAGCGAGACCACAGCTTCTATGCTGGGTCTTTTTGCCGGGGGCAAAGGCATTTTCTGTGGCTGAAATTCTGACGAAATCGAGGTTTTTACCGTTTTTAGTGGAAAATGTGGGGAAAAACAAAACTTTCCGCTCCGAAAACTGGTGAGCCACAAAGAGAGCCTGCCGGTTCCCAACCAGCGAGACCACAGCTTCTATGCTGGGTCTTTTTGCCGGGGGCAAAGGCATTTTCTGTGGCTGAAATTCTGACGAAATCGAGGTTTTTACCGTTTTTAGTGGAAAATGTGGGGAAAAACAAAACTTTCCGCTCCGAAAACTGGTGAGCCACAAAGAGAGCCTGCCGGTTCCCAACCAGCGAGACCACAGTTTCTATGCTGGGTTTTTTTGCCGGGGGCAAAGACATTTTCTGTGGCTGAAATTCTGATGAAATCGAGGTTTTTACCGTTTTTAGTGGAAAATGTGGGGAAAAACAAAACTTTCCGTTCCAAAAACTGGTCAGCCACATCGAAGGCCTGCCGGAGCTCAACCAGCGAGACCACAATTTCCATGCTGGGTCTTCATTCTGGGAGCAGAGGTATTTTCTGGGGCTAAAATTCTGTCGAAATCGAGATTTTTACCGTTTTTAGTGGAAAATGTGGGGAAAAACAAAACTTTTCGCTCGGAAAACTGGTGAGCCACATAGAGAGCCTGCTGGTTCCCAACCAGCGAGACCACAGTTTCTATGCTGGGTCTTTTTCCGGGGGCAAAGGCATTTTCTGTGGCTGAAATTCTGACGAAATCGAGGTTTTTACCGTTTTTAGTGGAAACTGTGAGGAAAAACAAAACTTTTCGCTCCGAAAACTGGTGAGCCACAAAGAGAGCCTGCCGGTTCCCAACCAGCGAGACCACAGCTTCTATGCTGGGTCTTCATTCTGGGAGCAGAGGTATTTTCTGGGGCTAAAATTCTGTCGAAATCGAGAATTCTGTCGAAATCGAGATTTTTACCGTTTTTGGTGGAAATTGTGGGGGAAAACAAAACTTTTCGTTCCAAAAACTGGTCAGCCACATCGAAGGCCTGCCGGAGCTCAACCAGCGAGACCACAATTTCCATGCTGGGTCTTCATTCTGGGAGCAGAGGTATTTTCTGGGGCTAAAATTCTGTCGAAATCGAGATTTTTACCGTTTTTGGTGGAAATTGTGGGGGAAAACATAATTTTTCGTTCCAAAAACTGGCCAACCAAGGAGAAGGCCTGCAAGCAATGCAATTCATTGCTGTTCTATTGCTCTTCGGATTAAGGGTTTCGTCAATATTTCACAAAATGTAGAGTTCTGACAACTAATCCAAGGAGAGTTGCAATCTTCAGATTTCAATCAAACTATGCAAAATGGCCAGGAGGGGGCAGGGAAATCTTTAGAATGAAGGTGGAACGTAGCTAAGGACATGAAAAGAAGAGGAAACATAAAACGTAGTATGTTAACAGTAGAGATTGCTCCAGCTGTGAAGGCTGTAACCAAACCGAGCATACGGTATTTCATCACAAACGATTCGTCATCGCAGGCAAAGTCAAAACACGTGCCGTCATCGCATGCAGTGTAGGGTGCGATCAATAGTCACATGTCGAGACAACCCTCTCCTCTCTAACTTGTCTGGGGTTCGGAATGTACCGCGCCTCTAAAAATCTCATTGTCTGTAACCTCTGCGAGAGGGTGTGATGTCTCGCGCGCTCACACTGTCAACAACTCGCCCTCCGCAACGCTGAAGGGGGGTGACCGGGGTAGGTGATCTATGTGTAGTTTTCGTCGTCTCGCCGGATGTTTCCAGTTTATATTATACGAGGATTACGTATGAAAACAACAACCTCACATTTTTAATAGCCCAGGCATTCTCAAGAGAAGTTTTTTGCAGATAAGAAAGGTGGACTTGAAAGCAGCTCGCATTTAGTGATATGCATATTACCCTATTTTCCGGAGTATAGGGCGCCTTTCTGTGCACCGCACGCGAGCAGTTTCGCGACGACGGGCGATGTGCGACGTCGCAAGGGCACCCATACCGACCTTTCGTAACAGTTTTGTGCATTCGTTCTCTGTTAAATCTCCTGTGACCATGTGTGGTTTGAAAAATCAGGCTGCTCCATCTTTAATTCATCATATTCCGCTAAACCAAAAATTTACGCTAAAAGGCTCCCCGTACTGTTATCATTTTAAGCTCGTCAAACTCATCCAATATCTGTCAATGAGTTCGTTTATATCTAGATCTAGTAAAATTTTCGCTAGAATTTTCCGAAAGTTGAAAGCACTGACATCCTGACTCTGAAGCGCTCAGCAATCTCCAGGTAAAGTAAAGAACAACTTTCGCGTTTACGTTCGCGCGGCAGGTGCGCCTTATACTCCGGAAAATAGGGTACTTCGGTTCGCCTTTGTGACCTGGTATCATCTCCTTGTTAGTTTCTTTTTTGGAGTGGAGAAGCTCAGCTGTGAATAGGGCTATCAAATCAAAGCTAAAAAGTTGATTCCGCTTTGAAGCAAATTGTCACAAATATGTGTGGAGGGTGATGATTACAAATAATTGTTGACAACTATATGTTTATCGTCGTATCCTCTATCAATGAATTTCCTGCTGTAGCTATTTGGAGCAGCGATTGAGAAACAGCATGCAATTCTAATTTTTTTGCTTAGATTTGAAAAGCACAACAGCAGTAAGACCATTATATGCATATGATTCGGGGCAGTCGTATACTGAGAGAAGGCAGATGAGAGGGAAGACGTTTCTTGAGGGACCTACAACTGCAATGGTAGAGTAGTGATATAAAACAGTGTTGGATGCTAAATGGCAAAATCAAACTTCGTTCAGGTCATTCACTTTGAGACTTAGACACTCTCTCCTTTTTAGCAATTTTTTTTTCCAGGTCATCCTCACATAATGAACTTCTGAGATCCGGAGTTGAGGATATGTGCGTAAATCTGGACAACTTTTCTTAAACCGAACAAGCGGTGTTATTCCCCTACTATGGCTTATCTTTTGCGAGAATCTCGCCGAGCGGACGCTGCTGCAACAGTCGATGAAAGTTTCAAAAGCGATTCGTGTATTGAATGTGAACGAAGGTTTTAAACATAAAATTTTCATATTGCTTATCTCAGTTTTCCGAACACTTGAGTAGTCAAATTCACCTTAAAGAGCATTCATCCGGCTATTCCTGCAGTCAATTGAAAAGGTTTTGGAAAATCGTTTATTCAAACAAGTGAAAAATGCATTTGTTCCAATTTTACCGAATAGAGGGTCTTCGTTGTCTCATCGCGTGATCACCAGATGTATGAGAAGACGGTTTAGTTGAATCAACTTAGATTTTCACTTCAAATTGGTTGCAGAGGTCTTTCCGCTCTATTGCCACCGAAGATCAAGAACAGTATCCCACGAGCAGCTCTGTGTATTTCCCACATCCACTTCCTATTCTTAATGTTTTTTTTTCTCACTCGATTCCGATAGGAGGAACAAGCCTACTGGATTTCTTCAAAAATTGTTTTCGGATACAGGTGGTCATTCTGCATAATTAGGTTTGTGCTTTGACTACAATCATGTCTCGATGTTTTCACAAGGGTTGTGTGTAGAAGCTTGAAAATAGCCGGAACATCTCAAAAATAGCAGCTCAATATTCACTCCACTGCTCCCCAAACAAAGGCTAGATTTCCAAAAATTAGCAAAATTTTGTGCGTGAGTATGATCTGACATACTCTGGCATACTTTATGGAACGGCCAACCGAAAAGAGGAGAAGAAAGCCGTATTACTAGATTGAGCATGTCATAGATTTACTGGGAAAAGAGAAAAGGGAAGACCGAAGCAGAGATAACTGGATGAACCAAAGCGGATGCACGAGAGCCTAAGATAGAAGAAGAACAAGCCTAATATTTCGTGTAATGGAAGAGGGCTTGTAAAATTTACGCCATACCGCATAAATTTTCTACAAGATCACGCATGATTAAAACGAGAATTATATTTTGTTCCTTTCAAAATTTCATCTGTTTTTAGAGTTCAGCTTCGAATCACCTAACTCTTTCCGAAAATGATCGTTGCGAGCGTAATTTGCATCATAATCTGCAATTTGTGCATAACCAAAATTACTGCAGCACCAGTGAGAATGTTCTAGGCGAAAATCGCCAACCATTTTCTTTTGGGTACCTCTAATTTGAGAAATCATAACTCGATATGGACTGTAGTAAAATTTTACAAGCACTGCGTTGTATAGTCAATGGTCGGTACTTATTTCGTTCTTTCTGAAGTGATAGAAGAAAGACTTTTTTCAAATTTTTCGATTTTTTCGCCATTAACGTGGCGAAATCTGGCGTTCTTCTGTTATAGAATAGTTCTATATAGGCTTAATCTCACCTTATATAGCGAGTAAAGTGATCGTTAAGATTTATGCGACTCCTTGGAACCATAATGATAGGCCATATTTTTTTATAAAAACCTAAATTCAAAATTTAAAATTTTTGATAAAACTTTCGCACAAATCTCCAACACACATTACATGTCACGACGATAGAGCAAAAACAAAAATTTTCCCCATTCGTTTTGCTCTCCTTTAAGGTATGAATTTACGGAATAGACGTAGCTCCGTGGAAAAGAAAGAAGTCATAAAAACTGAGAGAATGGAGCTTTCAAACGATTTAAGCATCGTTCATGTGTTTTTTCCTTCAAAATCAGCAGTTCAAAAAGAGGTATGAACAACGGGTAGAACTTCTGAAACAACTCACATAGATAAATGAATTAGTTAATTATTTTTTTGTTTCATTCATGAAATCGTAGCAAGGAAAGTGATTTTCGATCGTGTGCAGCAATATGTATGTTGTGAAGTTCGGCACTTGAATCTGCTCTTAATTTTCTTTTGACTTTTCTTAACTGAACAGCGCTCAAACACGGCAGAAGTGTTCCAAAATTATTGTACACCGGTTAATTGTAAATAAATGTCTTGTCCTGTCTTCAGCCGGCTCTGGATACCAGTTTGTAGGCTTCAAATTTAATAGTACCACTTTACGAATTGGCATCAATCGCTCTTCTTTACTGAGAAGAGACTTCCAGCATACAGGGCCTTGATAAATAGATACAGCGCCGTCTCAAAAAAAGTTGCAGAAAAAAATCAGAAAGATTGTGAAGGAGAAATTTCACAAACGCTGATTTCTTTGAAATGACTTTCTTCGAGTTTTTAGGCATTTCGAATGGAGTCACATTTCTGGGAAACCCATAAAACTATTTTGTACGATATGCTTGCAAAATATAAAGAAAGTCCGGTCAAGTGCAAATTTCATAATTAAGAAGAGCTGCTTTAGCAGCCTGGCGCGATTTTCCTCAAGCAAGAATTATCCTCAATGCCTCGAAACATTCTTCAGAGGTCCCTAAGGCGTAATTCTACCGTAACAAAAAAGACCGTTGTTCTATCCTGTACTGTTATTTGAAGTTGAAGCTCTACAGAATGGTAGCCACGGCCCGCTAGCAGTGCACATTACTATATTTATTGTAAGTAAGTTTCAGAACTTTCGCGACTCATTCTTGGAGGAGGGGAAGCATCCTCCTTTCCCTCACCGCCATTGATGGAGCAGTAAACCAAAAATCGTTAGGAAGAAATGGTAGGCTACAAAATGGTATACAGTACTATTATAGGTATGTAACTGTAATACTGTTAGCTATTCATTTTCAACTTTGAAATTGTCTATGTATTTTCTGGACACGGTAAACACCTGACAAGTAAGTTTTTGAACTCAAGTGCTTTCCTCAACAAAATCGATGTTAGTGTTTGTTAATATATGAAGTCCTTGTTCCGAAATGGTTTAGGGAGTTATAGGCTTTGTTTGGGTTGAACTTGCACTAAGTTTGATGACTTGTTGCAGTATAGAGGGCGCTCAATAGTTTTTAAATGCTCTTTTTTGACTTTTTTATAATCGGGAAAGTACATCTGAAATTTTCAGGTACGAAATCTTGAAACAGTTTCCCATTTACTGCGCGTTCACGCTGTTTGAACAGGGATTGATAATGCAGTCGAAAAGCAAAGGCAAATGCTGTTAAATTCGTTCCCTGATAGTCTAGCAAATATGGAAGACCATTATGTAATCAGCGTTTGAGATTGATTGGCATTTGGTTGGCAACATCTCAGGGAAGCCACTTTGAGTCTGAAGGCTTCACTTGTTAGTTGCATAATATCATGACCTATCTAGACCGCTCGAACAAGGCAAAAGCTCATACTTCCCTTTTTGAATACCATTCCCTTTGCCACTGGGCATGACAGTTGAAGATGGGGGTAGCCAAGGTACTTCCTGCTTAGGGACCCAATGTTTATGTTGACATTTTTCGGAGCGGCCCGTCTTCGTTTTGCAGGTGCAGTTCGTCCAAAATAACTGCGATATTTGTTCACAACAACGATGAGGGAGTAGAGAGTGACATGCGTTATTGTGTCGATGTTACTTACTGTCACTTACCGTACGCGCGACACTTGTCGAAATTGGCGCTTAAATTCCTAATGGGGCTCCTCAGTGACGCCATTACGCGCAGTGAATTTATGTCGAATTTGTCGATGTCGCTTTGTTGCGTCAAACCTCCACGTGTTCTGAGAAATGGCCGTCCTTTCATGGACCGCCGGGCCTCCTCGATTCTCACAACGGCCTCCATCTGAGAGTGAACGAGCGAGAAAAACGACCGACGAACACGTTCCGACGATCGACACCACGGTTTTCGCCATTTTTGGCCCTCACGGTCATTTTTCATGTGTTTTTGCACGCTCGTTCTGCCATCTGTTTCTGCGAAATGCGTTTCTTCTTGGACCCAATGTTTCAGACGAATTTATCACACCATAGGGTGTTGTTAAGTGAGAAAATTTTGCTGTGGCGCAAGAAAACTAACTCTATAAATTTCATGAGAAATTTTATGTGGAAAGTGCAACGGTGAATTTGTCGAATAGTCAAAAGTGATAGCGCACTTGCAACTTTAGCCTGATCATCTCTACAGCAAAAGGACCGAAAAAAGGAGACAATTTTTAATAACCCCAAATGAATAATTTCAGAAATGACTTTACAGAGTCAACATACTTCAGAGCAATCGTATTAGACAAAAATAAAGCCCTGCCCTAAACCTTCACGCAGAATGTGCTTGAGTAAGTAAGGTTGAAAATGAGATCTAAACGCAAATCTCTTGGTTGAGAATGCTACCGTATCCCACCACGGGAAATTCCGTGCATCCAGAGTACCTTGCTTAATCGTTTGATACCTATGTTAGCAACACTATTGAGCAGTTTCTCGAGTCTGAATGAATTGGGAGACTATTGCACGCAAAGAAAATTATTTGAAGGGTTTGTTTTCAGAGTACTAAATTCTCTCCATTTGTCCTCAGTAGAAGCCGGCGGTAATAAACTGTGGTTGGAGCTCTAATTAAGGACTGGTCATTGCCTATAGACCTACAAGGATTGAGCCCCATTGTTCCGGTTTGGAAAGAGCAAGCGAAATCGTTGAAGGAATTTGTTAAACCAAAAAAGTATAAAAATTGGAACCCTTGAAAAAGGAGGTTCAAGTCAATTTTACACTTAAATACGTACCCGAACTCGAAGTGCCGCTGCGAAAAAAAATAGACGAAGAAATCAGCTTTCTCAACTAGCCACTCTTAGACTCTGATGAACAGCATGGCTATCTGTCTACCCTACAGTTACTCTATTTTTACCTAAAGGTGTAAAATCAAGCAAATTTTGCTGCATACCATTTTTGCTGGTCACAATAATGAGGACTTTTTTGCATGCTCGGTAAACAACTGGCGCATCTGCTTTGCTTCCCCTCCAATTTGACGAACGAAATCGTAGAAAAATCGTAATCTCACATGCATTTAAATTGATCCAGATTGATGTCGGAGCTGTAAGATTAGTTTACATCATAAAAGCGTATGCCGACATTATTAGGGACAATAAATAAAGTGGATAACTGGCCATCATTAGTCTCTCCGACGTTAGATTTTGCAAATACGTAAGCACAAACGGCGAGCTCAACTTTTTGAGGTTGTTTATGGCATGATCGTTATCATCCGCTTGTCTTTCTTATTGTGTTTACGGACGCCAACTCTTCGAAGTTTCATACGCTCTTAGAAAAGCATGAAAGAGAATGACAAAATTTTCGTCTTCGAATTCATTTATTAGGTTGAGTCAAAAGTAATGGGAACTTTTGGCTCCCTATTTCGAACTTTCCGCAACTCGTGTAAAATAGCGATAGAAGAGTATCCTAAATTGTATAAAACGTAGCTTTTCTTTCTCTTCTCAGCAGTGAGGCCAATGGTCCAGTTGGCTTCTTATGTCGGACACCGTTTAGAGCACTTGCTTATGCACATTCTACCTAATTTGAAAGTAGGTTTAAAGAGTTGCGATGTTCTCATTACTTTTGACTCACCCTAGTACATACATTAATATAACGAAATTCTAATCTTTGAGTCCAATTACATACTCTAATGCACCACAATCGATATTCTAAAGTCAATAGTTTTCTTTCGCTGTTTGGGAAAATCATTGAATTTGTAGTAAGGATTTGCACACTTCCATTCAGTAGAGATTTCACATGTGAGCTTAGTGCTGAGAAGAAGTTCGAGAGAGACTGATTTTTTCTGTAATTACCATTCAGAATTCCCTTACAATTTCACTTGTCAGGCAAAAGATGGGAAGTCAGGTCTTCGTCTCGGCCGATGGTGTTTTATGCGTTGCGCTGATTTATCGTACGATCACGCGAGTCTCATGCAACTAAACGACATTCGAGGTAGAAAACTCCCTAAATAACTTTGAGTAAACCAAGTCTATCTTTGACATCTACCCCCCCCCCTTCCCCTTCTCGTTTCACTCCTCTCTTTTGTCGGCAGTTTCGATGTACAGAATTCTTTCACACTACGGGCAGAGCATGCAACCTCGTCAGGTCCCAGAGTTGAATGTGTCTTTGTGCACAGCGCTTGAATTATGATCAACATGCTCGGGACGAGACGAGGGCCCGAGATGTGGTGCTGGAAAAGACTCCCCCCCCCCTTATAGGGTGCAAGGCAGAAGAAAGGTCCCGGGGCCCCGGCTCTATCGCTTGGTCGCAACGTGCGTGCACTTTCGTGAATCGCAACACTTGAAACGACGCAGTTAACGACGTTGATTTACGATCAGATGGCGGCGCAACGGGTAGCAAACGATCGCTTCTTCTGCACCCCCGACGAACGAACGAACGAACGCGATTCCGACGCTTCGGCTGGGAAAGAGAAAATGTGTTCTTTCCACTCAAAAGTTGCGCTGTGTGCGATACCACCTGGAGTTCTGAAAAGCAGCCCGTCAATCAGGAGGCAGATGGACGTGGCTTTTTGCGGTCTATAAAAAGAACATGTGCTCCAGCCTGTAGCATTTTCTTGGACCACATGATCCGTCTATACACAGCGTTCCTCAATATCAGTGGTTGAATGGCATTTTCGCAGCAGAAAGAATCTTTTTTTATGTCTGTATACGATCAAAGGTTGTTTAGGGGAGAGGGAGGAAAGAGGGATGCAAGAAAAAGTCGTCGGACTAATCGCGCGTTAGCCAAGAATTCTAGGAAGATTTCAGCCTTTTTCCCATTTCCTCACGAAAAATTGTGACAATGAGCCCAAACTTCTCTGTTTCGTACAGAATGTTCGTACTAAGCCAATTATTCAAAAGGAAAACTTTATCTGCTTGATTTTAGCCTTTGGACCTTTTGTGAACTTTGCGACAGCAATGATATATGTCCCATTTGCTTAGCTTTAATATTTTATGCCATTCTAAACAGACTTTACTCAGTATGCCGAATGTACATAACAAACGAAAATTAATGTTATTTCAGAAAAAAATGAGTTGCCCAACAAATTTATTGCAGGCTGCGTGCAAGACGACCAAGTCTCAGCTGAAACATTCAAAGGTCAGGTTACTGTAGAGTGGTACGATTTATTGCATAAACTTCGTTCCATTTTTCGTATTCGCAAATTTTTTCGCTAGGCGGGTCAAAAGTTCGCCGGAAAGACTTCGGCCACTAGAAATACCGTAACAAACTGGAATCTTATAGGGAAAAGTGTTATTTCGGCTGCTGAAAAATCGAGCACAGTCCATCTTCACAACAGATTCTAGGAACTTTGCGGGAAAATTCGCGACTTGCTCGTTAGAGCCTTCCACCTTTTGCAACTTGTACCTACCTTTGTATCAACCCTAATTAAATTAGATGATGCTTTTCTTGAATTGGAAATTACAAAAACCTAGCGTAGAAACTGAGCCTTCCTTAGTTGCCACAAGAATCTAAATTTATATGTGTTTTTAGAAAAAGTGTTACTTGTGGCTCCGCTACATTCTGGCATACTGCTTGAACCTAAATCCTTTAGTGGAATGGAACTTTAGTATATGAGAGTCAGATGCAATTCATCAATGTAGTTAACGCAAGATGCGTTTGTTACTTTAGCTAAGCTTATTGGAACGGTTGCCGAATGTGATATATTTGTTCTTGCGGTAACTCAAAGCGGAAACGGTAAATTTTGGGGACTCCGTCCGATTAAGCATACACGTGGGTATTCAATCTGCCCATTCTGCTCTAGCATTTCTCATCCGTGCCTCATTCTCGATTTCGATTCCTCCGGTAGGCTAAGAAAACACATGAGACACCGAGCACATTGCATTGCCAATCACTCACCACGGAACAATGAGACGCGTTTTTTGCCCAACCGAGGGGCATTTCTTTTCAGGCAATCCGGGGGCAATATATCGTAGACATCGTTGTCCTTCGACGATGACAACGAGTCCGCGACGACAACGATATGTATAATGTTGCCAATTCGAAATGAACCGGCTTCTGTTCGCGGCTCGGGTGGGTGTGTGCCTGGTGATGTGCAACGCTGTTGCAAAATCAAAAACAGCAGAAATCAAAAATTTTGAACTTTTGCTAGAAAAATCTGGAATTCATCAGTGTTTTTCGAATTGTCGCCATAGAAATTTTTTGAAGTTCTTCGAGATTTTTCTTGTAATTCTGGTGGAGTTTTACGCTGGAAACCAACATTGTTGAAGGCTGAGCTGGCATTGAATCCTTGTAACGTTCTCTTTACTAAAAATTTTTCCTTTATTTTGCACCATTTTTGTCACATCGGGTTTTAGACTTCCTTTTAGCAACGGCAGCTCTGATTTCTGACGTCATTTCACTTGTGATGTCTAGTTTTTGATTCTGATTGCACTATTTCTAGAAAAGCTTTTTGCAACCTTATCAATCCTGCAGAGGAATAATCAAACGTAATGTAGGATACCATTTCTCTGCAGATTAAGTAAGCTCAATAACAATTTCCTGAAAAAATCTACCTACTCTGCTTTACCCGCTTTCTCCTTCCCCATTTTGGAAAATTTTTGAATAACATCGCTTCGGTATTTAATAAGATAAAGGATTGTTTGGACAATCCACACAAGGGATAATCAGCAAAGTTTTCATTCTAAACCTTTTCATTTCAGTGATTTTTGATTAATCACTTGGAGATTTTGCTAGTTATGCATCAGCGACGGACAGAGGGGAAGAAAATTTCGGAAATGGTCTATATGAGCTCTGGAATTCTGAGGAATATAATGTTATGAATATCATGATAATCTTATTGTTTTTTAGGAGGGATTTTTGAAAACTTCAGGATTATATTGCAATAAACTCAAGATCTATCCCTAAAAATTTTTTCAAACAGCGTCATCAACAATGTGGTATCTATAAAATCATCTTTCTTACAGATTCCATCAAAACCTTGCTCAGGAAAAATTTTTGACAGTTACTGTTATAATCATAAGCTTGAATCAAAAGCACTGATCTGACCACGTAGAAGGATCCTTTTTGTCCTTTTGATCCTTGCACATAGTAGGTGTAAATATGCTGTGCATCCTTTGAGTCTTTCGATTTTAATTTCTATGGATAGGAGTCACTTTGTGGGTTAGGCTTATCGTTATAAGGCGGTAGCAAGTGCTTCACTTGATTCAAAGAGTAAAGACTACAGAGTTATAGGATCCCTTTGGACCACCCTGCGATGTTAATGGATTATGATGCCATGCATGATGTATCATCTGCTTTCGTGTGTTGCATTTAGAGAGAAGTGAACTATGAACGCTGGTACAGTGTGATGGTGTCACATCGTAGGCACCTCGTAACGATGTTTTTTATTCTTCTGCCGATAGTCTCTCAGCGATGGCTCAAGCGATAAAGACCGTACGCAAAGTTCTGCGCTGGTCGAAGAAGTGGCATTTCAAGCTGAAACCCCCCCCCCCGCCGAAGTTGGACCGCCGCCGTATCGGCGAACACGGGGGCATTGCCACCCAATGCATAGCGCTTGATATTCGGTTCGGACGGACAATCTGCTCTGTGCTCTGCTGCTGTGTATGTGTCCGCTGTTCGCTATTCTCGTTCGTTTGTCTCACATCACTGGGGTGGGTGAGAACGCAACATTAATTACGTTAGGGAGATATTTTCCGCTATTTGCTGGCTGGAGGGTCTAGACGATGAGGGAGACGCAAAAAGTCAACGGCAGCAAGTGTGGAACGCAATGTGTGTGTGCTGAGATGCAGTGGAAGAGTGAGTGTGAGAATAGGAGAGAACGGTTGGTGAAGAGAGAGGAACAAAAAGAGTTCGGTGCCGTATCAGTTGAATGGCCAACGAGGCGAGCGGAGAAACAGAGACACAATACTGAGAGAGACAGTGATTGATTCGAGCAAAACCACGCTTGAGGTTTCGTTGGTTTTAGGGTATCCCCAAGTTTTGTTAGAGAGGGTACCTGAAAATCATGTTGGGTAGTGGAAGAGATGAGGAATGAGTAGACAGAACGTCAAAGCTTAGTTAACTTAAAAATGTTGTTCTAGGCTCAAACCCCCTGAGAGAATGGGTATCCTAACACCTTACCGCGGGTAACAATCACCTCCAACTTTTATCTGAGGGCTACTTGCTCTTGGTAAGAAGGCATATACGCTGCAATCGCCGTCAAATGCAACACAGGGTGTAGGAAATATGTACTTCTTGATTATGTTCATGTATCGTAAGCTCTTCCCTACACAGTTCCCTACCCTAACCCAAGTGGCGATCTCTGCCCTTTCACTAAGAAGCAACTTCTCCTTGTTCTCACACCACCAGTCTCACTCTCCACTTGTACTTACACTCAAAAAAGAAGCATGCACATCCACATCAAACACCGCGTTGCGCCACATCTTCGCCACGCGTGATTTTCCGCGACCGCCGCATTGCTGGCCGGGCGGCGGCCTCCCAGCCGCTGGCTACCCGCTCGTGTTCGCTGTGGTCTCGGTCGGTCGCCTCGTCGCGTTCGTCGCATTCAAACGTTCACCCCGTTTTTTCGCCTCGGGTCTTTCTGCTTCACCTTTTTATCAACGCTTGAGTTTGCCTGCTTCTTGTGATTGTTGTGCTTCCCGTCACCCATGGAGCGCGGAGCAAATTTCCGCATTGCACCTTCAGTGCAAGCACACTATATTAAGCGGAAAATCTATTCGACTGTACTTTTTTTCTTCTAGAATCACTCATTGTCCTCATTGCTCTGCAGCTCACATCATGCTGCAAATAGCCAGCATGCAACTCATTGCCGGCTTCTTTCGTCGGTTGCCACGCCTCCTGCCATAATTGGAAATGCTGGCTTGTATCTCTATCTCATCACTTTGGTGCCTTCGCTGATTTTTCTTTGGTGCTACTGAATCAACCAATTATCTGAAGTCTACTGTAAGAAAAAATGGTCTGGACGCCATAAAAGCTATAATCTACTTATTTTGAAACATATAAGCTGTCAAATTCATGCATCCAAAGATAGCGACACTCAGTGTGACTGTAGTGTATTGTTCATTATAGACTATGAGATTTTGATTTATCACGTTGTCCGGAAAATAATTTCGCATGGCATCCTACCGCGACAGAATGACCACAGAAAACATAGAATGGGGTATCATTCGATAGAGCAAAGCAAGCTCTACAAGCTAGTTCACAAATCTCCGCGGAGATATTGCTCCACCTGAAGTTCGAATCCACAATATAAAAAATTTCTAACGCCCGAAAAATCGTATCTCCGTTCACAGACGTCTTGGGGATCTCCAATTTGCACAGGCATGTACTCTCCACACTAGATTATCACCTGTATAGTTTTTGGTATTTTTCCATGGCTATAGTACGAGAAATAAAAAGGGGTCAAAAGTGCGAATATGTCATGTTTTTCGGGTTTTTTGCAAACAATTTGATTTTTCTCAAAAACTAGCGCTTGTCTGAAGCTGAAAATTCATGGTTATACTCCTAAAGGTTCATGCTACAGAATCACCCGTGTGAGAGAAGCTCAGAATTGCTTTGGCAGAAATATGCTAAATTTGGTTCTCTCAATTTTCAGCCATGGAAAAACCGCGAAAATGCGCGTACAAGTGTCTCGTATAGGCCCGTGCATGAGCAAGTTAGGGGTTCTCAGGGCTTCTCTGAACGGAGATACGGTTTTTTTCGTTTTTTCGGATCTTGAGTGCCTTGTGAAATTTGGCTTCAAACTTCACGCAAATCAAACTTGGCGCGAAGGTTCGAGCTTCATTTTGTAGAGCTTGCTCTGATCTATCGGTTGATACCCCATTCACATACTTTCGTGCGCACCCTGCTGCGATATTGCATGATAAAACAAAAAGCGACATTATTTTCCGGACAACCTGATACAATCTGTCAAGTTCCGAACTCACACGGTGTTACCATGCGATGTGCCCTTGATCAAATATATCATGCAGGGGCCGATTACGGGTGGGTGACTTTTCATACGATGAGCAATTCTGAGGTGCGAGGTGTGAACACCTACGGCTAAGTGTCAAGTCTCGCACCTCCGTGTCTAGTATACTGTAGAGAGGGGGGGGAGGGGGACCTTTCATACGAATGCCTCCACATCATCTTTTGGCAAAGATCTAGTAAAAACTGGCACCATGCCAGGTTTGGGCATGCTGCCTCCATTCCAAAAAAACATCTAGATTAGCTTTTGCAGTACCGCGAATTTGGATAAATTTGGAAAACTTGAATACTGCATGGATTCAAAAAGTGTTTTGCTATGAAAAATAACACTATGATCGTTCCACTTACGAATATTTTAGTATTCAAGTCGACATAATTCGGTCTCTTTTGCAAACGTTTCGAACTGATTTGAGTATTGTCACATGCCTCTCCCACCTTTCAGCATCACCTGGAAGTGTTACTCTTCCCATAGGGGATAGTGAAGGGGAAGACGGTCACAGGCGCGATTTTTCTGGGTGTCATCAACTTAAAACTCCAGTTTCATGCTATGGGAAAATTCAGAAAGTGCCGGACAAAGTTCAATGGGTTACTAGCTGTTTGTAGTAAGCACTTGATAAGTTTGACGACTTTTGCTATAAAACTGACAGAAATATTTACAAAATTGCTGTTAACTGCATTTTTATGTGTTTTTGACCTTTAACAATTTTGTTTGAAATCGATTTCAAGATGATGAGATTGAACAATCCCTAAATTTCCTAATATATCTCTTTCAAAATTTCAAGTAATTCTAGAACTTCATGAAACACTAAATATGTGCTATATTCTGCCCACCTGACAATAGGAATCGCGCCTCTTGACATATCTACACCCATTGGAGGGCATGCGATTCGATAAAGTGAACTATTCATTACCACTGTGCCAGTTGTTTGCGAAAATGAATTCGCGGTGGCCTGACGATCTTTACTATGATACGCTATTTCAACCCGATTAGCTTTATACAACAGATAAAATCAGGATATTTTTTAGTTTGCACATTTTTGATAATAAACATTTCATTTTAGTCCATTGTAATCGATAACCGGACGTATTACCAGCACCCTAGCATACGCTAGAAGGTCAAAGTGGTCGGAGAGCGTTCGTATAAAAAGTCCCCCTCCCCCCCCCCCTCACCTAGGCGTAGTGGAGAATCTTACTCATTACGTGGATGGAGAGGTGCGATGTAGGTGTGAGGTAGGTGCGAAGGCTAGGTGCGAAATCCCCGATCGTATGAAAAGTCCCCCCCCCCCCGCCGATTACAATGCACAACCCAATGATCAGACCAAAATTTCTAAAGAAAAGGACAAAGTCCACTTTCTTGCAGTGACTAAAGACCGAAACAATGTTTTTAGGAAAAGGGCGGGAAGAGGAAAGGCTTACGATAACGAAATTGTCTATCAGAAAAGTGGAAAAAAGAAGAAAAAAAAGCAAAGCATAGTTACACAATTTATCATGTATGCATTATCATAATTACCGAATTAGACTTTTTAGAAAAGTTTGTTACTTTTTGCGCATGCCTCTACCATAGAGCAGGCAACGATTCATCTCTTTCAGGGCTCAGCACAGCTGGCACAGGGTCAAGCTGGATATCGTTTTTAGGGCGGAAAGCAAAGGGGATATCGTTTCTACAGGGGCCGAGGAGGAGAACTGCCGCAAAAATGCCGCCGGCATGCCACCGGCATGCCATTGGCAAGCTGTCCATCAACAAACAAAGGCGTTGTTTTCAGCCAAAACGCAATAGTATGAAACCAAATTTGGTGTGTGCATGCGCGTTGGTGGACCGGAACTATGGGCCAAAAATTTATGAAAACTTATATGAATGAAAGCTATGCCGAACTTTTTTCTGAATTAGCTGGCACCGTGCCAGCTGGGTGCCAGCTGAGCTGGCACCGACACTTTGCCCGCGTAAGTTTTCATGCTTTTTTACACAAAATGTATCTATACTGTAAAAGATTACATACGGAGAAGAAACAGTTTCATAATGTTCTCTTTTCAGCGTTTTACAGCAATTTGAAAACCACTCGGTCTGCTTCGCAGTCGAAAAATCGGCTTTTTCTGCTTCTCAAGATGTGATTCGACCACTTAAAAAGCTCAGAAAGCTGTGAAAAGTTCTTTCATGAAATCAGAAATGCACGAAAACACTATTACATTACATAATATAAAAATGATGACGGGTTTTCAAAACAGGTCAAAAGGGACTTCGTACGAAATTTCCCTGGTGCCAGCTCGTGCCGAGCCCTGATCTCTTTGATGCAACGATCGCGCGAGGATTACGGTAACTCGTCAATTCTCATCAAATTCAATCCACTTTCATAGTTTTTCTACTTTGCATTAGGATGTGTGCTTCCTTCTACAATCATTGAGATGTATATGATTATAAATCTGTAGCAGTCAAAAGTCCCTTATGAGTCTAGACAAGATAAATGGACGAGGATTACGGAGTTCTGAGCATTTTTCTGTTGCTGGGCGAAAGCTGCTAACAAACAAGGAACATATGAATAATTGTTATGTCACTTCAACTTTCGCTTCCTTTTGTTATCAAAACTTAGCCGATTTTTCCCGCTGATTCTTATTATTCCTCTAGAACATTTTTTTGCAACACAGTCAAAAAGATTTTTTCCATCACATGCTCTGCGAACGAACACCAATACTTCACTTACTCAGTTACATGTATTTGGCACACAGAAATCTTGCTTAGGCGAACAATCACCATTTTTTCACTTCTTCCTCTTTGAAATGGGGCCTCAACTTATTAAGAAATTCCTAACTATCTTTTCTACTTTCGCTGTGAACCTAAGCTTCTGATAATTTTTGGGGATTTTCTTTAGCTTCTTTCCTTCCCGCTTTTCTATATAACAGATACCACTCAGTTCTCCAAAAAAAAAACGTCTCGAGTAGTTTTTCCAATAATTTTTTCTTTTGCTAATCTCTTGGTTTTGTCTGATGCCGTCATAGCTTGCCGTCTCGTCGCGCCGCTTTCCTTTTTTTCCGCACTCTTGCACTTTTCGCGTTATAAAACGCGTAATAATAGCATAGAGCTCGAAGATCTCTGGCATAGACAATATTGCATTTTCCACATAACTCTTGCACTTGACCTTATTTTTCATTTCTTGCCTGTAGCCTGGAAATGAGAAAATATTTTGTGTACTAGGACAAAGCACTAATAAGAACTCTTAAAGGCAGCGTACACCCAAAAGTTAAGTGACCCAGTTCTTTACACCGTGTATATACAGGGCCCAGAAGAAGACCAACTGCGTTGGTCCAATCTCCCAATTTTGCTTCTGAGCGGAGAAAACCCGCCCGATTTTCTTTCACTCCGCCCCTTATCTTTCAGTCCGCCTCCTCCGGACG
The DNA here is from genome assembly GCA_958299035.1 of Cylicocyclus nassatus. Lineage (NCBI taxonomy): Eukaryota > Metazoa > Nematoda > Chromadorea > Rhabditida > Strongylidae > Cylicocyclus > Cylicocyclus nassatus. The sequence continues at coordinate 55,839,061 of CATQJL010000223.1, forward strand.
AATCCACGACAGCGTAAGCTGCAATTGCAGTTGCAGTTGCAGTTGCATCTGCTGTTGCAACTGCAACTGTAGCTGCAACAGTGCAGTTGCTTTTTGCGATTCGCCTCCTTCGACGCCGGATCCACGCTGCAGTTGCAGTTGCAACTGCAAGCTGTCATGCTGTTGCAATTGCTTTTCGATGGCATGCCGACGGGACCGAGCAGTTCAAAACTCGTCCGCCCTCTGGAGAGAGGGTCCCCGGGAATCGGGGTTTTTTGAGGGGTTTGGAGAATTTTAATGTCATAACTGTAATCGGGGGCACGGAAAGGCCCAGAATGACAAAAACATCGAAGGTGAAATTTTGGGTGTACGCTGCCTTTAAGAGTCTAGGGAAAAGGGAGAAGGAGAAGCAGCGAGTACTCTGAAAAGTTTTTGGGAGTTTTAGCATGCAGCACCGACAATGCTGCACAACGAAATTTGGGCAAATGCTCTGATATGTCCCAATTTTACATTTTATGTAGGTGGACTCACATTGGGAAGTAGCGCTAAAGATTATGGCACTGGGAGGAAACTGCTCTAATCGAACAGGACACAATGGAGAGTGAGAATACCGTTTCTAGTTCATTTTGTCCTCTTCGATTGATATTTTCGATAAAAATTTTGGTTTATACAAGAGAAAGCATCGAATTTTGCAGTACCATATGAACTCTGCTCAAAAAACCCCCCTTTTGTCAAGTGCCTAAACTCTATTTCTTTCTGAGCTTTCTCTTTTTTCTCCAACTTGCTCATTATCATCTCAGCAAATCCGTATTATGTTGAGTTATTCTCGTTGAGTGAGCTTTCTTGACATACCAAGCTTATTATAAACTAGCTGGCTTTTCCGGTCCAGCTCAGGCCTTTGTTAATTGGGGATAGGTAAATGCTTTTCTTGGTTCCAGCATAGTACTGCAGCAAGACTTTCTACCCCTTCGGTTGTTACGGATGCTTGCCTTGGCACATCTCCACTTCAATTCACCGCATCCTCGTGATCCTGAGACTAAAATGAGTTTTACCGCCCCCGTTTACATGACCGGGGAAAATGGTTGCTTGGTGCTTAGTTAGAACATGAGAAGCTTTCATTTCTGTAGAAATGTGTAAACAAATCAATAAATCGATAGAAGGGCACCAGCGAACTTCAATAAAAATATCCTAAAACCGTCTTTAGGGTCGAAAAATGTGTATGCGAAGTTTCAGCTCAATCGGTTGAACGGCGCGCGTTCCTATAACACACATACCCTCCAAACAGACAATTTTTGAGTTTTATATATTATTAGGTTGTCCGGAAATTAATGCCCGTTTTGAATTTCAACAGCAATAAGTCATATACTTCTCACTTCTGAATGGATTGCAAAGTACCGTTCGATAGAGCAAAGCAAGCTCTACAAGATGGCCATCTTGCTTTTGCAACAGCTCTCATCCACCTCGAGTTTCGAGCCAAAAACTAAAAAGACTCAGCAGCCCAAAAAATTTTAAAAAATCGTAACTCTGTACATAAAAATCCTACAAAAATTCTAACTTGCTCACGTAAACACAATCCACATAAAACATCTATATACGCCTTTGCTGTATTTTTTCCTGTGTTAGAAATTAAGAAAACGGAAATTTTACTGCATTTGCCAAAGTGATGCTGTGCCGTCCCCACATAGGTAGTTGTGTACCAGAAGCCTCTAGAAGTACAGACTTAAATTTTCAGCTCTTTACAAGCTTTAGTTCTCGAGAAATACCGAATATAGCTTTCCTTAGTTAGGTGGTCCAAGCGAAAATTCAAATTACTCGAGAACTAAAGCTTGTAGAGAGCTGAAAATTTAAGTCTGTACAGTCGAGTAGATTTAGCGGTCAATATAGTGTGCTTGCACAGAAGGTGAAATGCGGTAAAATTGGCGCGTGAAGAAATAGCTTCGACTGTGACGCCGGCCAATTGCGCGCGCAAAATTCCCGCAGTACTGGCGTGGCTACTTGTTCACGCGCAAATTTCAGCGCATTTCACCATCTGTGCAAGCACGCTATATTTACCGCTAAATCTACTCGACTGTACTTCTAGAGGCTTGTGGTACACAACTACCTACGTGGGGACGGCACAGTATCACTTTGGCAAATGCACGAAAATTTCCGTTTTCTTGATTTCTAACACAGAAAAAAATATGGCAAAGGCGTATATAGGTGTTTTATGTGGATTGTGTTTACGTGAGCAATTTAGAATTTTTGTAGGATTTTTATGAATAGAGTTACGATTTTTTTCGATTTTTCGAACTGCTGAGTCTTTTTAGTTTTTGCCTCGAAACTCGAGGTGGATGAGAGCTGTTGCAAAACAGGATAGCCATTTTGTAGAGCTTGCTTTGCTCTATCGAATGGTACTTTGCAATCCATTCAGAAGTGAGAAGTGTATGACTTATTGCTGTTGAAATTCAAAACGGGCATTAATTTCCGGACAACGTAATATATATTATATAGAGAGATTTCCAGGCACTCTTCATGTCCATAAGAGAAACAAACGCTATCGCTCCGAGTACAGGACGACAACTCCAACTTTTTCACAACAGGTACTCCCCACACTTGTTGTTCTTCGTAAGATTGATGAGATATTATGGGAGGTGTCATGCTGTCCACAACAATTCTTTATTTTTTCCTTTATTGCTGCACTGCAATGAGGAATCAGCGTAAGTGTAGGTTCGAAATAGACTTCTTGAGGTAGATGTCAGATAGAGAGAGGAGAGGGGGAGGGGGAGGAAGGAGAGAGGTAGGGGTGGGCATGAGGGAGTAAGGGAGATAGATCAGAGGTAGGGTATGCTTGACTGGAAGCTGTGTTTTGGTAAACATAGAACTTTGTGGATGAAAAGAAGTTTGTTTGCAATGGAACAAAGGTAAGTTCAGGTAAGTGCATACGGTAAAATTTAGATACTCGCTCTCACTCAAACTCCAAATTTAGGCTCAATGCAGATTTAGGGTCGCATGCATTAACATCCCCGCCGGGGAGAGGATCGCAGTTTCAGAAGAAAGCATCATACCCTGAAGCTTCAGATATCTGAAATTCACGTTGTCTACCTATCCGTAATCTCCCAACTTCTTTCACTACGAACACTTTAAACGGGAGCAAGAAGCTGTAAATGCCGCAATTTCCAGCTTTTTGTTTGATCCCCTAATGATCCCTGGCTGGCGACCGTCTTTTCTTTGAGATCATTTTTCTTTTTTAGAGGCAATAAAAACATCCCAAAGCTGTCCTATTTATCTAATCCAACAATGCTAATCATAGTTCTGGTAAGAACAAATGAGTTTTTGGAATATCGACTTTTTTTGATAAACCTCAATATTCGACTTGTGGTTCATCGCATATTTCGTGACTTCGAAACCATCACTTGTTCTTACCAGAAATATGATTAGCACTGTTGGATTAGATAAATAGCATAAATAGCACAACATTGGAACGTTTTTATTGAATTCGAAAAAAGAAAAATGATTTTAAAGAAAAGACGGTCGCCAGCCAGGAATCACTAGGGGATCAAATAAAAAGCTGGAAAATGCGGCTTGTAAAGCTCCTTGCTCCCGTTTAAGATGTAGTGAAGGATGGTGGGAGGTACTTACGGATACGTAGACGGCGTGACCAGATACCTGGAGCTTCAGGATATTAAGCTTTCTTCTAAGCTGTGATCCCCTTCCCGGCAGGGATGTTGTTAATGCATGCGGCCCTTAGAGTCAGGGTTCACCCTCATGCAGGCACGGGTAAGTTCTAGCTTGGCGGTAACACAGAATTAGATTTCTCCTCCTAATCTTAGCGATATTTCGCTGACCTTATTCCCAAAGTTTCTTTCAAGCATCTCTATCAAAACATCGTTCAAAGAGCTCTCACACAAGAGCTATGTCCGAAAAATATGCGACTGAAGCAGACAAAGAGGTGAACTCAATGTTTCAAAGAATTTTATGCCTTGAAACGTTGAAATACGCAATTGCTATTATTCCAGATTTTCCCCCATTGCCGCATTTGGTCCACTGAACCTAACCACTTATCTCATGTGCGTCTTGCTTATGTAATGCTCTTATTTCCTTCATTCCCATAAGACTCGGCTTTTGGTTTAGTAGACCCCCAAGACCAGTCTGCTGATAATCTCAGGGGCTGTAAATGCTAGGGATTGATCCTTTGGGATTTTGACAGTCCCAACGGAAGCGCTTACTTGCCTCTGGTCATTCTTGCAAATTTCTTCAAAGCCTTTTTTCATTTCACTGGGATAATTGGGTAGGAAATGCTCTTCGAGCTTCCGTCTTGACTTGTGGTTTAGTATACCCCCAAGTTTAGGCATGTATATCGCGAAGATCTAACAAGTAACCCCTTCCGCATAAAGTTATAGCCTTTATGAATGCACAGGGGGCTTTCGAAGTTTCTGCATGGCATAACCACCAATTAAGAGAGTTGAAAAGACGCTTATCACGGCTAACAGATCTTAGCACAAAGTTTAGGTGTTTTCTTTGAGGGTGTTTGAAACGCGCGGAGTGCGACAATATAATTAACTGAAAAAATACTGTCTCAGTACGTCGCATCTCCTAACAAAAGATTTTCTGCTATAATTCATAGCCACAGCAGCGGTTGAGAAAAGATGTATCTTCATCTGCCTGAATATAAAAAACACAACAGTAATGAGGTCATACATATAATTTCGACAGCGTAGTTTTAGCGGATACGTACACCTACGGACTGATTGGGTTAGACTCGTGAAGAACCTATAATTGCAGTGATAATGTGTATAAAACGATGATGTATGCTAAGTGGTAAAGTTGTATGATTTTGTTCAGTTCTTCACATATTTAAAATATTTTGCTCTTCTATTCGTAAACACTTTATTTTTTTCAGGTCATCCGAACGTTTTGAAACTTCTGACAATGAGTTGATCCGAAGTTGAGGATATGTGCGTAAATTCGAACAACGAGTCCAAATCCAAATGAACAATGTTTATCTCCCTGGACCATGGACCATCCTTTGCAAGAACCTTGCCGAGCGGAGGCTGCTGAGATATGGAACAACAGTCGATAAATGTTCTCTTTGCAATTCAATGTATTTTATGTTAACCAATGTTTTGGACATGAAATACCCCATATTGCACTTTTCCGAATACTTGGGCTGTCAAACACGCTAGAGATCCAGTTATTCGTGCATACATTGGAAAAAGGTGTTGAAGTGTGAATAATTGTTCAAATGAACATTCATTTTAATCGTAGCGAGTAGAGGGTCTTGTCTCATTTCAAATGTTCACCAAATATATGAGAAGGCGGTCCAGTTAAATCAACTAAGTTTTCATTTCAAGCTGGTCACGAAGGTCTTTCCGCTTTATTGGTTGGTCTCCGAAGTTCAAGGACAGTGTTTCACGAGCGGCTCTGTATTGGACTCCACACATCAAATTCTCGTCTTCAAAGTTTCTTTCTCATTCGATCATGTGAGGGGAGTAAGCTTTTGGGTACTACTGATTATTTTGCAAAAATAGGTTTGTGTTTTAAAAACACATCCAAACTCTCGACTTCCATGTATTGGTCGTTTCGGAACCTTCTCATGTTCCTAATCCTCCTGATCAAATATGAAGTCCGCGAAAACGCGAAAACCTCAACAATCTCCGTTCCAGAGAACACGCAGACGGGTTCTCTGGAACGGTGATTGATGGATGAGCACGAATGGGCGGGCATTACTGGAGGGAGGCGGTGCCGACTTGAAGTCCTTATGTATCTTTGCTATTCCGAAGCAATTTTCTCACTTCCAAGCGACATTTCGTGCCGCGACTTGAGCATTGGGTTGATAGGGGATTCTTATTGTTAGATCGTAAGCCGCCAAAGGCTCAAGACCCCCAATTTAGGGTGGACAATAATGCCTTTTACCGAAAAACTTTGATCCACTACAACACTTTAGAAATATCATCATGAGTGCAATAAATTGTAATATGATTTGCAAAGTTTTGCATTTTACTCGAAATCATTGCACAAAACAAGGAAGATTTTCTAAGCGAAGGTTCCAAATATTTTCTTAGGTACCTAAAATTTGAGAAACCATAACTCGATGTGGAATGTAGTAGAATTGCACAAGCATTGCTCGTTGTGTAATCAATAGTCGGCTGTGCAGCACTGTTAACCTTAGATTTTATCGAATTTTAGCATAAGAATCTTGTGCAAAAGATCCGAATGTAGTCACTCACTTCGCTCTTCCTGAGGTAGTGGAAAAATACCTTTTCTTCGAATTTTTTGATTTTTCGCCGCAAACATTTGAAACTTTCTTGCGTTTTTCTACTAAAGAATGTTCTAGGTTTGATCCTATCATATAGAGCGAATGTACTGCGATTGCAGTATACCTAACACTTTTATGCAAATTCTTGGGACCACAATGACAGGTCAAGTTTTGCTTGAGGACCATGAGACATTTTCGCAGTACAATATTCCTACAAACACTGCATGTGTTTTAGAAGAAGCTCCCGTCTTCTGCCCGTTGATTTCACGATGTAGAGAAAAACGAAAATTCCCACATTGCTCTCACTGTCTTTTATGGTATGCAATTTCAGAATGACGTACTTAGCTCCGTGGAAAAGAAAAAAATCACTAAAAAAAAGAAGAAAGGAGCTTTCAAACGATATACGCATTATATTCCACGTTCGACTATTTCTGGATCTTGGCATAGTGTCAATCGATATATGATGTTAAGCTTTCCAAGATTGATAGTTCTTTCCTTTATTGTCAGTAACATTTAACAATCAGTACGGTCTACGTTTCGGCGAAGATCGCCTTCTTCAAGACCTGGAAGCGAGTCAACGTGTGCAGTAATTCACTCCAAGGGTAGACATACCTTCAACAATACTGTGTAGGGTACGCCCACCACTCTGACAACGTGTCAGACCACTACTCGCCGTTTAGTGTGATGGAATGAACTTTCCTTGTATGGTCAGACTCGAATCCACACGTTTGTAGGAAAGGGGCGAGTTCATTGCTGACGGCAACCCTTTCTCCTTTCCTGTTTAGTTTAGGACATCTGCATGATATCCAACAAGCCTCTATGGCTTTTCGCGCGGCAATATTCGCCTGCGCAATCAATATGTCCTGGTGTTATGCGCAAAATTGTAGGCAATTTGCGACAAGTTCAAGACCGCTTACGATACAGAGCAAAGCTAGAACAACAAGTTAAACCAAGAATGAGCGTGGCACTGCCTGCGATACCGTTCCCATCCATGTTCTACAGACCAGAAGAGCCAATACCTTCCATCGACTCTGCTTTTCAAGTATTTGCCACAACGGTCTTCACTGTACTAAAGCGCTATAGCCACACTAGTCGGGTACTTAACCTCACACCATCACAGAGAAAAGGTCTAAAGGAGCTTCGAGAGCTCTCAGCTGCAAACATCAAAATTGGAATCACAGATAAAGGAGGTGAATTCATAGTCATACCGAAACAATTGGAGATTGCCATAACGCAGCAACATCTCCAAGACAAAACAACATATTGCCTGTCTTCTGAAAAAGAATTCACAAAGCAATATAAAAAGCTGAACAGACTCTGGATTTCAGATAGCGCGAGCAGCAGGCCTTGCTAAGCAAACCGTATCCCGCCTGAAGATTGATTTACCACTATGTCCTGTGCTATACGTCCTCATAAAAACACACAAATTGCCATCTGACCTACTTAATTCACGAAATCCTTCGGATTATAAAGTTCGCCCGATCATAAGTAATGTCGATGGTCCCACGCACAGGATATCGTGGTTGCTCAATTTGATCTTAGCGCAACTACTACCATACATCCCCGCGCACTTAGCCAACACAAACGCTCTGCTTGACCATTTGAAAAATACTAAATTCGGTGAGAATGACGTCATTGAATCTTTTGACGTTACTTCGCTCTTCACAAATGTTTCAAATTCAGATGCTTTGCAAGCCGTCTACGAACTACTGACCGAGAAAAGCAATACCATCAATTTCTACGGCTTGAACATCTAACAAGTCATGACATTGTTGAAGGAATGCTTAGAGTGTTCGATTTTTAAATGGTCGGGACAGTACTACAAGCAACTTCGCGGGCTCGCAATGGGCCAACGTTTGGCACCTATCTTAGCAGTTATATTTATGTCGAAAATAGAAGAACCCGTAATCAACCGCAAACCTATCCTTTACTTGAGGCATATCGATGACACACTCATCGTCTGCCCCACGCAAGCGGAAATGGACCTATGTTTTGACATACTAAATAATTAAATGGCTGACATCAAATTCACGAGAGAAACACCTAAGTAGGGATGGCTACCTTTTCTAAATGTCCAGATCTGCCTGTACAAAGGAGAATACAAAACCAGCTGGTTCAGAAAACCGAGCAATAAAAACATACTGTACAATTCTCCTCTGCACACCCGATCCGAATGAAACTTAGCATCATCCGACACATGTTACGTACAGCAAAAGGAGTGTCTTCTGATGACGCTCTCAGGTCCGCATCACTTAAGCAGGCTTTCCAAATCGCACAAGCAAATGGTTACCTGCCGCGGAGAAGCAAAAGCGATTGTCGTAGTGCCAAAGTTTTCAATGATGTCAGATAACAACGATCGAGTGCCATTCTTTATGCCCTTTATATCTGATAAGTTAAGCGCTGCGATCAGGAGTTGCATATATAAATCCGGCTTGGAAAATTCGCTAAGACTTGTCGAAATCCCGCCTTCGAACCTAAAACAGCTCCTAGTGCGCAATAGAAGTCATGATCAAGCGTGTGTGAAGGCGGACTGCATTGTATGCAATTCCAATAAACCGGGAGATTGCATGTACCGAGGTACTGTGTATCTTATAACTTGTAAAATGTGTGGTGAAGAATATATTGGAGAAACAGGAAGACCGTTGTGCCTAAGAATAAACGAACATTTGGATGGAATGCGAAAATCGCGAGTGTCCACGCCTTTAGGCGTACATCGAAAACTTTCCCACCAGGACATCGCGTTTGACATCATCATATCTGTTCTTTCCAAAGAAACGAATATTGCCGCGCGAAAAGCCATAGAGTATCATGCAGATGTCCTAAACTAAACAGGAAAGGAGAAAGGGTTGCCGTCAGCAATGAACTCGCCCCTTTCCTACAAATGTGTGGATTCGAGTCTGACCATACAAGGAAAGTTCATTCCATCACACTAAACGGCGAGTAGTGGTCTGACACGTTGTCAAAGTGGTGGGCGTACCCTACACAGTATTGTTGAAGGTATGTCTACCCTTGGAGTGAATTACTGCACACGTTGACTCGCTTCCAGGTCTTGAAGAAGGCGATCTTCGCCGAAACGTAGACCGTACTGATTGTTAACTGTTACTGGCAACAAAGGAAAGAACTATCAATCATGGAAAGCTTAACATCATATATCGATATACGCATTGTTCATAAAATGTGCGTTTCTTCAGAATCAGCAGCTCAAAATATGTAGTTATGAACAACGTATGGAGTTGTACATAAGTAAATGAATTATTTAATCATTCGTCGACTATACGAGCTAACATCAGTCGTTCTCCACTAGTGAAAACAACAGAAGGAACGCTTCCAGTATACAGGGCTTCGGTAAAAATACAGATTATTTGAAAAAAGGAAAGATTAGAGACGGTGTGTAGCAGATTTCACACAAGACTTTTTTATGAGAACTACCTTTTGTGTTTTTCAGGTTTCTAAATAGTGCAATCATTTCAAATAAACTTGAGGAGTTTTATACAATATGTTTGCAAAACCTATAAGAAAAGCATTCTGATGAGATGAAGCGCATACCTCATTGAAAGAGACAGTATCTGGTTAGCCTATTTGGCTAAAAACCCTCTTCAAAAGTTCTTGACACATTTCTACAGTGAAAAGATTTTCCCTTTTTCCTATTTCATTCTATAATGTTAATCGGAATTGAAGCTTAAATATGTAATAGCCATGGTGTTCGCTAACAACTTACCTGCAGTGCTTCAGTGCTGTTAAAAAATTAATATATCGGAAAAAAGGAGAAATCGTTCGAATTCGGCGAGAATGGAAGAAACAAGACGACATTGCTCGTGAATCACGCGTAGTAATATGTCTAACAATGGTCAATTATACAGTTTCGCAACTCCCAGAACAAACAAATATAGTCAAAAAGTCCTACAGCGAGCTCAAAATTGTTCAAGAACTCAGAAACCGAAACATTACATGCTCTGGGCTATAGTCTGTTAATCTGGAGTGAAACCAAACTCATTTTTGTTTATGGAGGTGTCAAAGTCGATAATTCAGTAAACCAGAATATTGCTTGGAACAAGAGCTGATAGGACACAAAATGGTATACGATTCCATAGTTTGTCTCTGGTATTAAATTACCCAGTGGGTTTCAAATCTGAATTTGTTGACGTAATTTGTGGACCCATGATAGAACAGTCTGATTGCACAATATTGTAACTCATGTAAACCACCCAAAAATCGCGAGAGCTCCTGCTTTGCTACTTCTCTCATCTGTTTGCCATCCGGGAAAGGACTATTGTAACAAGAATGTTTTGTGCATGTGATAGATAAAATGCTAAACACATACAAAAGTCTTAGAATTTGTGTGTTAGTTATTGGCAGTAAGATTGAGTGTAGATATGCAAACGGGGGGAAGGGTGTGTAATCATTCTTTCAAAAAACTTTTCACACATTTGCTTTGGAATTCATTTCAATCTAGGAAAATGTTGCCATGCTAATGGAAACAAGTCGTTTGAGCAGTTTTATGACTCATGGATATTTATATGCGCCGTAAAACCTGATTGCCCGCGCCGTGCCTTGAACACCAGTGTAAGCGAGCGGTCGTCGCGAACGACTGTCGGCGTTCACTATAATCCAAAAAATCTTTCTAGTTTCATGTTGTTTTCGTCAACGAAAGGTTTATCTTGACGAAAGCTCCCTTCAAAAGTTCGAAAAAAATATGTGCGGAAAGGGTGCGCGCTCATTGTCGCTCGCAAAAAGCCTGTAGTGCTTCGGGACCAAACGTTTCCAGCCGCGCCACGCGTTGGGGTTCAAAGCGACGCGTGGGCAATTGGATTTTATGGGGCCTGTATGTTGACACTTTTCGAAGGCACCCGTCTTCATTTTGCAGATGCAGTTTGTCCAAAATAACTGCGCCATTTGTTCAGAACAAACGATGAGGGAGTAGAGAGTGACATGCATTATTGTGTCGATGTCACTCACTGTCACTTACCGTACGCGCGACACTTGTCGAAATCGGCGCTTAAATTCCTAATGGGGCGCCTCAGTGACGCCATTACGCGCAGTGAATTTATGTCGAATTTGTCGATGTCGCTTTGTTGCGTCAAACCTCCACGTGTTCTGAGAAATGGCCATCCTTTCATGGACCGCCGAGCCTCCTCGTCTCTCACAACGGCCTCCATCTGAGACCGAACGAGCGAGAAAAACGACCGACGAAACCGACGAACACGTTCCGACGATCGACACCACGAGTTTTTCGCCATTTTTGGCCCTCACGGTCATTTCTCATTCGTTTTTGCATGCTCATTCTGTTATCTGTTTCTGGAAAATGCTTTCATCTTGGACCCAATGTTTCAGACGAATTTATCACACCATAGGGTGTTGTTAAGTGAGGAAATTTTGCTGTAACGCAAGAAAACTCCATAAAATTCATGGTAAATTTTATATGAAGTACTGCAACTTCGAAAATTTATCCTGTAATCAAGACTGATATCGTAGTTTTTGTAGCTCGATTCCATGAGCTTTAAAGGAGTTCTTACTTGAACAGTGTACTTCGGAGTCCTAATCCTATCTCAGAGGGAAAATCATACAAAGATACATAATCATACAATGTATGATACAATCATACATAATCATAATCATACAAAAATCATACAATGAACGTTTACGTTAAATATGCTTCAATATCGTGGGTATAATAGGTTTGAGAAGTGAATTTGCTTGCTTTCCTGAATTGGGAAGCTACATAAAGCGGCAGTGAATGGTTATTTTGCTCTTTTGTAATACATGTTTACTGTATTTAGTTCGCTCTGCATTAGCAAAAAACTTTATCTAGTTGTTCCGAAGTTCTGCAGAATTGCAAAGCTACTGTAATCCGCAAGTAGAATTAAGAAAAAGCATTTGCTTCCAAAGTTTTTTAATTTTGTTATTTCGTCAATTCAAGATGAATGTAGCAACTTTTGCTCAGGTTTTCTAGTATTTGTCTTCCTCTTATAGATTCTCACAAAGCAGAACACCCTTCGTATTTTGAAAAGAAATTGCTAGAGAAATTAAGGGATTCGTTGAATACAGAGATTTGTGGTTACCACTCCTAAGCAATGACGAATACTTGAATTTAAAGTGCCGCTGCAAAGAATAATAAGGAAAATACTTTATTTATGGAGAAAGTAGGCTTCCTCGACTAGTCGTTTCAACATAGCTTTTGTTAAGGTTCTAATACGATCACTAGAGTGAAAATGGCTGTCTGTCTACCCTACACAAACTCTGTTTCTTGCTCACTGTCGTAAATCGGGAATTTAATTTATTTTTATGCTGGTCGGAAAGATATCTATAAAAGCCGCAGAATAAACGAGTTTCATTTTTAGAGATTCGATGAAAACTAACGCATCTGCTTACTTCTCCTCCAGTAGGCATTGGTTTGGAGATGTGGTTCTACTGGACCAAAATGCGTCAGCTCTCACATCGCTGACGACTTTCCCCACTGAAATTGTGTTCACTGTAATCTCCCATACATTTGAATAGATCCAGAGTGATGCCGTAGCTTTGAAGATTAGTTTTTACATTATAAAAGGGTATGCCGACGCTTTTTGCAAACGCAATAAATAAAGTGGATAACTGGCAATCATTAGTCTCCGACGTTAGATTCTTCAGATACGTAAGCACAAGAGGCGAGCTCGACTTTTTTGATGTTGTTAATGGCAGATCGTTACCATCCGCTTGTGTAAGCCGACGAACACACTGCCGGGTTTATGTACAGAAGTTTATTGAGTGAGTATTTTCGTGAGAAGATTGAATCCCTGAGAAATCGCCTTGTTCCCATGGCGGTAAATATCTATCAATCAGAGCTTCCATTCTATAAAACTCATTGCAATATACTACTTGATCTTCTGGACAAAATATTTCGGGGTCTTTTTTGGCTTTCCTTTTTCTGTGTAGGTGTTAAATGTCTGTAAGGAAAATTTCACACATAAAGTCGAATATAGCTTGATCCAATTTTTTTGTCTTATTTCTTCTTTTTTACTTGTTGATCTTCCAATCCTATAACTAACTCCAAACCGCGATGAATTTCTTTAATAACATAACACAATCATGAATGTGGTTAAGAGGTAAACAGGGAGACATTACATATTTTTTGCTTCGAGAAAACCAAGAAAATCATTCCTTTAGTCACAGTTTCGGGCTTAATGCAGATACTGTAGATACAGCTTGAGAGAGAACGAGCAGAAAATGAGGATACAACGACATTTGTAACCGCATTCAATTGATTACAGTAACTCTAATAGTGAAAAGGTAGGGTCTAATATAGGGAAGTTTGGTCTTTGCTATCTTTTGCGGGCACGAAATTTCTTGGAAGAGCTCAACGCAAATGGCATGAATTTAGGAAAAATTTATTTTCTGACAAGTACCAATCAAAATTCCCTTACAGTCTCATTTGGTAGAAGACGAGGATTCAGGTCTTCGTCGTCCCAACCGGGGAGCCGCGGCCGATGGTGTTTTATGTGTTGCGCTGATTTATTGTACTACCACGCGAATTTCATGCAACTAAACGACGTTCACGGGGTAGAAAAATCTCTATCAACTGTAGTCCGAGATTCTTACCCATAATGGCCACCATCCTCCCCATATTCCTTTTATCTTTCGCTTCGCTCTTCAGTGGAGAACACTACGGCGCTTTGATGTACAGAAATCTACCACGTGTGAGCGAGAACTTGCAAGCCGGTCGCATTCGAGGATTTGAATGTGTCTTTGTGCAAGAAGCGCTTGAATTATGGTCGGCACAACGGCGGGAAGAGAAGCTTGGGATGTGCTGGAAATGACCCCCCTTATAGGGCGCAAAGCAGAAGAGGAGACCGGGGGGCCCTGGCCCTATCGCTCGGTCGCAACGTGCGTGCACTTTCGTGAATCGCAACACTTGAAACGACGCAGTTAACGACGTTGATTTACGATCAGATGGCGGCGCAACTGGTAGCAAACGATCGCTTCTTCTGCACCCCCGACGAACGAACGAACGAACGAACGGACGCGATTCCGACGCCTCGGCTGAGAAAGAGGAAATGTGTTCTTTTCACTCAAAAGTTGCGATGTGTGCGATGCCACCTGGAGTTCTGAAAAGCAGCCCGTCGACCAAGAGGCATAGGCCAGATGGATGGGACATTTTTGCGGTCTGTAAAGAGAACATGTGCTCCAGCCTGTAGCATTTTCTTGGACCACATGATCCAGCTATACACAACGATCCTTAATATCAGTGGTTGGTTGACATTTTCGCAGCAGAAAGAATTTTTTTGTGGAATGAAGAGCGGAGCTGTAATAGCATTTCCTTCCAATGTACACATAACTGAATTTAAGATTATTGTAGTGATCATGGAGGGCTAAAACTCATCGATAGGGCCCTTTATATTTTTCAAAGAGCTGAGTAGTGCTTCAAACTATATTTTTATTTCCTGCCATTTACCATTTACCTGCAGCTATTTAATTTGGATAATATAATGCCGAAGCTCTATAAACAACAATTTTTGGATAGAACTCCAAGAAGAATATTTTGGGGTTTTATTATGAATTGATACAAAAATAGCCACAAGTTGCAAAATATAGAAGGTTCTAGCGAGCAACTCGCGGAAATTGCACCGCAAAGTTTCCAGAAGCTGTTGTGAAGTTGAACTGGGCTGACAAGACTTCCGACTTTTCCTTAACCGCAGTATCCTTTTCTGTTTGGGAAATAATATCTTTCTCATTAGTCACAAAATTTCGACTGAAGACGCCTTTCCGGCGAGCATTTGGTCTGCCTTGCGAAAAAATTTCGCGAATACGAAAAATGGAACGAAGTTCATGCAATAAATCGCGCTACTCTACAGTAAACCTTTGAATGTTTCAGCTGAGACTTGGTCAGCTCGCACGCAGCCTGCAATAAATTTGCTGGGCAACAACTCATTTTTTTAAAAATAACATTCATTGGGTATTCGTTTGTTATGTGCATTCGGCATACTGAGTAAAGTCTGTCTAGAATGGCATAAAATATTAAAGCTAAGCAAATTGGACATATATCATTGCTGCCGCAAAGTTCTCAAAAGGTCCAAGGGCTAAAATCAAGCACATAAAGTTTTCCTTTTGTATAATTGGCTCAGTACGAATATTTTGTACGAAACAGAGTAGTCTGGGTTCATTGTCACAATTTTTTAGAAGAAATGGGAAAAAGGCTGGAATCTTTCTAGAAAAACTTGGCTAACGCGCGATCAGTCCCAGACGACATTTTCTTGCATCCCTCTTTCCTAGCCCTCCCCCTCCCCTGAACAATCTTGGGACCACTGCGAGAAAGCTGGCATGCTGTTGAACCTAAATCCTTCAGTGGAATGAACTTTAGTATCTGCGAGTCAGATGCAACTTCAATGTAGTTAACGCAAGATGCCGTTTGTTACTTTAGCTAAGCTTACTGGAACGGTTGTCGAATGTGATTTATTTGTTCTTGCGGTAAATCAAAGCGGAAACGGTAAATTTTGGGGACCCCGTCCAATTAAACATACACGTGGGTGTTCAATCTGTCCATCTGCTCTAGCATTTCTCATCCGTGCCTCATTCTCGATTTCGATTCCTCCGGTAGGCTAAGAAAACACATGAGACACCGAGCACATTGCATTGCCAATCACTCACCGCGGAACAATGAGACGCGTTTTTTGCCCAACCGAGGGGCATTTCTTTTCAGGCAATCCGGGGGCAATATATCGTAGACATCGTTGTCCTTCGACGATGACAACGAGTCTGCGACGACAACGATATGTATAATGTTGCCAATTCGAGATGAACCGGCTTCTGTTCGCGGCTCGGGGGGGGGGGGGGGGAGGGTGTGCCTGGTGATGTGCAACCCTGTTGCAAAAATCCAAAAACAGCAGCATGGAAATTTGATTTCCTGACTATGGAAAGGAAAATCAAACCGTATATTCACGAATATGTAAATATCAATCTAGTAGAGTTTTCTTTAATGCTTTATGTACACCGTTACTGGATCATGGATTTTTTTCAGAAATATCTCCTAAAACTATCTATGGCGCATCTAATTTTTGTACAACATTAATCAGACTTCTATAGTTTTCCAGTCGTTTGCAGCTTTTGAAATTTCATTCTATTAGATTCAAATACAGAAATTCAGAAAGCATAGATGTACCACATTATTCTCCAAGTTTTTTCTTAGATTTTTTTCTGAATATATTTGGTACTCATATGATTGATTCTCAAAGTTTCTTCAGAGGAATAAAATAACAGTATGTTGGTTTTCACATTATCCAGTCGCGATCTTTGGGCTTTGATCACAACTAAACTATTTCTAGCAAAGCTTTTTTCGAAGCTTATCAAATTTCTCATCTGCAAAGAAATAAGTAGTCCCTTTGCACAAGCGTTCATCTCATTTCTCAGCGTAATTATTATGGGGACCTTTAAAAAATTTTTGTAATTTCCATCCATTCATTAGGTTAGTCACCTATCCTAAAAAACCTTATCATTGATTACAATAACTTTATTGTTTACAACAAGCACAATTCATCATCCTAATCATCCGCTCACCCTAGAGAAGAAAGGTCCATAATTAGCGAAACACAGCTTTTTATTATTTAGATTTTTGATGAGGAAATGAAGATGTTTTTATTTATGCGTACCCAAAATACGGTCGGGGATCTTAATAGTGCTTTAGATTATATAATCATTTCAAGCTCTTGTTACTCACAAGCTGATGAAATGACTTTATAGAAGATTTGAGATAATTTCATGCCTTTTGAATAATTCTTTTCAAATAATCCGTACGAAATTATTATAATTACAAGCTCGCTTGGATTTGTAGTTATCCTACAAAGGTTTTGCGAAGGGTAGCTACTACACCCTTCGAAACTCATTCCAGAAAAAAATTTCGCGACCTTTCCTGAACGTAGATTTTTGATATGGCTTCTGCTTTCATATAAGTCAGCCAAAAGTACCAATTTGGAGGTGCAGATAAATTCTTGCCTCTTTCGACCTGCAACCTGATGTTTATTACCGCTTCCCAACTTTGAAATAATAAGATCATTAAGTAGAGCTCATACTTTTACGACAATAAAGCATATCACTTTAATATAGAGCTAATGGAATTTTCGTTTATATGGTACGAAACCATGTGGCCCACCCTGCAATGTTGATGGATTAGCTGCCGTGCATATGTATAATCTGCTTTCGTGTGTTGCATTCAAAGAGAAGTGAACTATGAACTGCAGGAACTGGAATCTGCAACATTTCTCAGTAATTCCAGCCCTATGGCCCTCAAGCTGCTCTGGCTGCTCAGCTCTTCGTAAAATATCACCGCCAACGCCAATGTGGTGGTGGCACATCGTAGGCAGCTCGTAACGATGTTTGTTATTCTGCTGCCGATGGTCTCATTCAGCGATGGCTCAAGCGATAAAGACCGTACGCAAAGTTCTGTGCTGTTGTGACAGAGATGAAATTTCAAGCGTAAGAATCTGTCTGTCTCTCTCTCCCCCCCCCCCCCCCTCCCCCGCCGGTGTTGGACCGCCGCCGTATCGACGAACACGGGGGCATCGTCACCCAGTGCATAGCGCTTGATATTCGGTCCGGACGGTCAATCTGCTCTGTGCTCTGCTGCTGTGTATGTGTCCGCTGTTCGCTATTCTCGTTCGTTTGTCTCACATCACTGGGGTGGGTGAGAACGCAACATTAATTACGTTAGGGAGATATTTTCCGCTAGTTGATGGCTTGAGGGTCTAGACGATGAGGGCGGAGGAAAAACTCAACGGCAGCAAGTGTGGAACGCAATGTGTGTGTGCTGAGATGCAGTGGAATAGTGAGTGTGAGAATAGGAGAGAGCGGTTGTGAAGAGAGAGGAGAGAGTTCGGTGCCGTATCAGTTGAATGGCCGACGAGGCAAGCGGAGAGACAGAGAAACAACACTGAGAGAGACAGTGATCGATTCGAGCAAAATCACGCGGGAGGTTTCGTTGATTTTAGGGTATCCCCAAGTTTTGTTAGAGAGGTGCCTGAAAATGTTCTTGGGTAAAGGAAGAGGTTGTGGAATGAGTACATAATTAAAAGGTGTCAAAGCTTAGTAAACTAAAAACTGTCGTTCTAGGCTCAAACTACCTGCGCGAATTGGGTACTCTAACATTACCGTTGGTAACAACTGATCTCCAACTATTATCTGAGGGCTACTTGCTCTTGATCAAAAGGCATATACCCTGCGATCGTCTTCAAATGCAACTCAGGGTGTAGGAATATGTATTCCTTGATTACGTCCATGCTCCGTAAGCTCCTCCCTACCCAGCTCCCTACCCTAACCAAAACGGCGATCTCTGCACTTTCGAAAGTTCACCGAGACCCAACTTCTCCTTGTTCTCACACCACCAGTCTCGCTCTCCACTTGTACTTAAATCCAAAAAAACATACACATTCACAGAACACCGCGTCGCGCCACATCTTCGCCGCGCGTTTTTTCGCTAGTCGCTCAGACCGCCGCATTGCTGGCCGGGCGGCGGCCTCCCAGCCGCTGGCTGCCCGCTCGTGTTCCCTGTGGTCTCGGCCGCTCCCCTCGTCGCGTTCGTCGCGTTCGCCTCGGGTCTTTCTGCTCCGCGTTTTTATCAACGCTTGAGTTTGCCTTCTTCTTGTGATTGTTGTGCTTCCCGTTGCCCGTGGAGCGCGAAAATTTCCATCTACACAATAAAGACCGCGGTCATGACCACACGAATTTCAACATTTTGTCCGATTTTCAACAAGGCTTAACTACGTGGAGAGCAAAATCAAATGAGGAATTCAGCGATGAGCAGCTACTAATCTTGGAAATTCTGCACATTGTAGTTGTTTCGCGCTCCAGCACCAACCGAAATCAATGAAAATACAGAACTACAATGAGTCACTAGATATCGGAACTACAGCAATGGTGCCTATTTCGAGTACTTTGAGGCAAGCTCCTAATCTTCTGTCTCCGCCCCCCCCCCCCACCTCCCCCCCCCTCCCTTCCCCCAATTTTGAGGTTTGATCAATTTCTCAAGTTCCGGACCCCCACCGTGTTGCCGTGTGATGTGCTCTTGATCAAAGGCAGGGGCTAGATTACAATGCCAAGCAGATGATCAGGCCAGTGCCAAAGAAAAGGACGAAGTCCAGTTTTGTAATGACTAAAAACCAAAACAATTTTTCAAAGAAATGGGTGACAAAGGGGACGGATTGGCAAAATACGGTAATGAGTTTCAATGTCAGGACAGTGAAGAGAAAGAAATTATTTATTACTTTTTGTTATCATTGTATTACATTATTACTATCATTATTACCATTGATTAAACCTATGCACTTGAGGTTCCATTCAAATTCCAAGCCATTCCACACCAAGAAGCAGACGCGAAAAACAGCAAATTTTTTGGAATAGTCGCTTTTTCCTCCGCCAGTTTCTTGAAGCAAGGCCTAAGAGAGAGTTTATGCACGAATATCTTTTCAAAAAGCTTTCGTGAGTGTTTCCTAGAAGCCCACCCATTTTCTCTCTTTTTCGACCTCCTACATGCCAGAGTCCACGCGGTCCTCCCAGCAAATTAAAAAACACCAGTCGCTCTATCTGCTGCCGTCATAGCTTGTCGTCTCGTCTCAACGCCTCGCCTTTTTTGCGCGCCCTCGCACTTTTCGCGTTATAAAAAACGCGTAATTTGTAAAATAGTGTGGAGCACAACAATCTCTGGCATAGACGATGTTGCGCTTTTCTGCTGCCATATCTGGTGGAAATGCTGTCTTTCTTATCGCTACGTGATTATCTAGTGATTATCTGATTACTGCTACTGAATCAATTGATTGTCTAAGATCCACTGTAGGAAAAAATTGTCTGGACGCTATGAAATGCTATAATCCACTTATCCTGGAGTTGTACTTGCAACAGAAGCTGTCAAATTCGTGTCTTTCTTTCTTTTGATAACATCAAAACAATGTTTCAGAGGGCCAAATAATAATGTTAGAGGAAGCGGGTGTGATGGCGACATACGGTACATAGATTCGGTGAATTTAAATGTCAAAATAGTAGGAAAAAGAATAAGAATGAAAAATTCGAAACCGTCAAAACTAGTTTTGTATACAATATTCCTATTGTCAATGAATTATTTACCGTTATTACTAATATCAGTAATATTAGTATCTTTTGTTGTTAATGTTATCGCTGCCGCTATTGTGATTGCTATTGTTATTTAAACCTTTCAGATTCTCGAAAATCTCGTTCAATTTTTACCGAGGTCTCGGAAACATAACAAACGGAGAACTCGCTATTTCGCCCATACGTCGAATCCACATCATGATTACCGCAGCTCGTATTGTGCATCCTTTGACACTGTGGCATTGATTTTTAATATGTGTTATTTACAGCATGATTAGACTATATTATGGAAATCTACAACAGTAGACCGATTGCCTTTTGGGAGCCAAATTCTTTGAAATTAATAAAAGAATTGAAAGCGAGAAACGTTATTAGAAAATCTTTGCTGCTCAGTGGAAGTTGCTAGCTGATACAAGGTATTATAAACGATCTGCTCTATCACTTCAACTATTTTTGCGCTGTTTTTCAACAACCAAATTCATTAAGACTCTTTTCTATCCATTTGTTTATAGAGTCCATCATTCACAAAAGCTTGCTAATTGTAAGTAAAACAACCGATTTTGATCCGCTTGCCGTCACACAATTAGTATGATTGCCTTAAAAATTACTCATATATCCGACTTGTTTCGCGCACAAAAGATAAATCTTTTCTTGAACTTTTTTCCAACTTTTTTACCTTTAATATTTCAAGGCAAGTCCTCTGTCATGCCACCGAATAAAAACAAAAGCCTGCGCGATATCTTTTATTTGATTTCGTAATTCCTGCCTATTTATATACCAGGGTCCAAGCAGTCCATCAAGGAAGGAAAACACCTCTTAAACAGTTTTTCAACTTGCTAATCTCTTGGTTTATCTGCTGCAGTCATAGCTTGACGTCTCGTCGTGCCGCTCTGCTTTTTTCCACATCTTGCACTTTTCGCGTTATAAAAAACGAGCAACTTGTGAATAGTGTGGAGCTCGACGATCTCTGGCATGGACAATGTTGCACTTTTAACATACACTGCTGCATTTTTGGCTTTGGCAAAATTTTGGCTTCTACATGGAGAAGCACTGAATTTTGCAATACTTATTGTTCCCGCTTGAAGAATACCGCTTCCTGTCAAGTGTCTGACTAGTACACTATGTTCCTTCTTTTTGAGCTTTCTCTTTTTCTCGAACTTGCTCATTATCATCTCGGTACTTCTTAATGTACCGAGCTCACTCTCATTTTCCACTCACTGTTCTTGTCCGTTAGAGAAACAGATCCATTCGCTCCGTACAGGATGACAACTCCGACTTGTTCGTTGCATGTGCCGACGTCTTCCATAAGATTGATGAGATGTTACGGGAGGTGCCATGCTGTCCACAACGAATCTCTTTTTTTCTTCATCACTGCACTGACAATGAGAAGTCTGCATAAGTGTAGGTTCGCAATGAACTTCTTGAGGACAGACAGAGAGCGGAGGGTAGGTGGGAGGGGGGGGGGGGGAAGGGAGGAGGGGAATAGGTAAGGAAGATGGATTAGGAGTAGGGTATACCCAATCCCTGGCTGGAAGGCTGTGGCGCGGAGAGCATAGAACTTTGTAGATAAAAGGAGCGTTTGTTTGCATGTAACAAGAGTAAGTTCAGGTAAGTGCAGTCCTCAAATAGTGTAATATATATATATATGTACTCTCTCAAACTCAAAAACATTAGGCTTACGTGACCAAATCTTGTAATACTTTGCTGGTCTCATTCGATAGAGATTTAGGGTCAGGATTTACTTTCAAGCAGGTACGTACGGATAAGTTGTTACCTGGTGATGAATTTATTTTATTTTATCAGAATTTATCTTCTTGCTCATAATCTAAGCGATTTTTCACTAAATTTTTTCTCAGAATTTCTTTCAAGCATCTCCTCCATCAGAACATCGTACAAAGAGCTGACAAG
This sequence comes from Cylicocyclus nassatus, assembly GCA_958299035.1. Classification (NCBI taxonomy): domain Eukaryota; kingdom Metazoa; phylum Nematoda; class Chromadorea; order Rhabditida; family Strongylidae; genus Cylicocyclus; species Cylicocyclus nassatus. The sequence continues at coordinate 55,861,247 of CATQJL010000223.1, forward strand.
CCCCTCGTTGTCTCCGAAAACCATGCGCAGGATAGATAATGAGGTGAACTCAATGTTTCAGAAAATTTTATGCCTCAAAGCGTCAAAATATATAATCGCTATTATGCCAGTGGCCGTATTCATCAACGAACCCTGAGGGTTAAACTTACCCTCCAGGGTTAGTTTAACTCTCAGGGGTCATTGGCCGTATTCATCAACCATAGGGTAGGGTTTACCACGGAACGCAATCCACCTGTATCGATCAACGAACCTGTGGCCGTATTCATCAACGAACCCTGAGGGTTAAATTAACCCTGGAGGGTTTAAGGCGTCATTTACGCGTGCGCTGTGCAAACTCACATTACAGAATGCCTAAGTACGTGCTAAAATCACTTTATACTTCTATTCTTTCACTGTTATAATAGCATGATCAACGAATTGACTTCTAATACTAGTTTCTATAATACATCTCTAGCGTATTTGTGCAGCATCCAATCTTACAACGTGAGTTTATTTTCATGTGTGCACAATTGCGCCGTGTAAGTTATTTTTGCGCAATTCATTTTAAACCGGACTTGTGCTACTCTTTTAGAGGTCAGTGTGTGTTATCATGAAGGATTTCTTCAGTTTTGGCACTTGTCAGAGTGGAATGCGCAACCATTTTTCCTCGTCGCATTCATTTGTCACCAAAGCTAGAATTATTTTTCTCGCGAAGTCAGTGTTTCACGTATTTCGAATTTGAACATAAAACGAAGTTGAAACTAAATACTTTAACAACAACTAATACTAAATATTACAATACTCGTTATCGTTTTCCATAAAACTATTAGATGCGAGTAAATGTTTGTATGAAGTGTTAGTGTAGAGTTAAAGGCACCGTCCACCCAAAATGGAGGTTGGCGAGATTATGATGGCATACTAGTGTGGGCCCTCAAACTAGACAAACCTCCAAGCTTCGCCGCAAAAGACTGCTTCTGAAGCGAGAAATCCGCTCCGGAAGTAACAAAGTGGGCGGGGCGCCCCCGGCGGTCCACCCAACTCGAATTCAATGTTTTTGTCGCTTTCAGGCCTCCTGAAAGCTCTGATTCCGAATATGGAGTCGAAGATTCGCGAAACCCCCAAAAATCCATGTTTCGAGAACCCTCTGCAACAAGTGCAGGCGAGATAAAGCATGCAAGTGGGCGGGGGGACCGGGGGCGCCCCGCCCACTTTTGTTACTTCCGGAGCGGATTTCTCGCTTCAGAAGCAGTCTTTTGCTGCGAAACTTGGGGGTTTGTCTAGTATGGGGGCCCACACTAGTATGCCATCATAATCTCGCCAACCTCCATTTTGGGTAGACGGTGCCTTTAACCTTGCTCTATGCTAGGGTTAAATTAACCCTGATGAATCACGTAAGTTTTACCCTCCAGGGTTAGTTTAACCCTCAGAATTCGTTGATGAATACGGGTTAATCGCTTTCGGGGTAAGATTTACCCTCAAGCTTAGATTTAACCCCCAAGGTTAAGCCTACCCTTTGTTTCATGAATACGGGTTAGTCGCTTTCCAAGGTTAAACTAACCCTCCAGGGTTAGTTTAACCCTCAGGGTTCGTTTATGAATACGGCCACAGATTTTCCCATTGCCGCATTTGCTCCAGTGAACCTAGCCACTTATCTCATGTGCGTCTTGCTAACGTAATGCTCTTATTTTCTTCATTCCCATAAAACGCTGCTTTTGGTTAAGTAGACCCCCAAGACCATTATGCTGGTAATCTCAAGGGAAAACACTAGGGATTGAATCCTTTGGGATTTCGACAGTCCCACCGGAATCGTTATTCACCCGCCTCTGTCATCCCAGATATCTCTAAGGTCTTCTTACATTTCACTGGAACAAGGTAGGAAAAACACTCTTCAAAGCTTCCGTCTTGACATTCGTGACCAGGCATGTACATCACGAAGATCTAGCAAGTATGCCCCTCCCCATAAAGTTATAGCCTTTATGAATGCCCGCGGGCTTTCTAAGTTTCTGCTTGGCATAACCACCATTAAGAGACTCGAAAAGACGCTTACCAGGGCTAACAGATCATAGCACAAGGTTTATGTGTTTCCTTTGAGGTTGTCCGAAACGCGCGGAGTGCGACAATATAATTAACTGAAAACGAATACGATGTCTCAGTTCTCCGCATCTCTTAACATAAGATTTTCTGCTATAATTCATACCAGTTCTTCATTTGCTTGAATATGAAAAGCACAACAGTAATGACATACATATAATTTCGACAGCGTGGATTCAGCAGATACGTACACCTACGGACTGACTGGGTTAGACTCGTGAAGAACCTATAATTGCAGTGATAATGGTATAAAACGATGATGTATGTTAAGGGCAGCTTTGTATGATTTTGTTCAGTTCTTCACACTATTCGTAAACACTTTATTCTTTTCAGGTCATCCGAACGTTTTGAAACTTCTGACAATGAGTTGATCCGAAGTTGAGGATATGTGCGTAAATTCGAACAACGAGTCCGAATCCAAATGAACAATGTTTATCTCCCTGGACCATGGACCATCCTTTGCAAGAACCTTGCCGAGCGGAGGCTGCTGAGACATGGAGCAACAGTCGATAAATGTTTTCTTTGCAGTTCGATGTATTTTATGTTAACAAAGGTTTTGGACATGAAATACCCATATCGCATACAATTTTCCGAACCCTTGGGTTGTCAAACACGCTGTAAAGAGCATTATCCAGTTATTCGCGCATCCATTTGAAAAAGGTGTTGAAGTGTGAATAATTGTTCAAATGAACATTCATTTTAATCGTAGCGAGTAGAGGGTCTTGTCTCATTTCAAATGTTCACTAAATGTTTGAGAAGGCAGTCCAGTTAAATCAACTGAGTTTTCAATTCAACTTGGTCGAGGAGGTCTTTCCGTTCTATTGGTTGGTCACCGAAGTTCAAGGACAGTGTCTCACGAGCGGCTCTGTATTGGATTCCCCACATCAAATTCTCGTCTTCAAAATATTCTTTCTCATTCGATCATGTGAGGGGAGTAAGCCTCCGGAATTTTTAAAATGATTTTTCGTGCTACTGGTTATTTTGCACAAATAGGTTTGTGTTTTAGAAACTTCGTTTACCCAAACTCTCGACTTCCATGTATTGGTCGGGCATTTTGTACCGCGACTTGAGACTGGGATGATAGGGGATTCTAAGATCGTAAACCGCCAGAAGCTCAAGACCCCCAATTGAGGGTGGACAATGCCTTCTACCCGATTTCAAATCTCAACTTCGAACCACTACAACACTTCAGAAATATCATTATGAGTGCAATAAATTGTATTATGATTTGCAAAGTTTTGCATTTTACTCAAAATCATTGCACGAAACGAGGAATTTCTAGGCGAAGTTTCCAAATATCTCCTTAGGTACCTAAAATTTGAGAAATTCGATTAGGAATGTAGTAGAATTGCGCAAGCATTGCTCGTTGTGTAGTCAATAGTCGGTTATGCAGTAGTGTTAACCTTGAATTTTGTCGAATTTTAGCATAAGAATCTGCAAAAGATCCGAAAGTAGTCACTTACGTCGCTCTTCCTGAGGTAGTGGAAAAATACCTTTCCTTCGAATTTTTTTGATTTTTCGCCGCAAACACTTGAAACTTTCTGTACTGCGACTGCAGTGTACTTAACACTTTTATGCAAATTCTTAGGACCCAACGACAGGGCACGTCTTGCTTGAGGACCATGAGTCATTTTCGTAGTACAATATTTCTACTAACTCTACATATGTTTTAGAAGAAGCGCTCCGTCTTCTGCCAGTTGATTTCATGACGTAGAGAAAAACGAGAATCCCGACATTCCGTATGTAATTACAGAATGACGCACTTAGCTCCGTGGAAAAGGAAAAATCACTAAAAAACAAGAAGAAGAGAGCTTTCAAACGATATACGCATTGTTTATGAAATGTGTGTTTCTTCAGAATCACCAGCTCAAAATAGTTATGAACCACGTTTGGAGTTGTTCATAAGTAAATGAATTATTTAATCGTTCGTCGACTATTAGGCATAGGGCATACCTCGCGCGATTCTGGTCGCTGCGCGATTTGGCACAACAGCTACTCTTCGTAATTCGTCGTTAATGCGCTGCTTTTGGTCAGAGCTTGCTCCGCTTGCAACAACTTATGCAAGCTACCCAGATATGCGTCCGAGAAGCGCGCACGATAAATTTGTAGAAATCTGGCAAATTGCCAAGTCGCGTGAAAATGGCGATTTGGCCGAATCGCGTGAAGTATGCCTTAGGCCTTACGAGCTAACATCAGTCGCTCTCCACTAGTGAGAACCTCAGAATCAACACTTCCAGTATATAGGGCTTTGGTAAGAGTACAGGGCTTTTTCAAAAAAAAATAGAAAGACAGTGTGTTGCAGAAATTTCACACAAGATTTTTCACTAAAACTACCTTTTCTGTTTTTCATATTTCTAAATAGTGCAATCATTTCTAATGAACTTGAGAAGTTTCATACAATATGCTTGCAAAACCTGTAAGCAAAGCATTCTGATGAGATGAAGTGCATTGAAAGAGACAGCCGATCTGGTTAGTCTATTATAAAAGTTTAGCTTGTTAGATTTTCTTTCTGAAGCATGATATGATCCTCAGTGGCTAAAAACCTTCTTCAAAATTTCCTAACGCAATTCTACAATGAAAAGGTATTTCATTCTGTAATGTTAATCGGAGTTGAAGCTTACATATGTAATAGCCAAGGTGTGCGCTAACAACTTACCTGCAATGCTTCAGTAATGTTAGACAATTTAAAGGAGAAATCGCTCGAATTCGGCGAGAACGGAAGAAACAAGACGACACTGCTAGTGAATCAAGAGTAGTAATATGTCTTGCAATGGTCAGTTATACAGTTCTTCCACAACTCCCAGAACACACAAATAAGTCAAAAAGTCCTACAGCAGAACTCAATGTTCAAGAACTCAGAAGTGCATGCTCTGGGCTATAGTCCGTTAATCTGGAGTAAAACCACCGAAACAATACATGCTCTGGGCTATAGTCTGTTAATCTGGAATAAAACCAAACTCATTTTTGTCTATGGAGATGTCAAAGCGATAATTCAGTAAACCAGAATATTGCTTGGAACAAGAGCTGAAAGGACACAAAATGGTATACGATTCCATAGTTTGTCTCTTGTATCAAATACCTAGTGGGTTTCAAATCTGAATTTGTCGACATAATCTATGAACCCATGATAGAACAGTCTGGATTGCACAATATTATAATTAAACCACCCAAAAATCGCGAGAGCTCCTCCTTTGCTACTTCTCTCAACTGTTTGCCATCGGGAAGGATTACTGTAACAAGAATGTTCTGTGCATTTGATAGATAAAATGCTAGACACATAGAAAAGTCTTAGAATTTGTGTGTTAGTTATTGGCAGTAAGACTGAGTGTAGGTATGCAAAAGGGGGGACCGTTGTAGCTGTAATCATTTTTTCAAAAAACTTTTCACACATTTGCTTTGGAATTCATTTCAATTTAGGAAAATGTTGCCATAGATGCTAACGAAAACAAGTCGTCTGAGCACTTTTATGACTCATGAATATTTATGTTGACACTTTTCGAAGGCACCCGTCTTCATTTTGCAGATGCAGTTTGTCCAAAATAACTGCGAGATTTGTTCAGAACAAACGATGAGGGAGTAGAGAGTAACATATTGTGTCGATGTCACTCACTGCCACTTACCGTACGCGCGACATTTGTCGAAATCGGCGCTCAAATTCCTAATGGGGCGCCTCAGTGACGCCATTACGCGTAGTGAATTTATGTCGAATTTGTCGACGTCGCTTTGTTGCGTCAAACCTCACGTGTTCTGAGAAATGGACAGCCTTTCATGGGCCGCCGAGCCTCCACGTCTCTCAAGCGGCCTCCATCTGAGAGTGAACGAGCGAGAAAAACGACCGACAGAAACAGACGAACACGTTCCGACGATCGACACCACGAGTTTTTCGCCGTTTTTGGTCCTCACGGTCATTTTTCATGTGTTTTTGCACGCTCATTCTGCTATCTGTTTCTGCGAAATGCGTTTCTTCTTGGACCCAATGTTTCAGACGAATTTATCACACCATAGGGGGTTGTTAAGGAGAAATTTTGCTCTAGCACAAGAAAACTCCATAAAATTCATTCATGGGAAATTTTATATGGAGTACTGCAACTTCGGAAATTTATCCGGTAACCAAGATGATACCGTAGTTTTTGTAGCTCTTAGAAATCGATCGATTTTAGAACAGACAGCGTACAGAAAACAAAGAAATAAGTCTTCCAGGGATTTCATGAGCTTCAAGGGAGTTCTTACTTGAACAGTGTACTTCGGAGTCCTCATCCTTTCTCAAACAGAAAATCATACAAAGATGTGAAATTTGACGTTAAGTATGCTTGAATATCGTGAGTAAGTATAATAGGTTTGAGAAGTGAATTTGCTTGTTTCCCTGAATTGGGAGGCTACATAAAGCGGCAGTTAATGGTTATTTTGCTCTTTTGTAATACGTGTTTACTGTATTTACAGGGTGCGGAAAAAGTACTGTCCCTTCAACTTGGCGCCTGAAATATACATCAAACATAAAGTAAACCTACAGTTTTTTGATTCCCACGTGTAGGCGAGATCCTTGAGATTAGATAAAAATAAGTTTGATTTGAGATTGTTCCCTTCTGTCCGTTTGAACTAGTGATAACAGCGCGCAAGAACATTAACGATGCGCCGATAGCATACAAGCCCGATTTTGGACCGTAACTATACCACTCATTGATATAAGGTTCAAAAATTAAGCTAGTATGTAGTGAATGACCTCTTCTTCAATATCCTATACCCATTAATGATGAATTATAGATTGGTGACTCTTGTTTTGGCCAAGTAAGGGAGATTATATCACACGCAAATCGCAAAAATTCCCGAAAAAAGAGGCTAGCCAGGACTGCGCTTGCTTAATGAATTGGACTCAAACTATGATTCGAAATTCAGATTCCAACAAAAAGTAGCAGAATAATGAAAAGAGCATCGGACTTTGTCTACATTACGATTTTGGAGCGATAAACGATTATACCTGGTCTCTGTGCCATGTTTTATGATCGCACTCTGTTGCGCCACAGCCACTTTCTCGTTAGAAAAATTCACAGCTTTTCTCCTAGTGCAAGTGCTGACTGGATATTTTCAGAATAATTCGGGATCCACTACCAAATTCTTTAAGCAGTAGAGGATTTCTCAAATTCGCGTGACAAACAAAAAAATTTTCCAAAAATCCTCATACTTCTTCAGATTTGTAAAGGGGAGTTGCAAGATTTGATATGAGATAAGCTACGAAAAGGTATCCGCCGCCGGGTAAAATTTTAAAATTTTGAAGCCAGTTTTTGTAAAATGACAGAATATATTCCCATCTTGGGAATTATGTCAAATTTACCAGAAAAACCTGTGAATTACGCCAATTTTTCAAACTTTATTTTGAATGACGGTACTTTTTCCGCACCCTGGGTTCGTCCTGCATTAGCAAAGAACTTTATCTAGCTGCTCCGGAGTTCTGCAGAATTGCAAAGCTACTGTAATCCGCAGGTAGAATTAAGGAAGTGCATTTGCTTCCAATGATTTCTGATTCTGTTATTTTTTCGTCAATTCAAGATGACTATAGCAACTTTTGCCCGGGTTTTCTAGTATTTGTTTTTCTCTTATTCTCACAAAGCAGAACGCCCTTCATATTTTGAGAGGAAATTGCTAGAGAAATTAAGGGATTCGTTGAATACAGAAATTTGTGGTTACCACTCCTAAGCAATGACGAATACTTGAATTTAAAGTGCAGCTGCAAAGAATGATAAGGGAAATTATTTGTGGAGAAAGTAGGCTTCCTCGACTAGTCGTTTCAACATAGCTTTTGTTAAGGTTCTAATACGATCAATAGAGTGAAAATGGCTGTCTGTCTACCCTACACAAACTCTGTTTCTTGCTCACTGTCGTAAATCGGGAATTTTATTAATTTTTATGCTGGTTGGAAAGATATCTATAAAAGCCGCAGAATAAACAAGTTTCGTTTTTAGAGATTCGATGAAAACTAATGCATCTGCTTACTTCTCCTCCAGTAGGCATTGGCTTGGAGATGTGGTTCTACTGGACCAAAATGCGTCAGCTCTCACATCGCTGACGACTTTCCCCACTGAAATTGTGTTCACTGTAATCTCCCATACATTGGATCCAGAGTGATGCCGTAGCTTTGAAGATTAGTTTTTACATTATAAAAGGGTATGCCGACGCTTTTTGCAAACGCAATAAATAAAGTGGATAACTGGCAATCATTAGTCTCCGACGTTAGATTCTTCAGATACGTAAGCACAAGAGGCGAGCTCGACTTTTTTGATGTTGTTAATGGCAGATCGTTACCATCCGCTTGTGTAAGCCGACGAACACACTGCCGGGTTTATGTACAGAATATACTTGGGGAAATTCGAAATTTTTTTCGAGTATTCGAATATCGAATATATTCGAAAATTGAAAATCTCGAATATTCGAATATCGAATAATATTCAAAAATCGAAATTCTCGAATATTCGACTATCGAATATTATTCGAAATTTGAAAATTTCGAATATTCGACTTTCGAATATTATTCGAAAATCGGAAATTTCGAATATTCGACTATCGAATATTATTCGAAAATGAAAATTTCGAATCGAATAGTATTCGAATATCGAATATCATTCGTTATTCGAATTTCGAATATTATTCGGTCCTCGAATGTTATTCGATTTTCGAATATCATTCGATTTTCGAATACTGACCGAATAATTTACGTCATTGAGACTGCCTATAAAAGGCCAAAACACTAAGAATAAATTGTTTCATGTAAGTGCTAAGCATTGGACACATTCTTATGGTACAATTTACGATGGAAAAACGGTTAAGTCGTAACGTGAAGAGACTTAGGAACCTAAAAGCTACTCCTGATGACGGTTGTGAAGAGATTTTTCGTACTTCAAAGAAGATTATACATACACCCTCACTGAGAGTTGCGATTGGATATACACCGGTCCCAACAGTATGTAGATCTGTAGACTGTGTAGGCTGACATCAACTTAGAGTATGGGGCGATTTATCAATCGCTTTTCACTGCTGTAAAATTACCGTAAGGCTGAAGCAGGTTTCAAAACATCAGGACCATTTCACCAAGAAAAAGAATCAAAAGTGCTGAAAGTTTTGCTTTAGATTCCTAAAGACACTCACTTTATGTAAAGTTTGCACTCATCCGTTATGTTTTTTCAAAACTTACGCCAGGTATCCTGTGTCCCCCAGAAAAGTTCCCAAGTGCGCCAGCGTGCGTACGTGGTGCGACGCTGCCTTTCGCTCTTTCTGACACGTTTCTCCTAAGATTTCAACGAACTGCCCGAGGTTAACACGTTCAAAATAGCGAAAGGCAGCGACATGATGGTAGTCTATGAGAAATTTGCTGGGGAACAAACGATACACCGTAAAAAGTGTTTTGCATCGCCTTTCAGAAATGTGATTGCCATTTGAAAAGCTTGAAAGCTCGTGCGTAGCAAAATCAGCATACGTAATAACACTACTGCACAGATTTTAGACCTCTTTGGGGACAATTTTTCTTGGATGTCTTATTTTGCAGTCGGTCTTATAAGCTGGAGTTTCCTACTGTGATAACACACAATAAGAAAAATATGGGTGATTCGCTTTCTGCTTATTTATAAGCTGAAGCCATCCCTACTGGATGTTACCCAGAAATTGGCAAAAGACTGAGAGGTATTAGCGATCAAACGGTGTGTAGATATTTCTAAACATCCCGTATGCGCTATGCATATCGAATTCTCGAATACTCGGTGCTTATCGAATTTTCGAATAGTCAATTCTTATCGAATTTCCGAATATTCGGTGCTCGACGAATATTCGAATATTTGACGGACATCGAATGATCGAATGAATGACCCTCGAATATTCGACTATCGAATAATATTCGAAATTTAAGATTTTCGAATATTCGACTTTCGAATAATATCCGAAAATGAAGATTTTCGAATATTCGACTATCGAATATATTCGAAAACTGAAAATTACGAATATTCGACTTTCGAATTTTATTCGAAATTTCAGATTTTCGAATATTCGACTTTTCGAATCATTCGCATTCGAATGATTTATTCGAATGATCGAATAATTATTCGATTCGGTCCCAAGTATAGTACAGAAGTTTATTGAGTGAGTATTTTCGTGAGTAGATTGAATCCCTGAGAAATTGCCTTGTTCCCGTAGGGGTAAATACCCATCAATCAGAGCTTCCTTCTATAAAATTCAATGCAGTATACTACTTGATCTTCTGGGCAAAATATTTCGGGGTCTTTTTTGGCTTCCCTTCTGCTGTGTAGGTGCTAAATCTCTGTAAGGAAAATTTCATACATATAGTCGAATACAGCTTGATCCAATTCTTTGTCTTCTTTCTTCTTTTTTACTTGTTGATTTTCCAATCCTATAACTAACTCCGAGCCGCGATGAAATTTTTTAACGAAATAACACAATCATGGATGTGATTAAGGGATAAACAGGAAGACATTACATATTTTTCTGCTTCGAGAAAACCAAGAAAACCATTCCTTGATTTAGTCGCAGTTTCGGACCTAATGCAGATACTGTAGATACGGTTTGAGAGAGAACGAGCAGAAAATGAGGATACAACGACATTTGTAACTGTATTCAACTGATTACAATAACTCTAATAGTGAAAAGGTAGGGTCTAATATAGGGAAGTCTGTTCTTTGCTATCTTTTGCGGGCACGAAATTTCTTGGAAGAGCTCAACGCAAATGGCATGAATTTAGGAAAAATTTATTTTCTGACAAGTACCAGTCAAAATTCCATTACAGTCTCATTTGGTAGAAAACGAGGACTCAGGTCTTCTTCGGCCAACCGAGGAGCCGCGGCCGATGGTGTTTTATGCGTTGCGCTGATTTATTGTACGACCACGCGAATTTCATGCAACTAAACGACGTTCACGGGGTAGAAAACACTCTACCAACTGTAGTCCGAGATTCTTACCATAATGGCCACCACCCTCCCCACATTCCTTTTATCTCTCGCTTTGCTCTTCAATGGAGGACACTACGGCGCTTTGATGTACAAAAATTTACCACGTGTGAGCGAGAACTTGCAAGCCGGTCGCGTTCGAGGATTGAATGTGTCTTTGTGCAAGAAGCGCTTGAATTATGGTCGGCACAACGGCGAGAAGAGAAGCTTGTAATGTGCTGGAAAAGACCCTTATATGGCGCAAAGCAGAAGAGGAGACCGGGGGGCCCCGGCCCTATCGCTTGGTCGCAACGTGCGTGCACTTTCGTGAATCGCAACACTTGAAACGACGCAGTTAACGACGTTGATTTACGATCAGATGGCGGCGCAACTGGTAGCAAACGATCGCTTCTTCTGCACCCCAACGAACGAACGCGATTCCGACGCTTCGGCTGGGAAAGAGGAAATGTGTTCTTTCCATTCAAAAGTTGCGCTGTGTGCGATGCCACCTGGAGTTCTGAAAAGCAGCCCGTCGATCAGGAAGCATAGGCCAGATGGACGTGGCATTTTTGCGGTCTATAAAAAGAACAAGTGCTCCAGCCTGTAGCATTTTCTTGGACCACATGATCCAGCTATACACAGTGTTCTTCAGTATTAGTGGATGGATGGCATTTTCGAGCAGAAGAATTTTGTGAACTGTCAAACTCCGCTTTTAATGGTTTTGGATTCCTCCACACCTGTGATTACTCTATGCGTTGGGAAGCACGACCATTTATTCGTACCGTTGTGGGTGCTCTTGCTGTCTAGATTATTCTAATGTTGGAGTATACTGGGAAAATACTGGAACAGCCAAATAGAATGATACTGGAAAATAAACCAGCCACAAGTTGCAAGATGTAGAAGCTCTAGCAAAAAAATCGCGGAAATTGCAATGGAAAGTTTCCAGAAGCTATTGTGAAGTTGAACTGGGCTGACAAGACTTCCGACTTTTCCTTGACCGCAGTATCCTTTTCTGTTTGGGAAATAATATCTTTCTCATTAGTCACAATGTTTCGACTGAAGACGCCTTTCCGGCGAGCAATTGGTCTGCCTTGCGAAAAAATTTCGCGAATACGAAAAATGGAACGAAGTTCATACAATAAATCGCGCTACTCTACAGTAACCTGACCTTTGAATGTTTCAGCTGAGACGTGGTCAGCTCGCACGCAGCCTGCAATAAATTTGCTGGGCAACAACTCATTTTTTTCTGAAGTAACATTAATTTTCGTTTGTTATGTACATTCGGCATACTGAGTAAAGTCTGTCTAGAATGGCATAAAATATTAAAGCTAAGCAAATTGTACATATATCATTGCTGCCGCAAAGTTCTCAAAAGGTCCAAAGGCTGAAATCAAGCAGATAAAGTTTTCTTTTTGAATAATTGGCTCAGTACGAATATTCCGTACGAAACAGAGTAGTCTGGGTTCATTGTCACAATTTTTTAGAAGAAATGGGAAAAAGGCTGGAATCTTTCTAGTAAAACTTGGCTAACGCGCGATTAGTCCCAGACGACATTTTCTTGCATCCCTCTTTCCTGGCCCTCCCCCTCCCCTGAACAATCTTGGGACCACTACGAGAAAGCTGGCATGCTGTCGAACCTAAATACTTCAATGGAATGAACTTTAGTATCTGCGAGTCAGATGCAACTCATCAGTGTAGTCAAGATACCGTTTGTTACTTTAGTTAAGCCTACTGAAACGGTTGTCGAATGTGATATATTTGTTCTTGCGCGAAATCAAAGCCGAAAAGGTAAATTTTTTTGGGGACCCCGTCCAATTAAACATACACGTGGGTGTTCAATCTGTCCATCTGCTCTAGCATTTCTCATCCGGCCTCATTCTCGATTTCGATTCCTCCGGTAGGCTAAGAAAACACATGAGACACCGAGCACATTGCATTGCCAATCACTCACCGCGGAACAATGAGACGCGTTTTTTGCTCGACCGAGGGGCATTTCTTTTCAGGCAATCCGGGGGCAATATATCGTAGACATCGTTGTCCTTCGACGATGACAACGAGTCGGCGACGACAACGATATGTATAATGTTGCCAATTCGAAATAAACCGGCTTCCGTTCGCGGCTCGGGGGGGGGGGGGGGGAGGGTGTGCCTGGTGATGTGCAACCCTGTTGCAAAAATCCAAAAACCGCAGCATGGAAATTTGATTTCGTGACTATGGAAAGGAAAATCAAATCGTATATTCACGAATATGTAAACATCAATTTATTAGGTTGTCAAGAAAATAATGTCGTTTTTCATAGCAAAGCTATAAGACAAATCCAAAAAAATATATGAGGGGTACCGTTCGATAGAGCAAGGGAAGCTCTACAAGATGACATGCGAACATTGGCAGAACTTGTTGTTAACGCAAAGTTCAGAGCCAAAACATACGAGCAACTCGTGATTCCAAAAACTGGATTTTCGCTCTAGAAAATTCTGCGAACCTCTCACTTGCTCCTGCATGTAAAAGACACATGCAATTAACCACATTTGGTATATTTTTTGCATGTTTAAAAACCAAGAAAAAATGGAACAATGGAAAATGGCAGACTCCGCCTCCAGTAGTGCTAGGCCCCTCCCACATATGCCTTTGCGTACTACAAAGCTTCTTAACTTCAACCATAAAATTTTGGCCTCGGATGTGCTCTAGTTCTCGAGTAATATCAATTTTACCCGAAAAAAAACCGAAAAAAAGACATTGTTTTCCTGACAACCTAACAGTAGAGTTTCCTTTAATGCTTTCATTTATGTACCGCGTTACTGTAGCGATTTTCTCATGGATTTTTTTCAGAAACATCTCCTAAAACTATCTATGCCGTATCTAATTTTTGTACAACATTAATCAGACTTCTACGGTTTTCAGGTCGTTTGCAGCTTCTTGAAATTTCATTCTATTAGATTCAAATACAGAAATTCAGGAAGCATAGATGTACCACATTCGTATTCTTCAAGTTTTTTCTGGGATTTTTCTCTGAATTTTTTTGGTACTCATATAATTGATTCTCAAAGTTTCTTCAGAGGAATAAAATAACAGCTATTGGTTTTTACTTTATCCAGTCGCGATCTTTGGGCTTTGATCACAACTAAACTATATCTAGCAAAGCTTTTTTGTAAGCTTATCACATTTCTCATCTGCAAAGAAATAAGTAGTCCCTCTGCACAAGTGTCATCTCATTTTTCGGCGTAATTATTATGGGGAACTTTGAAAAAAAATTTGTAATTTCCATCCAATCATTAGGCTATTCACCTATCCCATCAAACTTTATCATTGATTATAAGAACTTTGTTGTTTACAATAAGCACAATTCATTACCCTAATCACTCGACCCAGAGAAGAAAGGTTCATAATTAGCGAAACATAGCTTCTCAGCATTTAGAATTTGAAGCAGATTGAAGATTTTCTTGATTATGCCTTGTTATTCACAAGCTAATGAATAACTTTATAAAAGATTTGGGATAATTTATCTCTTTTTGGTATAATTTCTATGAAACTACTACGATTACAAGCTCTCGGTGGGTTTGTGGTTATCCTACAAAGGTTTTGCGAAGGGTGGCTACTAACCCTTCGAAACTCATCCCAGAAAAAAATTTTAGCCACCCTTCCTAAACGAAGATTTTTGATACGGTCTTTGCCTTTATATAAGTTAGTTTGGACCAGTTTGTAGGTGCAGAAAAACTTTTGTCTCTTTGGACCTGCAATCTGACGCCAATTATCACTTCACAGCTTTAAAAAATTGGAGGTCATCATGAAGAACTCATACCTTCAGACTAAATGATGGCATAAGTATATCACATCATTTTGAAGTAAAGGTTCGAATTTTCGTTTGTAGGATACAAAATCATGTGGCCCACCCTGCAATGTTGATGGATTAGCTGCCGTGCATGATGTATAATCTGCTTTCGTGTGTTGCATTTAAAGAGAAGTGAACTATGAACTGCAAGAACTGGAATTTGCAACATTTCTCAGTAATTCCAGCCCTATGTCCCCCAAGCTGCTCTGGCTGCTCAGCTCTTCCTAAAATATCACCGCCAGCGCCAATGTGGTGGTGGCACATCGTAGGCAGCTCGTAACGATGTTTGTTATTCTGCTGCCGATGGTCTCATTCAGCGATGGCTCAAGCGATAAAGACCGTACGCAAAGTTCTGTGCTGTTGTGACGGAGATGACATATCAAGCTCAAGAATCTGTCTGTCTCTCCCCCCCCCCCTCCCCCGCCGGTGTTGGACCGGCGCCGTATCGGCGAACACGGGGGCATTGCCACCCAGTGCAGAGCGCTTGATATTCGGTCCGGACGGACAATCTGCTCTGTGCTCTGCTGCTGTGTATGTGTCCGCTGTTCGCTATTCTCGTTCGTTTGTCTCACATCACTGGGGTGGGTGAGAACGCAACATTAATTACGTTAGGGAGATATTTTCCGCTAGTTGATGGCTGGAGGGTCTAGACGATGAGGGCGGCGGAAAAACTCAACGGCAGCAAGTGTGGAACGCAATGTGTGTGTGCTGAGATGCAGTGGAATAGTGAGTGTGAGAATAGGAGAGAGCGGTTGGTGAAGAGAGAGGAACAAAAAGAGTTCGGTGCCGTATCAGTTGAATGGCCGACGAGGCAAGCGGAGAGACAGAGAAACAACACTGAGAGAGACAGTGATTGATTCGAGCAAAATCATGCGGGAGGTTTCGTTGATTTTAGGGTATCCCCAAGTTTTGTTAGAGCGGTGCCTGAAAATGTTCTTGGGTAAAGGAAGAGGTTGTGGAAGGGGTACATAATTACAGGACGTCAAAGCTTAGTCAACTAAAAACTGCTGTTCTAGGCTCAAACTACCTGCGCGAATTGGGTACTCTAACATTACCGTGGGTAACAACCGATCTCCAACTATTATCTGAGGGCTACATGCTCTTGATCAGAAGGCATATACCCTGCGATAGTCTTCAAATGCAACTCAGGGTGTAGGAATATGTATTCCTTGATCACGTCCAAGCACCGTAAGCTCCTCCCTACCCAGCTCCCTACCCTAACCAAAACGGCGATCTCTGCCCTCTCGAGAGTTCACCGAGACGCAACTTCTCCTTGTTCTCACACCACCAGTCTCACTCTACACTTTTACCTACCCCCAAAAACATGCACATTCTCATCGAACACCGCGTCGCGCCACACCTTTGCCACGCGCGTATTTCCGCGGTCGCTCAGACCACCGCATTTGCTGGCCGGGCGGCGGCCTGCCAGCTGCTGGCTGCCCGCTAGTGTTCGCTGTGATCTCGGCCGCCCAATTCGTCGCGTTCGAACGTTCACCCCCTTTTTCACCTCGGGTCTTTCCTCCGCCTTTTTTTAAGGCTTGAGTATGCCTGCTTCTTGTGATTTTTGTGCTTCCCGTTGCCCGTGGAGAGCAAAAACTTCATTTGCACAATAAAGACCACGGTGGACACATGAAGTTCAACATTTTGTCCAATTTTCAACAAGGCTTAATTATGTGGAGAGCAGAACCAAAAGAGGAATTAGTGATAAGCCTACTAATTTTGGAAATCCTGCACAATGTAGTTGTTTTGTGCGCCAGCACCAACGGGAATCGATGAAAATACAGAACTCCAATGAGTCACTAGAATCATCGGAACCACAGCAATAGTGACTATTTCGATTTTGAGGCAAGCTCCAAATCTTCTGTCTCCCCCCCCCCCCCACTTCCTCCAACTTTCAGGTAAACAAATCTGCGTTTTCAGCCAACGCGAATGAGTTGCAACCTTCTGCACTCCGCACAAACTGCCGAGATCGTTGAGCTTGCTCACAGAGAATACCAAAATACTTTTTTTCTTCCTACGATGACTTCATCGTCCTCACTGCTCTGCAAATAGCCGTTGCGGCTCATTGCCGACTCCTCCATCGCCGTTAGCATGTCTGCTGCCATATCCTTTGGAAATGCTAGTTTATCTTTCTCATATCAATTTGAAAATTTGCTGATTTGTTAATTAGTAGCACTTAAACAGTTGTTTTATCTGAAGCCCACAAATATGTGAAAGATTAGTGCGTCACCTCCAAAAAAACGATTGCGTAACTATAGAGTATTATTCGTTATGAACTCTAAATTTTTGATGATCAATTTCTCAAGTTGCGGACTCCCACAGTGTTGCCGAGTGATGTGCTCTTGATCAAAGGCAGGGGCCAGATTACAGTGCCAAGCAGATGATCAGGCCAGCGCCACAGAAAAGGACGAAGTCCAGTTTTGTAATGACTAAAAACCAAAACAATTTTTCAAAGATTTGGGTGACAAAGGGGACGGGTTGGCAAAATACGGTAATGAGTTTGAATGTCAGGACAGTGAAGAGGAAGAAATTATTTATTACTTTTTGTTATCATTGTATTACATTATTACTATCATTATTACCATTAATTAAACCTATGTACTTGAGGTTCCATTCAAATTCCAAGCCATTCCACACCAAGAAGCAGACGCGAAAAACAGCAAATTTTTTGGAATATGTCGCTTTTTTCTCCGCCAGTTTCTTGCAAGGCCTAAGAGAGAGTTTATGCACGAATATCTTTTCAAAAAGCTTTCGTGAGTGTTTCTTAGAAGCTCACCCATTTTCTCTATTTTTCGACCTCCTACGTACCAGAGTCCACGCGCTCCAGCGAAAAAATGTCTCAAGTATTTCTCCCAGCAAATCAAAAAACGCCAGTCTCTTGTTCTATCTGCTGCCGTCATAGCTTGTCGTCTCGTCGCAACGCTTTGCCTTTTTTCCACGCTCTCGCACTTTTCGCGTTATAAAAAACGCGTAATTTGTAAAATAGTGTGGAGCTCAACGATCTCTGGCATAGACAATGTTGCGCTTTTCTGCTGCCATATCTGGTAAATGCTGTCTTTCTTATCACTACGTGATTATCTAGTTACTGGTACTGAATCAGTTGATTGTCTAGGGTCCATTGTAGGAAAAAAATTGTCTGGACGCTATGAAATGCTATAATCCACTTATCTTGGAATTGTACTTGCAACAGAAGCTGTCAAATTCGTGTCTTTCTTTCTTTTGATAACACCTAAACAGTGTTTGCAGAGGGCCAAATAATAATGTTACAGGAAGGGGTGTGATGGCGACATACGGTACATGCGTAGGGTAACGAATGCAAATGTCAGAATAATAATAAAAAGAATAAGCAAGGAAAATGCAAAGCAGTCAGAACCCCACATAACAAACGGAGAACTCGCTAATCGCCCATACGCCGAATCCACGCCAGGATTACGGTAGCTCGTGTATTTGCAGCCTCCAACACTTTGGCCTTGCTTTTTGATATGTATAATTTACAACATAATTAGATCATAATGTGAATCTACAGCACGAATGCTTTTTGGAAGCCGAAACTCTTTGAAGTAGGAGATCGAGGAATAAGTTGCGAGGAAGTTTGCTCTAGAAATTCTTTGCGATTCATTGGAAATTGCTAGCTGATACAAGACATATAAATGTTCTATTCCATCAACTATTGCTGCGCTGCTTTTCAAAAGAATTCATTTGAACTTTTTTCTATACATTTTTTGGAGTTTCATGGCTCACGAAAGCTTACTAAACGTAAGTAAAACAATCATTTTGAGCTTGCCCTCACGCAATTAGTATGATTGCCTTAAAAATCTTACTCATATATCCGACTTGTTTCGCGCACAAAAAATAAATTTTTTCTTGCACTTTTTTCTAACTTTTCTACCAACAACTTTTCAAGGCAAGACTGAATCGGCCATACAGAAATCCAAACAAATCCTTCTGTCATGCCATCGAGTAGAAAAAAAAGCCTGCGCGTTATCTTTTATTCAATTTCTTAATCCCTGCCTATTTATATACCAGAGTCCAAGCAGTCCATCAAAGAAGGAAAATACCTCTCAAGCAGTTTTTCAACTTGCTAATCTTTGGTTTGCCTGCGCCGTCATAGCTTGCCGTCTCGTGGCGCCGCTTTGCTTTTTTCGCACTCTTGCACTTTCCGCGTTATAAAAAACGCGTAATTTGTAAATAGTGTGAAGCTCGACGATCTCTGGCATACATGTTGCACTGTTCACATACGCTCGTGCACTTGACTTAGTTTTCGTCTCTTCCCTGGTAGCCTGAAAATGAGAGAATTGCTTATATACTGAACAATACTACCAATAAGAACTCGTAAGCGTTTGGAGAAGAGGGAGAGGGAGAAGTAGCGACTAATCTGAGAAGCTTTTGGGAATTCCTGCATATAGCAGCGACACCGTACATGTTGTACAATGGAATTCGGGGAACCCTAATTTTTCCCAATTCTGAATTTTAGGTGAACTCTGGAAAGTAACGCTAAAGATTGTGGCATCAGGGGAACCGTGCTCTGATCGAACTGACACACCGGAAAGTTAGAGGTACCATTTTCTAGTGTCATTTTTTCCTCTTCGATTGTATTTTGAGGAGACTAAAATTTTAAGGCTTTTCCAGGGAGATGCACTGAATTTTGCAGTACACATGGGCCCTGCTTGAAGAAAACTGCTGTTTTATAGCGCCTCAATCCATGTTCCTCCTTTTTGAGCTTTCTCTTTTTCTCGAACTTGCTCATTGTCATCTCGGTAAATCCGTACTATATATTCTCCTAAAGGTGAGCCTCCTAGATGTACCGAGCTCACTATGAATTTCCAGGCACTGTTCATATCCGTTAGAGAAATATACCCATCCTCTCAGGGCATAGGATGACAACTCCAATTGTTCCTTGCAGGTATCAACGTTTTCCACATAATTGATGAGGTGTCACGGGAGGTGTCATGCTGTTTACAACGAATCTTTTTTCTTCATCACTACACTGACAATGAGAAGTCTGCGTAAGTGTAGGTTCGCAATGGACTTCTTGAGGTAGATGACAGATAGAGAGTGGAGGGTAGGTGGGAGGGGGGGGGGGGGTGGGAGGGAGGGGCGGAGGAAGGCAAGGGGACTGTGGGGAAGATGGATTAGGAGTAGGGTATACTCAATCCCTGGCTGGAAGGCTGTGGCTCGGAGAGCATAGAACTTTGTAGATGAAAGGAGCGTTTGTTTGCATGTAACAAGAGTAAGTTCACGTAAGTACAGCCCTCAAATAGTGGAATTTATATACTCTCTCACAGACTCAAAACTTTAGGATTACGTGATCAAATCTTGTAATACCATGCTGGTCTGGTTCCATAGAGATTTAGGGTCAGGATTTACTTTCAAGCAGGTACGGATAGGTTGTTACCTGGTGATGATTTTATTTTATTTTATCAGAATTTATCTTCTTCCTCATAATCTAAGCGATTTTTCACTAAATTTTTTCTCAGAATTTCTTTCAAGCATCTCCTCTATCAGAAGATCGTACAAAGAGCTGTAACACAAGCCTCGTTGTCTCCGAAACATGCGCAATTGAGGCAGACAAAGAGATGAACTCAATGCTTCATAAAATTTTATGCCTTGAAGCGTTAAAATATACAGTCGCTATTACGCCAGATTTTCCCATTGCGGCATTTGCTCCACTGAACCTAACCACTTATCTCATGTGCGTCTTGCTAACGTAATGCTCTTATTTTCTTCATTCCCATAAAACGATGCTTTTGGTTAAGTAGACCCCCAAGACCATTCTTCTGGTAATCTCAAGGAAAAACACCAGGGAATGAATCCTTTGGGATTTCGACATTCCCACCGGAATCGTTGTTCACCCGCCTCTGGTCGTCCCAGATATCTCTAAGGTCTTCTTACATTTCACTGGGACAAATTGGGTAGGAAAAACACTCTTCAAAGCTTTCGTCTTGACATTGACCAGGCACGTACATCACGAAGATCTAGCAAGTATTCCCCCCCCCCCCCCCATAAAGTTATAGCCTTTATGAATGCCCACGGGCTTTCTAAGTTTCTGCTTGGCATAACCACCAATTAAAAGACTCGAAAAGACGGCTAACAGATCATGGCACAAGGTTTGATTGTGTTTTGAGGTTGTCTGAAACGCGCGGAGTGCGACAATATAATTAACTTAAAACGAATACGATGTCTTAGTTCGCTTAACATAAGATTTTCTGCTATAATTCATACCGATTCACAGCAGCGCTTGAGAAAAGATGTATCTTCATTTGCTTGAATATAAAAAGCACAACAGTAATGAGGTCAATATAATTTCGACAGCGGAGATTCAGCAGATACGTACACCTACGGACTGACTGGGTTAGACTCGTGAAGAACCTACAATTGCAGTGATAATGGTATAAAACGATGATGTATGCTAAGTGGGAAAGTTGTATGATTTTGTTCAGTTCTTCACATATTTAAAAATTCAATTTTCTCTTCTATTCGTGAACACTTTGTCCTTTTCAGGTCATTCGAACAATTTGAAACTTCTCAATGAGTTGATCCGATGAGGATATGTGCGTAAATTTGAATAACGAGGCTGAATTCAAACGAACAATATTTATCTCTCTGGACCATGACCATCCTTTGCAAGAACCTTGCCAAGCGGAGGTTGCTGAGACATGAAGCAACAGTCGATAAATGTTCTCTTTGCAATTCGATATATTTTATGTTAACCGATGTTTTGGACATGAAATACTCTCATACTGCAATTTTCCGAACACTTTGGCAGTCAAACACGCTGTAAAGAGCATTATCCAGTTATTCGTGCATCCATTTGAAAAAGGTGTTGAAGTGTGAATAATTGTTCAAATGAACATTCATTTTGATCGTAGCGAGTAGAGTGTCTCGTCTCATTTCAAATGTTCACCAAATGTATGAGAAGGCGGTCCAGTTACATCAACTGAGGTTTCATTTCAAGTTGGTCTCGGAGGTCTTTCCGCTTTATTGGTTGGTCACCGAAGTTCAAGGACAGTGTCTCACGAGCGGCTCTGTATTGGATTCCCCACATCAAATTCACGTCTTCAAGATTTCTTTCTCAGTCGATCATGTGAGGGGAGTAAGCTTTTGGGTACTACTGATTATTTTGCAAAAGGTTTGTGCTTTAAAAACACACCCAAACTCTCGACTTCCATGTACATATTGGTCGTTTCGGAACCTTCTCATGTCCATGATCGCGAATATGAAGTACGCGAAAACGCGAAAACCTCAACAATCCCCGTTCCGGAGAACACGCAGACGGGTTCTCTGGAACGGTGATTGATGGATGAGCGAATGGGCGGGCATTACTTGAGGGAGGCGGTGCCGACTTGAAGTCCTCATGTATCTCTGCTATTCCGAAACCATTTTCTCGCTTCCAAGCGACATTTTATACCGCGACTTGAGCATTGGGATGATAGGGGATTCTAAGATCGTAAACCGCCAAAAGCTCAAGACCGCCAATTTAGGGTGGACAATGCCCTCCACCCGATTTCAAAACTCAACTTCGATCCACCATAACTCTTCAGAAATATCATCATGAAAGCAATAAATTATATTAGGATTTGCAAAGTTTTGTAATTTACTCAAAATCATTGCACAAAAGGAGGAAGATTTTCGAAGATTCCAAATATCTCCTTAGGCACCTATTTGAGAAACCATAACTCGAGATGTGGAATGTAGCAGAATTGCACAAGCATTGCTCGTTGTGTACAATAGTCGGCTGTGCAGTACTGTTAATCTTAGATTTTGTTGAATTTTAGCATAAGAATCTTCTGCAAAAGATCCGAAACTAATTATTTACTTCGCTCTTCCTGAGGTTGTGGAAAAATACCTTTTCTTCGAATTTTTTGATTTTTCGCCACAGACATTTGAAACCTTCTTGCGTTTTTCTACTAAAGAATGTTCTAGGTTTGATCCTATCATATAGAGCGAATGTACTGCGATTGCAGTGTACTTACACTTTTATGCATACTCTTGGGACCACAACGGCAGGCCAGGCTTGAGGACCATGAAGTCATTTTCATAGTACAATAATCCTACAAACACTACATATGTTTTAGAAGAAGCTCCCTCTTCTGCCCGTTGATTTCACGACGCAGAGAAAAACGAAAATTCTCACATTCCTCTTACTGTCTTTTATGGTATGTAATTTCAGAATGACGTGCTTAGGTCCGTGGAAAAGAAAAAATCACTGAAAACAAGAAAAAGAGAGCTTTTAAACGATATACGCATTGTTCATGAAATGTGTGTTTCTTTAGAGTCAGCAGCTCAAAATAGTTATGAACAAAGTATGGAGTTGTAAAATAAGTAAATGAATTATTTAATCGTTCGTCGACTATGACGAGCTAACATTAGTAGTTCTCCCCTAGTGAAAAGCTCAGAAGAAACACTTCCAATACACAGAGCTTTGGTAAGAATAAAGGGCTTTTTTCAAAAAAAATTGAAAGACAGTGTGTAGCAGAAATTCCACGCAAGATTTTTCACTGAACTACCTTTTGTGTTTTTCAGGCTCTAAACAGTGCAATCATTTCTAATGAACTTGAGAAGTTTCATACAATATGCTTGCAAAACCTACAAGCAAAGCATTCTAATGAGAAGTGCATATTTAATTGAAAGAAACAGCCGATCTGGTTAGCCTATTATGAGAGTTTTAGCTTGTTAGATTTTCTTTCTGAAACATGATATGATCCTCAGTGACTAAAAACCTTCTTCAAAAGTTCCCAACGCAATTCCACAGCGAAAAGACATTTCATTCTGTAATGCTAATCGGAGTTGAAGCTTAAATATGTAGTAGCCATGGCGTTCGCTAAGAACTTACCTGCAGTGCTTCAGTGCTGTTAAACAATTAATATATCGGAAAAAGGAGAAATCGTTCGAATTCGGCAAGAAAGGAAGAAACAAGACGACATTGCTCGTGAATCACGAGTACTAATATGTTTTACAGTGGTCAGTTATACAGTTCCACAACTCCCGGAACAAACA
Source organism: Cylicocyclus nassatus (assembly GCA_958299035.1). NCBI lineage: Eukaryota > Metazoa > Nematoda > Chromadorea > Rhabditida > Strongylidae > Cylicocyclus > Cylicocyclus nassatus. Next base: position 55,885,064 of record CATQJL010000223.1, read on the forward strand.
AATAAGTCAAAAAGTCCTACAGCAGAACTCAAAATTGTTCAGAACTCAGAAACCGAAGCATGCATTACATGCTCTGGCCTATAGTCCGTTAATCTGGTGTAAAACCAAACTTATTTTTGTTTATGGAGGTGTCAAGTTCGATAATTCAGTAAACCAGAATATTGCTTGAAACAAGAGCTGATAGGACACAATATGCTTTACGATCCCATAGATTGTCTCTTGTATTAAATTTCCTAGGGTGTTTCAAATCTGTAATTTGCGGACTCATGATAGAGCAGTCTAATTGCACAATATTGTAATTCATGTAAACCACCCAAAAATCGCGAGAGCTCCTCCTTTGCTACTTCTTTCTTGTTTGCCATCGGGAAAGGACTATTGTAACAAGAATGTTTTGTGCATGTGATAGACAAAATGCTAAACACTTACAAAAGTCTTAGAATTTGTGTGTTAGTTATTGGCAGTAAGATTGAGTGTAGATATGCAAAAGGGGGGAAGGGTGTGTAATCATTCTTTCAATAAACTTTTCACACATTTGCTTTGGAATTCATTTCAATCTAGGAAAATGTTGCCATGCTAATGAAAACAAGTCGTTTGAGTAGTTTTATGACTCATGGATATTTATATGCGCCGTAAAACCTGATTGCCCGCGCCGTGCCTTGAACACCAGTGTAAGCGAGCGGTCGTCGCGAACGACTGTCGGCGTTCACATAACCCAAGAAATCTTTAAGTTTCATGTTGTTTTCGTCAATGCAAGGTTTATCTTGACGAAAGCTCCCTTTAAAAGTTCAAAAATATGTGCAAAAAGGATGCGCGCTCATTGTCGCTCGCGAAAAGTCTGTACTGCTTCGGGACCAAACGTTTCCAGCCGCACCGCGCATTCGTGTTCAAAGCGACGCGTGGGCAATTGGATTTTACGGGGCCTGTATGTTGACACTTTTTGAAGGCACCCGTCTTCATTCAGCTGATGCAGTTTGTCCAAAATAACTGCGCCATTTGTTCAGAACAAACGATGAGGGAGTAGAGAGTGACATGCGTTATTGTGTCGATGTCACTTACCGTACGCGCGACACTTGTCGAAATCGGCGCTCAAATTCCTAATGGGGCGCCTCAGTGACGCCATTACGCGTAGTGAATTTATGTCGATTTTGTCGACGTCGCTTTGTTGCGTCAAACCTCCACGTGTTCTGAGAAATAGACAGCCTTTCATGGGCCGCCGAGCCTCCACGTCTCTCACAGCGGCCTCCATCTGAGAGTGAACGAGCGAGAAAAACGACCGACAGAAACAGACGAACACGTTCCGACGATCGACACCACGAGTTTTTTGCCATTTTTGGTCCTCACGGTCATTTCTCATTCGTTTTTACATGCTCGTTCTGTTATCTGTTTCTACGAAATGGTTTCATCTCGGACCCAATGTTTCAGACGAATTTATCACACCATAGGGTGTTGTTAAGTGAGGAAATTTTGCTGTAGCGCAAGAAAACTCCATAAAATTCATTGGAAATTTTATATGGAGTACTGCAACTTCGAAAATTTATCCTGTAATCAAGACTGATATCGTAGTTTTTGTAGCTCTTAGAAATCGATCGATTTCGCTACAGACAATGAACAGAAAACAAAGAAATAAGTCTTCCAGGGATTCCATGAGCTTTAAAGGAGTTCTTACTTGAACAGTGTACTTCGGAGTCCTAATCCTATCTCAGAGAGAAAATCATACAAAGATGTGAACGTTTACGTTAAATATGCTTCAATATCATGGGTATAATAGGTTTGAGAAGTGAATTTGCTTGCTTCCCTGAATTGGGAAGCTACATAAAGCAGCAGTTAATGGGTAGCTCTTTTGTAATAGTTTACTGTATTTAGTTCGCTCTGCATTAGCAAAGAACTTTATCTAGTTGCTCCGGAGTTCTGCAGAATTGCAAAGCTATTGTAATCCGCAAGTAGAATTAAGGAAGTGCTTTTGCTTCCAATGATTTCTTTGTTATTTTTTCGTCAATTCAAGATGAATGTAGCAACTTTTGCCTGGGTTTTCTAGTATTTGTCTTTCTCTTATAGATTCTCACAAAGCACAACACCCTTCACCTTCATATTTTGAAAGGAAATTGCTAGAGAAATCAAGTAGTTGAACACAGAGATATGTGGTTACCACTCCTAAGCAATGACGAATACTTGAATTGGGGAAATACTTTATTTGTGGAGAAACTCGGCTTCCTCGATTAGCCGTTTCAGTGTAGCGTTTTGTTGAGTTTCTAATACGATCACTAGAGTGAACAAACTCTGTTTCTTGCTCACGGTCGTAAAAATTGAGTGAATTTTATTAATTTAATACTGGTCGGAAAGATATGCTGAAAGCCGCAAAATAACCAAGTTCCGTTTTTAGAGATTTAATGAAGACTACTCATCTGCTTGCTTCTCCTCCGTAGTCATAGGCATTGCTTTGGACCTTTGGTTCTATTGGACCCAAATGCGTCAGCTCTCACATCGCTGACGACTTTCCCCACTGAAATTGTGTTCACTGTAATCTCCCATACATTTGAATAGATCCAGAGTGATGCCGTAGCTTTGAAGATTAGTTTTTACATTATAAAAGGGTATGCCGACGCTTTTTGCAAACGCAATAAATAAAGTGGATAACTGGAATCATTAGTCTCCGACGTTAGATTCTTCAGATACGTAAGCACAAGAGGCGAGCTCGACTTTTTAATGTTGTTTATGGCAGATCGTTACCATCCGCTTGTGTAAGCCGACGAACACACTGCGAGGTTTATGTACAGAAGTTTATTGAGTGAGTATTTTAGTGAGTAGATTGAATCCCTGAGAAATTGCCTTGTTCCCATGGGGGTAAATATCTATCAATCAGAGCTTTCATTCAATAAAATTCATTGCTATATATTACTTGATCTTGTGGACAAAATATTTCGGGGTCTTTTTTGGCTTCCCTTCTGCTGTGTAGGTGCTAAATATCTGTACGGAAAATTTCATACATATAGTCGAATATAGCTTGATCCAATTCCTCTTTGTCTTTTTCCTTCTTTTTTGCTTCTTGATCTTCCAATCCTATAACTAACTCCGAGCCGCGATGAAATTTTTTCATGACATAACACAATCATGGATGTGGTTAAGGAGTAATCAGGGAGACATTACATATTTTTCTGCTTCGAGAAAACAAAGAAAATCATTCCTTTAGTCACAGTTTCGGACCTAATGCAGATACTGCAGATACAGCTTGAAGGAGAACGAGCAGAGATTGAGGTTACAACGACATTTGTAACCGCATACAATTGATTACAGTAACTCTAATAGTGAAAAGATAGGGTCTAATATAGGGAAGTCTGGTCTTTGCTATCTTTTGCGGGCACGAAATTTCTTGGAAGAGCTCAACGCAAATAAAATGAATTTAGGAAAAATTTATTTTCTGACAAGTACCAGTCAAAATTCCCTTACAGTCTCATTTGGTAGAAGATGAGGACTCAGGTCTTCGTCGTCCCAACCGGGGAGCCGCGGCCGATGGTGTTTTATGCGTTGCGCTGATTTATTGTACGACCACGCGAATTTCATGCAACTAAACGACGTTCACGGGGTAGAAAAATCTCTATCAACTGTAGTCCGAGAATTTTACCCATAATGGCCACCACCCCCCCCCCCCCCATATTCCTTTTATCTTTCGCTTTGCTCTTCAATGGAGAACACTACGGCGATTTGATGTACAGAAATCTGTCACATGTGAGCGAGGACTTGCAAGCCGGTCGCATTCGAGGATTGAATGTGTCTTTGTGCAAGAAGCGCTTGAATGGTCTGCACAACGGCGAGAAGAGAAGCTTGGAATGTGCTGGAAAAGACCCCCCCCCCCCTTGCAGGGCGCAAAGCAGAAGAGGAGACCGGGGGGCCCCGGCCCTATCGCTTGGTCGCAACGTGCGTGCACTTTCGTGAATCGCAACACTTGAAACGACGCAGTTAACGACGTTGATTTACGATCAGATGGCGGCGCAACTGGTAGCAAACGATCGCTTCTTCTGCACCCCCAACGAACGAACGAACGAACGAACGCGATTCCGACGCTTCGGCTGGGAAAGAGGAAATGTGTTCTTTCCACTCAAAAGTTGCGCTGTGTGCGATGCCACCTGGAGTTCTGAAAAGCAGCCCGTCGACCAAGAAGTATAGGCCAGATGGATGTGGCATTTTTGCGGTCTATAAAAAGAACAAGTGCTCCAGCCTGTAGCATTTTCTTGGACCACATGATCCAGCTATACACAGGGTTCTTCAGTATTGGTGGATGGATGGCATTTTCGAGCAGAAGAATTTTGTGAACTGTCAAACTCCGCTTTCAATGGTTTTGGATTCCTCCACACCTGTGATTACTCTATGCGTTGGGAAGCACGACCATTTATTCGTACCGTTGTGGGTGCTCTTGCTGTCTAGATTATTCTAATGTTGGAGTATACTGGGAAAATACTGGAACAGCCAAATAGAATGATACTGGAAAACGTAGAAGCTCTAGCAAAAAAATCGCGGAAACTGCAATGGAAAGTTTCCAGAAGCTGTTGTGAAGATGAACTGGGCTGACAAGACTTCCGACTCTCATCACAGTACCATACATATCATTCCCATCTGTTGCAAAATTTGAACTGACGACGCCTTTCCGGCGAACTTTTGACCCGCCTAGCGAAAAAATTTCGCGAACGAAAAATGGAACGAAGTTCATGCAATAAATCGCGCTACTCTACAGTAACCTGACCTTTGAATGTTTCAGCTGAGACTTGGTCAGCTCGCACACAGCCTGCAATAAATTTGCTAGGCAACATTTTTTTTACTGAGAAATAACATCTTTTGAGTAGTGGTTTGTTATGTGCATTCAGCATATTGAGTAAAGTCTGTCTAGAATGGCATAAAATATTAAAGCTAAGCAAATTGGACATATATCATTGCTGCCGCAAAGTTCTCAAAAGGTCCAAAGGCTAAAATCAAGCAGATAAAGTTTTCCTTTTGAATAATTGGCTCAGTACGAATATTCTGTACGAAACAGAGTAGTCTGGGCTCGTTGTCACAATTTTTTAGAAGAAATGGGAAAAAGGCTGGAATCTTTCTAGAAAAGCTTGGCTAACGCGTGATTAGTCCCAGACGACATTTTCTTGCATCCCTCTTTCCTAGCCCTCCCCCTCCCCTGAACAATCTTGGGACCACTACGAGAAAGCTGGCATGCTGTTGAACCTAAATACTTTAGTGGAATGAACTTTAGTACCTGCGAGTCAGATTCAACTTCAAATGTATTAGGTTGTTGCAAAAATAATGTCCATTTCGCAAAATTTCACTTTGAAAAGCTATAACTTCGTTCAGTCTTCATATTTTTGAATGCGGTTTAGACCATCAGAAGCAGCAAATCTTTCGTAATCTAAGGCGCACCTGCATATACTGATATCGCAAACGGGAAGAAAACCATGCGTCAAAAAACCAAAAGTTTTGCTTTTGAAAACCTCGTTTTTGAAAGATTACAAATTCATTCAAGTTTTGTTGTTATGGCTGCTAGTCAGCTTATTTTGTAGACGCAACCCACTAGTATAATTATATACGGAAAGAACTTTAGCGAAGAAGTTCTACGAATTAAAAAAGATAGAAATCCAAAATTGTTCACTTTTTTAAGCCTATTTGTGATTGGTTGGAAGTCCCAAACATGAAAACTTGGAATTTTTCATGCACTGAATAGCTAAGTTTTTCTGCATAAATTGTAGATAAGATGTCCTTACCTTAGGCCTACAGAAATGAGCGAAGTTTCAGCGATTGCCCTAATCAGGAAAAATTTCGAACCCATGGAGTTCCAGGCAGCGAGTACCTTTTTTGAAGCTCGATTTGTCAGTTCAGGTATAATCGAAAAACTTATTTAAACATGCAATAAGTAAACAATATCAATCCTATACAGTAGCTATGTTTTCATAAGAATTCGTTTATTTGCGCCTGAGTTATGGCCAAGAAAATTGGAGCAATGAAATTTCGATTTTGAGTGCGGCTGTTCAAAATGCTGGTAAAAATCTCACAGATGAAAAAAAAGCTTAGTTTTACCACCGTTAGAAAGTACATGAAGAAAGCTTTCTAATGATGTGCAAAATCTGTATCGAAAAAGAAAGCCTGAAGGAGAAAAGTCGTTTGGAATATACGCCTAGAAAACGGACATTATTTTTGCAACAACCTAAGTTAACGCAAGATGCCGTTTGTTACTTTAGCTAAGCCTACTGGAACGGTTGTCGAACGTGATATATTTGTTCTGTTCTTGCGCCAAATCAAAGCGAAAACGGTAAATTTTTTATGGGGACCCCGTCCAATTAAACATACACGTGGGTGTTCAATCTGTCCATCTGCTCTAGCATTTCTCATCCGTGCCTCATTCTCGATTTCGATTCCTTCGGTAGGCTAAGAAAACACATGAAACACCGAGCACATTGCATTGCCAATCACTCACCGCGGAACAATGAGACGCGTTTTTTGCCCAACCGAGGGGCATTTCTTTCCAGGCAATCCGGGGGCAATATATCGTAGACATCGTTGTCCTTCGACGATGACAACGAGTCCGCGACGACAACGATATGTATAATGTTGCCAATTCGAAACGAACCGGCTCCAGTTCGCGGCTCGGGTGGGTGTGTGCCTGGTGATGTGCAACCCTATTGCAAAAATCCAAAAACAGCAGCATGGAAATTTGATTTTCTGACTATGGAACGGAAAATCAAACCGTATATTCACGAATATGTATCAATCTAGTAGAGTTTTCTTTAATGCCTTCATTTATGTACAGCGTTAGTAGCAATTTTTTCATGGATTTTTTAAGAAACATCTTCTGTTGATGATTTCTGTATCATCAACCATTGATGAACTCTATATTCTAGATAGCCTACGGAATACCCGTAAGCTAAATTGTGAGCTACTCACTCTTGAGTATCTAATCACTCAAGAGTGAGTGGTACCCGTGCGCCAGGAGTGTAGCCAATCGGCGGCACCTCCTTTCAAGCACCAACTCGTGTACATTGTACCTTTTACTCGGTTCAGCTCCGCCTTCCTTCCTATATAAGGAGCCTCCGAATGTATTAGAGGTTGCTCCCCGGTCCACACCGGGACACCTCACTCTCTTCTCGAATAATCTACGCCCGTGCGAATAAACCTTATTCCACAACTCGTCTACCCCCCAATCACTTGGTACCCACCAAATCTTCTAAAACTATCTATGCCACATCTAATTTTTGTACAACATTAATCAGACTTCTATAGTTTTCCGGTCGTTTGCAGCTCTTGAAATTTCATTCTATTATATTAGATTCAAATACAGAAATTCAGAAAGCTTAGATGTACCACATTCGTATTCTCCAAGTTTTTTTCTCTGAATTTTTTTGTACTCATATAATTGATTCTCAAAGTTTCTTCAGAGGAATAACAGCTATGTTGGTTTTCTGGGCTTTGATCACAACTAAACTATTTCTAGCAAAGCTTTTTTGTAAGCTCATTGAATTTTTTATTTGCAAAGGAATGAATAATTTTTATGCATAAACGTCATCTCACTTCAGCAAATTATGGAGACATCACCCTGATCCCTCGCTCATCCCAAAGAAGGAAAGTCCAGCAATACACAACTTCTCAGTGTTTAGATTTTTGATGAGCAAATTGAAGATTTTCCTATTTATGCGTACCCAAAAGAGAGTAAGGGTTCTTGATAGTGATCTAGGTAGATTATAAAATCAAGCTAAGCTCCGGTTATTTACAAGATAATGGAAGAATTTCATAAAAGATTTGGGATAATTTTATGTCTTTTTGAATGATTCTTTTCAAAGAGTTCGTATGAAATTATTACGATTACAAGCTCGCAGCGAATTTGTGGTTATCCCACAGAGGTTTTCCGGAGAGTGGCTACTACATCCATCGAAACTCATCTCATTTTCAAAAAAAAATTTCCAAAAGCACCAATTTTGGAGGTGCAGATAAATTCTAATTCTTGCCTCTTTGGACCTGCAACCTAACGTTAATTACCGCTTCCCAACTTTGACATAATGAGATCATTACGTAGAGCTCATCCTTTTACGATAATAAAGTATATCACCTTATTATAGAGGATTAGAATTTTCGTTTATATGGTACGAAACAATGTGGGCCACCCTGCAATGTTGATGGATTAGCTGCCGTGCATGATGTATAATCTGCTTTCGTGTGTTGCATTTAAAGAGAAGTGAACTATGAACTGCAGGAACTGGAATCTGCAACATTTCTCAGTAATTCCAGCCCTATGGCCCCCAAGCTGCTCTGGCTGCTCAGCTCTTCCTAAAATATCACCGCCAGCGCCAATGTGGTGGTGGCACATCGTAGGCAGCTCGTAACGATGTTTGTTATTCTGCTGCCGATAGTCTCATTCAGCGCAAAGTTCTGTGCTGTTGTGACGGAGATGACATTTCAAGCTCAAGAATCTGTCTGTCTCTCTCCCCCCCCCCCCCCTCCCCGCCCCCTCTCCCCCGCCGAAGTTGGACCGCCGCCGTATCGTCGAACACGGGGCATTGCCACCCAATGCATAGCACTTGATATTCGGTTCGGAAGGACAATCTGCTCTGTGCTCTGCTGCTGTGTACGTGTTCGCTGTTCGCTATTCTCGTTTTGTCTCACATCACTGGGGTGGGTGAGAACGCAACATTAATTACGTTAGGGAGATGTTTTCCGCTAGTTGCTAGCTGGAGGGTCTAGACGATGAGGGCGGCGGAAAAACTCACGGCAGCAAGTGTGGAACGCAATGTGTGTGTGCTGAGATGCAGTGGAAGAGTGAGTGTGAGAATAGGAGAGAGCGGTTGGTGAAGAGAGAGGAACAAAAAGAGTTCGGTGCCGTATCAGTTGAATGGCCAGCGAGGCGAGCGGAGAAACAGAGACACAACACTGAGAGAGACAGTGATTGATTCGAGCAAAACCACGCGGGAGGTTTCGTTGGTTTTAGGGTATCCCCAAGTTTTGTTAGAGAGATGCCTGAAAATGTTCTTGGGTAAAGGAAGAGGTTGTGGAATGAGTACATAATTAAAAGGCGTCAAAACTTAGTCAACTAAAACTGTCGCTCTAGGCTCAAACTACCTGCGCGAATTGGGTACTCTAACATTACCGTGGGTAACAACCGATCTCCAACTGTTATCTGAGGGCTACTTGCTCTTGATCAAGAGGCATATACCCTGCGATCTCTTCAAATGCAACCCAGGGTGTAGGAATATGTATTCCTTGATTATTTCCGCGGTCGCTCAGACCGCCGCATTTGCTGACCGGGCGGCGGCCTGCCAGCTGCTGGCTGCCCGCTTAGTGTTCGCTGTGGTCTCGGCCGCCCAATTCGTCGCGTTCGAACGTTCACCCCCTTTTTCACCGCGGGTCTTTCCTCCGCCTTTTTTTTTAACGCTTGAGTATGCCTGCTTCTTGTGATTTTTGTGCTTCCCGTTGCCCGTGGAGAGCAAAAACATTTGCACAATAAAGACCACGGTGGACCACATGAAGTTCAACATTTTGTCCAATTTTCAACAAGGCTTATTTACGTGGAGAGCAGAACCAAAGGAAGAATTAGTGATAAGCCTACTAATTTTGGAAATCCTGCACAATATAGTTGTTTCGCGCTCCAACATCAAAGGAAATCAAAGAAAATACAGAGCCCAAATGAGTCACTAGAATTATCGGCAGCAATAGTGCCTATTTTGAGTATTTTGGGACAAGCTCCAAATCTTCTGTCCCCCCCCCCCCTCCCCCCAGTTTTGAGGTAAACAAATCTGCATTTTCAGCCAACGCGAATGAGTTGCAACCTTCTGCACTCCGCACTGCCGAGATCATTGAGTTTGCTCACAGAGAACTCCAAAGTACTTTTTTTCTTCCTACGATGACTTCATCGTCCTCACTGCTCTGCAGCTCACATCATGCTGCAAATAGCCGTTGCGGCTTATTGCCGACTTTTTCCTCCATCGCCGTTAGCACGTCTGCTGCCACATCTTTTGGAAATGCTAGCTTTTATCTTTCTCATATCAATTTGAAAATTTGCTGATTTGTTAATTAGTACCATCCAAACAGTCTGTTTTATCTGAAGTCCACAAATATGTGAAAGATTAGTGCGTCACCTCCAAAAAAACGATTGCGTAACTATAGAGTATTATTCGTTATGAACTCTAAATTTTTGATGATCAATTTCTCAAGTTCCGGACCCCCACCGTGTTGCCGTGTGATGTGCTCTTGATCAAAGGCAGGGGCTAGATTACAATGCCAAGCAGATGATCAGGCCAGTGCCAAAGAAAAGGACGAAGTCCAGTTTTGTAATGACTAAAAACCAAAACAATTTCTCAAAGAAGTGGGTGACGAAGGGGACGGGTTGGCAAAATACGGTAATGAGTTTGAATGTCAGGACAGTGAAGGGAAAGAGATTATTTATTACTTTTTGTTATCATTGTATTACATTATTACTATCATAGGCAGGGGCTAGATTACAATGCCAAGCAGATTATTACCATTAATTAAACCTATCACTTGAGGTTCCATTCAAATTCCAAGCCATTCCACACCAAGAAGCAGACGCGAAAAACAGCAAATTTTTTGGAATATGTCGCTTTTTTTGCTCCAGTTTCTTGAGACAGGACCTAAAGAGCTTGCTGACTGTTTCCTAGAAGCTCACCCATTTTCTCTCTTTTTCGACCTCCTACATGCCAAAGTCCACGCCGTCCCGCAAAAAAATGTCTCAAGTATTTCTCCCAGCAAATCAAAAAACGCCAGTCTCTTGCTCTATCTGCTGCCGTCATAGCTTGTCGTCTCGTCGCAACGCCTTGCCTTTTTTCCGCGCTCTCGCACTTTTCGCGTTATAAAAAACGCGTAATTTGTAAAATAGTGTGGAGCTCAACGATCTCTGGCATAGACAATGTTGCACTGTTCACGTACTCTCGTGCACTTTACTACTTAGTTTTTCGTTTCTTCCCTGGAAGCCTGAAAAGAGAGAATTGCTTGTATACTAGGACAAGATAGTGCTGATAAGAACTCGTAAGAGTTTGGAGATGAGGGGGAAGGTGAAGCACGATTATTCTGGGAACTTTCTGGAAGTTCTACTCAAACAAATGACCGGAACTTCCGCAGAGCGCTTGCGGAAGTTCCGCCGGGTCACCTGCGGAAGTTCCGTAAACGTGCTGCGGAAGTTCCGAAATGAGGTCCTGCGGAAGTTCTGAAGAATGCCAACCACAACAGCAAAAGAGAACACCGAAGCGAGATTTGAACCTCACTCTATTGACTGTGAGACCCACCTACTATCCTCTACGCCACGGCTAACATGTTCGATAATGCACTCTAGTTGTTGGCGAGGTAACATCACGAGACAACACATTCAAAGTCCTGCGGAAGTTCTGGCAGGCCAAAGTGCTGCGGAACCTCTGGCATTTTTCGGAATTCCCGCAGGATTTTGAAGAAGGTTTTGCGGAAGTTCCGGTTTTCCCAGTTTGGCGTGAAAATCCCGCAGAAGTTGCAATTTTCAACGTTTTCATCTTTGCAATAGTGAACAAAATCCTGCGGAACTTCTGCAAATTTGGCTTGTCCTGCGGAAGTTCCGGTGATTTGTCTGAGTAGTTGCAGCAACGATACTGTATTTATGCTGTACAATGAAATTTGGGGAGATGTCCTAACTTGTCCTATTTTTGAATTTTTGAACTTTGGCTGTACTGTACGCTGAAGATTGTGGCAGTAAGGGAGTAAATAGTGCTAAACTAACTGGACACGACGGAATGTTAGAATACCGTTCTTCTAGTGTCATTTTGTCCTCTTCAATTGATAATTTGACGACGAAAATTTTGATTTTACAAGGGAAAGCATTCAATTTTGCAATACGTATGCCCCCCCCCCCCTGAACAAGACCGCTTTCTGTCAAGTATGATCGGCTCCAAGATTCGTGTAGAGGCGGGTTGGGGACTTTTCCTGATTATAAGGATGGACCTGTTGATCCTCCACGTTCAACATTGTTTTCCGCCTCTCTCGCTTGAAAAACCGCCACGCTTTGAGCTGCCGGGACTCCGCATCTACACGAATGGAGCCCATTACACCTGAATCTATGTTCCTTCTTTCTGAGCTTTCTCTTTTTTCTTCAACTTGCTCATTATCTTCTCAATGAATCCGTATTATGTTGAGTTATTTTTGTTGAAGTGAGCGCTTGTTGTGAATTTCCAGGCACTCTTCATACCCATTATAGAAACAAATGCTATCGCTCCAGGTACAGGATGACAGCTCCAGTTTGTTAGCAACAGAGACCTACCCACTGCACCGGTGTTTCATAAGTGATGAGATGTCATGGGAGGTGTCATGCTGTCCACAACGATTCTTTGTGTTTCCTTTGTTACTGCACTGCAGTGAGGAATCTGTGTAAGTGTAGGTTCGAAGTAGACTTTCTTGAGGTAGATGTCAGATAGAGAGAGGAGAAGGGGGGGGGGGGAGAGGAGGGAGCGTAGGGGACGGGCATGGTGGAGTAAGGGAGATAGATCAGAGATAGGATATACATAATCCCTGGCTAGAAGCTGTGTTTTGGAAAACATAGAACTTTGTGGATGAAAAGAGCGTTTGTTTGTAGTAAACGCTTACTCAGTAAAGATAAGGATGTTCAAGTAAGTGCATACCTCAAATGGTAAAATTTAGATACCTGCACTCAAACTTAAAACATTAGACTTACGTGACCAAATGTTGCAGTACTGAGCTTGCTCTCAATTCAATGGAGATTTAGGGCCGCATGCACTGCACTGAGCTTACCGTACCTGCTTGAGAGTAAGTTCTGCCTCTAAGGACCGCATGCACTAACATCCCCGCGGGGAGGGGATCGCAGCTTAAAAGAAAGCTTTATATTTCGAAACTCCAGATACCTGGATTTCACCTTGTGTACCTATCCAAGTATTAAGTACAATACCGCTCTCAGAACGTGCAAAATTTCCGTGAATGTCGCGGAAATCCCGGAATTCCGCGAAGGACCGCGAAATTTTCGGAATTTCGCGACATTCCGGGAATTTCGCGGAATTTTCGGAATATCGCGACATTTCCGGAATTTCGCGACATTCCGGGAATTTTGCACGTTCTGAGAGCGGTATTGTATTCCTACTACCCTTCACTATGAACATGTTGAACAGGAGCGAGAAGCTGTATGAACTGCATTTTCCAGCTTTTGTATGATCCCTGATGACCCCTGGCGCTTTTCTTTAAAGTCATTTTTCTCTCTCCGAAGTTAACGAAAAACCTCCAAAGTTGTGCAGATTATGTAGCCCGACAGTGCTAAGCATGTTGCTGATAAGAACAAATGATGTCTTGAAGTCATGAAATTTTCGATGATCTACACGAAATTTGAGGTTTACCGAAAAATTCGATTTTTCAAAAACTCATTTGTTCTCATCAGCAACATGCTTAGCACTGTTGTGTTCATGTTCAGTACAACTTTGGAAGGTTTTCGTTAACTCGGAGAAAGAAAAATGACTTTAAAGAAAAGCGCCGGGGATCATCAGGGATCATACAAAAGCTGGAAATTCGGTTCGTACAGCTTCTCGCCTGTTCAACATGTTCATAGTGAAGGGTAGTAGGAATACTTACGGATGGGTACACAATGTGAAATCCAGGTATCTGGAGTTTCGAAATAAAAGGCTTTCTTTTAGGCTGCGATTCCCTCCCCGCGGGGATGTTAGTGCATGCGGTCCCTAGAGGCAGAACTTACTCTCAAGCAGGTACGGTAAGCTCTATCTTGGTGATAACACAGAATTCAACTTTTTTTCTCCTAATCTTGGCGATTTCACTCAATTTTTCTCTCAGAAATTCTTTCAACCATCTCTTCTATCAGAACATCGTGCAAATAGCTCTCCACGAGCCTCGTTGTGTCCAAAAATCATGCGTGAATGAGGCAGACAAAGAACTGAACTCGAACTTTAAAAATTTAAGAACTTTAAAAATTATTTTAATTATTTTCAAGTGCAAACAAGTCGTTTGCACATTTTTACAACCCATATAGGTAAGTTTCAAAAATTTCGCGACCCATTCTCGGGGGGGAGGGGGCGCGCGCCCCCCCCCCCGTCCCCCCCCCCCTCGGTCCGCCACTACTACGGACCGATTGGGTCAGACTCGTGAAGAACCTACAATTGCAGTGATAATGGTATAAAACGATGATGTGTTGAGGGCAGCTTGGTATGATTTTGTTCAGTTCTCCACATATTAAAAATTCAATTTTCTCTTCGATTTATAAACGCTTTATTCTATTCAGGTCATCCGAAAGTTTTGAAACTTCTGTCAATGAGTTGATCCGAAGAGGATATGTGCGTAAATTTGAACAACGAGTCCAAATTCAAATGAACAGTGTTTATCTCCCTGACCATGGACCATCCTTTGCAAGAACCTTGCTGAGCGGAGGCTGCTGAGACATGGAGCACCAGTGAAGAATGTTCTCTTTGCACTTCGTGTATTTTATGTTAAACAATGTTTTGGACATGAAATACCCCATATTGCCTTTTCCGAATACTTGGGCTGTCAAACACGCTGTAAAGAGCATTATCCAGCTATTCATGCATCCTTTTGAAAAAGGTGTTGAAGTGTGAATAACGGTTCAAATGAACATTCATTTTAATCGTAGCGAATGGAGGGTCTTGTGTCATTTCAAATGTTCACCGAATATATGAGAAGGGGTCCAGTTAAATTAACTAAAGTTTCATTTCAAGTTGGTCGCGGAGGTCTTTTCGCTTTATTGGTTGGTCACCGAAGTTCAAGGACAGTGCCTCGGAGCGACTCTATGTTGGATTTCCCGCATCAAATTCCCGTCTTCAAAATTTCTTTCTCCTCCGGTCATGTGAGAGGAGTAAGCCTACCAGAATTTTTAAAAATGACTTTTGGGTGCTACTGGTTATTTTGCACAAGTAGGTTAGTGTCAAACTCTCAACTTCCATGTATTGGTCGTTCCGAAACCCTCTCGTGTCCCTCATCGCGAGTATGAAGTCCGCAAAAACCTCAACTCCCCGTTCCGGAGAACACGCAGACGGGTTCTCTGGAACGGTGATTGATCGACGAGCAGAAATGGGCGGGCATTACTGCAGGGAGGCGGTGCCGACTTGAAGTCCTCATATATCTTTGCTATTCCGAAGCAGTTTTCTCGCTTACAAGCGACATTTTGTACCGCGACTTGGGTATTGGGTTGATAGGGGATTCTATCGTAAACCGCCAAAAGCTCAAGACCTCTAATTGGACGATGCCCTCTACCCGATTTCAAAACTCAACTTCGATCCACCGCAACTCTTTAGAAATATCATCATGAACGCAATAAAGTATTATGATTTGCAGTTTTGCATTTTACTCGAAATCACTGCACAAAACGAGGAAGATTTTCTAAGCGAAGATTCCAAATATCTCCTTAGGTACCTAAAATTTAAAAAACCATAACTCGATGTGGAATGTAGTAGTGCACAAGCATTGCTCGTTGTGTAGTCAATAGTCGGCTGATACTGTTAACCATAGATTTTGTCGAATTTTAGCATAAGAATCTTCTGCAAAAGACCCGAAAGTAGTCACTTACCTCGCTCTTCCTGAGGTAATGGAAAAATACCTTTTCTTCGAATTTTTTGATTTTTCGCCAACAGACATCCGCAGACATTTGAAACTTTCTTGCGTTTTTCTACCAAAGAATGTTCTAGGTTTGATCCCATCATATAGAGCGAATTTACTGCGATTGCAGTGTACTTAAGACTTTTATGCAAATTCTTGGGACCACAATGACAGGTCACTTCTTTCCTTGAGGACCATGAGTCATTTTCGTAGTACAATATTCCAACAAACTTTACATATGTTTTAAAAGAAGCTCCCGTCTTCTGCCCGTTGATTTCACGACGTAGAGAAAACGAAAATTCCCACATTCCTCTTATTGTCTTTTATGGTATGGAATTACAGAATGACGTACTTAGCTCCGTGGAAAAGAAAAAATCACCAAAAACAAGAAGAAGAGAGCTTTCAAACGATGTACGGTATACACGGCTCCCCATTATACAGAGCTTTGGTAAGAATACAGGGCTTTTTAAAAAAAATAGAAAGATCAGAGACAGTGTGTAGAAGAAATTTTACACAAGATTCTTCACTAAAATGTGAGAACTTTCATACAATATGCTTGCAAAACCTATAAGCAAAGCATTCTGATGAGATGAAGATACCTCATTGAAAGAGACAGCCGATCTGGTTAGCCTATTATGAGAGTTTTAGCTTGTTAGATTTTCTTTCTGAAGCATGATATGATCCTCAGCGGCTAAAAACCTTCTTCAAAAGTCCCTAATGCAATTCTAGTGAAAAGATATTTCATTCTGTAATGTCAATCGGAGTTGAAGCTTAAATATGTAATAGCCATGGTGTTCGCTAACAACTTACATGCAGTGCTTCAGTGTTGTTAAACAATTAATATATCGGAAAAAGGAGAAATCGTTCGAATTCAGCGAGAAGGGAAGAAACAGGACGACATTCGTGAAACACGAGTAGTAATATCTCTTCCAATGGTCAATTATACAGTTCCACAACTCCCAGAACAAACAAGTATAGTCAAAAAGTCCTACAGCAGAACTCAAAATTGTTCAAGAACTCAGAAACCGAAACAATATATGCTCTGGGCTATAGTACGTTAATCTGGAGTAAAACCAAACTCATTTTTATGGAGGTGCCAAAGTCGATAACATGAACTAGAGTATCGCTTGAAACAAGAGCTGATAGGATACAGAATGGTATACATCCCATAGTTTGTCTCTCGTACTAAAGGCAGCGGCTCGTCAGAATTTCGTTCTCCAGATTATCATTTTTTCGGGCATTCTCGACATGAGAAACCCATACCTGGACTTTTCAGCGCATGAAAATAGCGAAAATGAGCTTTTTTCAAGTTTTCCAGATCCGGATTCAGTGAAGATATGCCGGAAAAAGCCGCGTCCCGCCTCCCCCACTCCACGCCCCGCCCACTCCTCCACTGAGCGCTAACCTAGAAAGCTTCTGAAAAAGTCCATTTCTCGCTTTTTCATGGCGAGAAAGCCCCGAAAAGGTGAAAATCTGGAAAACGAAATTCTGCCGAGCCGCTGCCTTTGAATTACCTAGTGGGTTTCAAATCTGAATTTGTTGACGTATTTTGCGGACCCATGATAGAACAGTCTGATTGCACAATATTGTAATTCATGTAAACCACCCAAAAATCGCGAGAGCTCCTCCTTTGCTATTTCTCATCTGTTTGCCATCAGAGACGAACTTTGTAAGAAGAATGTTTTGTGCATTTGATAGATAAAATGCTAGACACACACAAAAGTTCTAGAATTTGTGTGTTAGTTATTGGCAGTAAGATTGAGTAGATATGCAAAAGGGGGGAAGGGTGTAGCTGTAGTCATTCTTTCAAAAAACTTTTCACACATCTGCTTTGGAATTCACTGCAGTTTAGGAAAATTTTGCCATAGATGCTAATGAAAACAAGTCGTTGAGCAGTTTTATGACTCGTGGATATTTATATGCGCCGTAAAACCTGATTGCCCGCGCCGTGCCTTGAACACCAGCGTAAGCGAGCGGTCGTCGGGAACGACAGTCGGCGTTCACATAACCCAAGAAATCTTTAAGTTTCATGTTGTTTTCGTCAATGCAAGGTTTATCTTGACGAAAGCTCCCTTTAAAAGTTCAAAAATATGTGCAAAAAGGATGCGCGCTCATTGTCGCTCGCGAAAAGTCTGTACTGCTTCGGGACCAAACGTTTCCAGCCGCACCGCGCATTCGTGTTCAAAGCGACGCGTGGGCAATTGGATTTTACGGGGCCTGTATGTTGACACTTTTTGAAGGCACCCGTCTTCATTCAGCTGATGCAGTTTGTCCAAAATAACTGCGCCATTTGTTCAGAACAAACGATGAGGGAGTAGAGAGTGACATGCGTTATTGTGTCGATGTCACTCGCTGTCACTTACCGTACGCGCGACATTTGTCGAAATCGGCGCTCAAATTCCTAATGGGGCGCCTCAGTGACGCCATTACGCGTAGTGAATTTATGTCGATTTTGTCGACGTCGCTTTGTTGCGTCAAACCTCCACGTGTTCTGAGAAATAGACAGCCTTTCATGGGCCGCCGAGCCTCCACGTCTCTCACAGCGGCCTCCATCTGAGAGTGAACGAGCGAGAAAAACGACCGACAGAAACAGACGAACACGTTCCGACGATCGACACCACGAGTTTTTCGCCTTCTTTGGCTCTTACGGTCATTTCTCATTCGTTTTTGCATGCTCATTCTGTTATCTGTTTCTGGAAAATGCTTTCATCTTGGACCCAATGTTTCAGACGAATTTATCACACCATAGGGTGTTGTTAAGTGAGGAAATTTTGCTGTAACGCAAGAAAACTCCATAAAATTCATGGGAAATTTTATATGGAGTACTGCGACTTCCGTAAATTCCGGTAACCAAGACTGATACCGTAGTTTTTGTAGCTCTTAGAAATCGATCGATTTCAGAACAGACAGTGAACAGAAAACAAAGAAATAAGTCTTCCAGGGATTTTATGAGCTTCAAGGGAGTTCTTAGTTGAACACTGTACTTCGGAGTCCTCATCCTTTCTCAAACAGAAAATCATGCAAAGATGTGAAATTTGACGTTAAGTGTGCTTGAATATCGTGAGTATAATAGGTTTGAGAAGTGAATTTGCTTGTTTCCCTGGATTGCGAGGCTACATAAAGCGGCAGTTAATGGTTATTTTGCTCTTTTGTAATACGTGTTTACTGTATTTACAAGGTGCGGAAAAAGTACTGTCCCTTCAACTTGGCGCCTGAAATATACATCAAACATAAAGTAAACCTACAGTTTTTTGATTCCCACATGTAGGCGAGATCCTCGAGATTAGATAAAAATAAGTTTGATTTGAGATTGTTCCCTTCTGTCCGTTTGAACTAGTGATAACAGCGCGCAAGAACATTAACGATGCGCCGATAGCATACAAGCGCGATTTTGGACCGTAACTATACCACTATTATTGATATAAGGTTCAAATTAAGCCGGTATGTAGTGAATGACCTCTTCTCCAATATTCTATACCCATTATAGATGAATTATAGATTGGTGACTCTTGTTTTGGCCAAGTAAAGGAGATTATATCACACGCAAATCGCAAAAATTCTCGAAAAAGAGGCTAGCCAGGACTGCGCTTGCTTAGTGAATTGGACTCAAACTATGATTCGAAATTCAGATTCCAACAAAAAATAGCAGAATAATGAAAAGAGCATTGGACTTTGTCTACATTACGATTTTGGAGCGATAAACGATTTTACCTGGTCTCTGTGCCATGTTTTATGATCGCACTCTATTGCGCCACAGCCACTTTCTCGTTAGAAAAATTCACAGCTTTTCTCCTAGTGCAAGTGCTGACTGGATATTTTCAGAATAATTCGAAATCCACTACCAAATTCTTTAAGCAGTAGAGGATTTCTCAAATTCACGTGACAAACAAAAAAATTTCTCAAAAATCCTCATACTTCTTCAGATTTGTAAAGGGGAGTTGCAAGATTTGATATGAGATAAGCTACGAAAAGGGATCCGCCGACGGGTAAAATTTTAGAATTTTGAAGCCAGTTTTTGTAAAATGACAGAATATATTCCCATCTTGGGAATTATGTCAAATTTACCCGAAAAACCCTGTGAATTACGCCAATTTTTCAAACTTTATTTTGAATGACGGTACTTTTTCCGCACCCTGAGTTCGTCCTGCATTAGCAAAGAACTTTATCTAGTTGCTCCGGAGTTCTGCAGAATTGCAAAGCTACTGTAATCCGCAGGTAGAATTAAGGAAGTGCATTTGCTTCCAATGATTTCTGATTCTGTTATTTTTTCGTCAATTCAAGATGACTATAGCAACTTTTGCCCGGGTTTTCTAGTATTTGTTTTCCTCTTATTCTCACAAAGCAGAACGCCCTTCATATTTGGAAAGGAAATTGCTAGAGAAATCAAGTCGTTGAATACAGAGATATGTGTTTACCACTCCTAAGCAATGACGAATACTTGAATTTGAAGTGCCGCTGCAAAGAATAATAAGGGAAATACTTTATTTGTGGAGAAAATAGGCTTCTTCGACTAGCCGTAGCGTTTAGTTAAGGTTCTAATATGATCACTAGAGTGAAAATGGCTGTCTGTCTACCCTACACAAACTCTGTTTCTTGCTCACGGTCGCGAAATCGAGTGCATTTTATTAATTTTCATGCTGTTCGAAAAGATATCTATGAAAGCCGCAGAATAACCGAGTTCCGCTTTTAGAGATTCGATGAAAACTAACGCATTTGCTTGCTTCCCCACCAGTCGTACAGTCGTAGGCATTGGTTTGGACCTTTAGTTCTATTGGACCCAAATGCGTCAGCTCTGACATCACTGACGACTTTTCCCACTGAAATTGTGTTCACTGTAATCTCCCATACATTTGATCCAGAGTATGCCATGGCTGTAAAGATTAGTTTTTACATTATAAAAGGATATGCCGACGCTTTTTGCGAACTCAATAAATAAAGTGGATAACTGGCAATCATTAGTCTCCGACGTTAGATTCTTCAGATACGTAAGCACAAGAGGCGAGCTCGACTTTTTAATGTTGTTTATGGCAGATCGTTATCATCCGCTTGTGTAAGCCGACGAACACACTGCGAGGTTTATGTACAGAAGTTTATTGAGTGAGTATTTTCGTGAGAAGATTGAATCCCTAAGAAATCGCCTTGTTCCCATGGGGGTAAATATCTATCAATCAGAGCTTCCATCCAATAAAATTCATTGCAATATACTACTTGATCTTCTGGACAAGATAGTTCGGGGTCTTTTTTGGCTTCCCTTCTGCTGTGTAGGTGCTAAATCTCTGTAAGGAAAATTTTATACATAAATTCGAATATAGCTTAATCCAATTCTTCTTTGTCTTCTTTTTTCTTTTTTACTTGTTGATTTTCCAATCCTATAACCAACTCCGAGCCGCGATGAAATTTTTTTTATGACATAACACGATCATGGATGTGGTTAAGGAGTAAACAGGGAGACATTACATATTTTTCTGCTTCGAGAAAACTAAGAAAATCATTCCTTGATTTAGTCACAGTTTCGGACCTAATGCAGATACCGCAGATACAGCTTGAGAGAGAACGAGCAGAGAATGAGGTTACAACGACATTTGTGACCGTATTCAATTGATTACAATAACTCTAATGGTGAAAAGGTATGGGTCTGAATTTGTTTCGCTGGGTAGAAACTTATGATATTTGTAGTGTTGATTTACTATTTGCGGTTCCATCAGGGCACGAAATTTCTTGGAAGAGCTCAACGCAAATGGCATGAATTTAGAGAAAAATTCCTTTTCTAACAAGCACCAGTCAAAATTCCCTTACAGTCTCATTTGGTAGAAGACGAGGACTCAGGTCTTCGTCGTCCCAACCGGGGAGCCGCGGCCGGTGGTGTTTTATGCGCTGCGCTGATTTATTGTACGACCACGCGAATTTCATGCAACTAAACGACGTCCACAGGGTAGAAAACCCTCTATCAACTGTATCCGAGAATCTTACCCATGATGGTCACCACCCTCCCCATATTCCTTTTAACTTTCGCTTTGCTCTTCAATGGAGAACACTACGGCGCTTTGATGTACAGAAATCTACCACGTGTGAGCGAGAACTTGCAAGCCGGTCGCATTCGAGGATTGAATGTGTTTTTGTGCAAGAAGCGCTTGAATGGTCGGCACAACGGCGAGAAGAGAAGTTTGGGATGTGCTGGAAAAGACCCCCCTTGCAGGGCGCAAAGCAGAAGAGGAGACCGGGGGGCCCCGGCCCTATCGCTTGGTCGCAACGTGCGTGCACTTTCGTGAATCGCAACACTTGAAACGACGCAGTTAACGACGTTGATTTACGATCAGATGGCGGCGCAACTGGTAGCAAACGATCGCTTCTTCTGCACCCCCAACGAACGAACGAACGAACGCGATTCCGACGCTTCGGCTGGGAAAGAGGAAATGTGTTCTTTCCACTCAAAAGTTGCGCTGTGTGCGATACCACCTGGAGTTCTGAAAAGCAGCCCGTCGATCAAGAAGTATAGGCCAGATGGATGTGGCATTTTTTCGGTCTGTAAAAAGAACATGTGCTCTAGGCTGTAGCATTTACTTGGACCACATGATCCAGCTATACAAAATGTTCTTCAAAATCAGTGGTTGGTTGGCATTTTCGCAGCAGAAAGAACCTTTTTGTAAAATGAAGAGCGGAGCTATAAGTAGCACTTTCTTCCGATGTGCAGATAACAACTGAATTTAAGATTATTGTAGTGATCATGAAGGGCTAAAACTCATCGATAGGGCCCTTTATATTTTTCAATGAGCTGAGTAGTGCTTAAACTATATTCTTATTTTCTGCCATTTACCATTTACCTGCAGCTATTTAATTTGGATAATATAATGCCGAAGCTCTATAAACAACAATTTTTGGATAGAACTCCAAGAAGAATATTTTAGGGTTTTGTTATGAATTAATACAAAAATAGCCACAAGTTGCAAAATGTAGAAGGTTCTAGCGAGCAACTCGCGGAAATTGCACCGCAAAGTTTCCAGAAGCTGTTGTGAAGTTGAACTGGGCTGACAAGACTTCCGACTTTTCCTTGACCGCAGTATCCTTTTCTGTTTGGGAAATAATATCTTTCTCATTAATCACAAAATTTCGACTGAAGACGCCTTTCCGGCGAGCATTTGGTCTGCCTTGCGAAAAAATTTCGCGAATACGAAAAATGGAACGAAGTTCATGCAGTAAATCGCGCTACTCTACAGTAACCTGACCTTTGAATGTTTCAGCTGAGAAGTGGTCAGCTCGCACGCAGCCTGCAATAAATTTGCTGGGCAACAACTCATTTTTTTAAAAATAACATTCATTGGGTATTCGTTTGTTATGTGCATTCGGCACACTGAGTAAAGTCTGTCTAGAATGGCATAAAATATTAAAGCTAAGCAAATTGGACATATATCATTGCTGCCGCGAAGTTCTCAAAAGGTCCAAAGGCTAAAATCAAGCACATAAAGTTTTCCTTTTGAATAATTGGCTCAGTACGAATATTCTGTACGAAACAGAGTAGTCTGGGTTCATTGTCACAATTTTTTAGAAGAAATGGGAAAAAAGCTGGAATCTTTCTAGAAAAACTTGGCTAACGCGCGATTAGTCCCAGACGACATTTTCTTGCATCCCTCTTTCCTAGCCCTCCCCCTCCCCTGAACAATCTTGGGACCACTGCGAGAAAGCTGGCATGCTGTTGAACCTAATTCCTTCAATGGAATGAACTTTAGTATCTGCGAGTCAGATGCAACTCATCAGTGTAGTCAACGCAAGATACCGTTTGTTACTTTAGCTAAGCTTACTGGAACGGTTGTCGAATGTGATTTATTTGTTCTTGCGCGAAATCAAAGCGGAAAAGGTAAATTTTTTTGGGGACCCCGTCCAATTAAACATACACGTGGGTGTTCAATCTGTCCAATTCTGCTCCAGCATTTCTCATCCGTGCCTCATTCTCGATTTCGATTCCTCCGGTAGGCTAAGAAAACACATGAGACACCGAGCACATTGCATTGCCAATCACTCACCGCGGAACAATGAGACGCGTTTTTTGCCCAACCGAGGGGCATTTCTTTTCAGGCAATCCGGGGCCAATATATCGTAGACATCGTTGTCCTTCGACGACGACAACGAGTCGGCGACGACAACGATATGTATAATGTTGCCAATTCGAAATGAACCGGCTTCCGTTCGCGGCTCGGGGGGGGGGGGGGGGGGTAGGGAGGTGTGCCTGGTGATGTGCAACCCTGTTGCAAAAATCCAAAAACCGCAGCAGGGAGATTTGATTTCCTGACTATAAAAAGGAAAATCAAACCGTATATTCACGAATATGTAAACATCAATTTAGTAATAGTAGTAGAGTTTTCTTTAATGCTTTCATTTATGTACAGCGTTATTTCATGGATTCCTTGAAATTTCATTCTATTAGATTCAAATACAGAAATTCAGGAAGCATAGATGTACCACATTCGTAGTCTCCAAGTTTTTTCTTAGATTTTTTGAACTAAATTTTTTTGGTACTCATATAATTGATTCTCAAAGTTTCTTCAAAGGAATAAAATAACAGCTATTGGTTTTTACTTTATCCAGTCGCGATCTTTGGGCTTTGATCACAACTAAACTATATCTAGCAAAGCTTTTTGTAAGCTTATCACATTTCTCATCTGCAAAGAAATAAGTAGTCCCTCTGCACAAGTGTAATCTCATTTCTCGGCGTAATTATTATGGGGAACTTTGAAAAAAAAATTGTAATTTCCATCCAATCATTAGGCTATTCACCTATCCCATCAAACTTTATCATTGATTATAAGAACTTTGTTGTTTACAATAAGCACAATTCATTACCCTAATCACTCAATCACCCCAGAGAAGAAAGGTTCATAATTAGCGAAACACAGCTTTTTATTATTTAGATTTTTGATGAGGAAATGAAGATGTTTTTATTTACGCACCCAAAATACGGTCGGGGATCTTAATAGTGCTTTAAATTATATAATCATTTCAGGCTCTTGTTATTCACAAGCTGATGAAATGACTTTATAGAAGATTTAAGATAATTTCATGCCTTTTGAATAATTCTTTTTAAATAATCCGTACGAATTTATTATAATTACAAGCTCGCTTGCATTTGTAGTTATCCTACAAAGGTTTTGCGAAGAGTAGCTATTACACCCTTCGAAACTCATTCCAGAAAGAATTTCGCGACCTTTCCTGAACGTAGATTTTTGATATGGCTTCTGCTTTCATATAAGTCTGCCAAAAGTACCAATTTGGAGGTGCAGATAAATTTTTGTCTCTTTGGACCTGCAACCCGATGTTAATTATCGCTTCCCAACTTTGAAATAATAAGATCATTACGTAGAGCTCATCATTTTACGATAATAAAGTATATCAACTTATTATAGAGCGATTGGAATTTTCGTTATTTGGTACAAAACCATGTGGGCCACCCTGCAGTGTTGATGGATTAGCTGCCGTGCATGATGTATAATCTGCTTTCTTGTGTTGCATTTAAAGAGAAGTGAACTATGAACTGCAGGAACTGGAATTTGCAACATTTCTCAGTAATTCCAGCCCTATGGTCCCCAAGCTGCTCTGGCTGCTCAGCTCTTCCTAAAATATCACCGCCAGCGCCAATGTGGTGGTGGCACATCGTAGGCAGCTCGTAACTGTGTTTGTTATTCTGCTGCCGATGGTCTCATTCAGCGATGGCTCAAGCGATAAAGACCGTACGCAAAGTTCTGTGCTGTTGTGACGGAGATGACATTTCAAGCTCAAGAATCTGTCTGTCTCTCCCCCCCCCTCCCCCGCCGGTGTTGGACCGCCGCCGTATCGGCGAACACGGGGGCATTGCCACCCAGTGCATAGCACTTGATATTCGGTTCGGACGGACAATCTGCTCTGTGCTCTGCTGCTGTGTATGTGTCCGCTGTTCGCTATTCTCGTTCGTTTGTCTCACATCACTGGGGTGGGTGAGAACGCAACATTAATTACGTTAGGGAGATATTTTCCGCTAGTTGATGGCTGGAGGGTCTAGACGATGAGGGCGGCGGAAAAACTCAACGGCAGCAAGTGTGGAACGCAATGTGTGTGTGCTGAGATGCGGTGGAAGAGTGAGTGTGAGAATAGGAGAGAACGGTTGGTGAAGAGAGAGGAACAAAAAGAGTTCGGTGCCGTATCAGTTGAATGGCCGACGAGGCAAGCGGAGAAACAGAGACACAACACTGACAGAGACAGTGATTGATTCGAGCAAAACCACGCGGGAGGTTTCGTTGGTTTTAGGGTATCCCCAAGTTTTGTTAGAGAGGGTACCTGAAAATCATGTTAGGTAATGGAAGAGATGTGGAATTGCTCTAATTTCAGGTGTATAAGCCGCACCCTTTTTGCGGGTGGGGGAACGAAAGCCGCCAGGTCCAGCCGCCTCCGCGGACTGCTGGTCCTGGAACGACATGCAACAACGCTGCGAAAGGACCAGCTGGCCGCGAAAGGCGGTTGGACCTGGTGGCTTTCGTTCCCCCACCCCCTTTTTGCTCTAAACGCGAGCAGACCCAGGCGTGTCGCCGCGCATATGTCTCGCGAAGCGGTCGCCTTATTGCATACTGCTCTCGCTTAACGCGCTCCATAATGCCAGTCAGTCCTTTGGCGTGTTCGCCTTTAGAGCGAAAAGGGTGCGGCTTATACACCTGAAAATAGGGCAGTAGATATTATCACAGAAGGTCAAAACTTAGTTAAGTTAAAAACTGTTGTTCTAGGCTCAAACTCTCTGAGCGAATCGGTACCCTAACACCTTACCGTGGGTAACAATCCATCTCCAACTGTTCTGGGGGCTACTTGCTCTGGTCAAAATGCGTATATGCTGCAACCGCCTTCTAAAGCAACACAGGGTGTTGATTATGTCCATGTACCGTAAGCTCCTCCCTACCCAGCTCCCCACCCTACCCAGCTCGCCACCCTAACCAAAACGGCGATCTCTGCACTTTCGAAAGTTCACCGAGACGCAACTCCTCCTTGTTCTCACACCATCAGTCTCGCTCTCCACTTGTACTTAAATCCAAAAAAACATGCACATTCACAGAACACCGCGTCCGCCACACCTTCGCCGCGCGTTTTTTCGCTGGTCGCTCAGACCGCCGCATTGCTGGCCGGGCGGCGGCCTCCCAGCCGCTGGCTGCCCGCTCGTGTTCCCTGTGGTCTCGGCCGCTCCCCTCGTCGCGTTCGTCGCGTTCGCCTCGGGTCTTTCTGCTCCGCGTTTTTATCAACGCTTGAGTTTGCCTTCTTCTTGTGATTGTTGTGCTTCCCGTTGCCCGTGGAGCGCGAAAATTTTCATCTACACAATAGAGACCACGGTCATGACCACACGAATTTCAAGATTTTGTCCGATTTTCAACAAGGCTTAACTACGTGGAGAGCAAAATCAAATGAGGAATTCAGCGATGAGCAGCTACTAATCTTGGAAATTCTGCACATTGTAGTTGCTTCGCGCTCCAGCACCAACCGAAATCAATGAAAATACAGAACTACAATGAGTCACTAGAATTATTGGAACCACGGCAATAGTGCTATTTCGAGTATTAATCTGGCCCCTCCTCCCCCCCCCCCTCCCTTCCCCCAATTTTGAGGTAAACAAATCTGCATTTTCAGCCAACGCGAATGAGTTGCTGCAACCTTCTGCACTCCGCACAAACTGCCGAGATCATTGAGCTTGCTCACAGAGAACTCCAAGGTACTTTTTTTCTTCCTACGATGACTTCATCGTCCTCACTGCTCTGCAGCTCACATTATGCTGCAAAGAGCCGTTGCGGCTCATTGCCAACTTTTTCCTCCATCGCCGTTAGCATGTCTGCTGCCATATCTTTTGGAAATGCTAGCTTTTATCTATCTCATATCAATTTGAAAATTTGCTGATTTGTTAATTAGTACCACTTAAACAGTCTGTTTTATCTGAAGTCCACAAATATGTGAAAGATTAGAGCGTCACCCAAAAAAAAAAAACGATTGCGTAACTATAGAGTATTATTCGTTAAGAACTCTAAATTTTTGGTGATCAAATTGTCAAGTTCCGGACCCCCACAGTGTTGCCGTGTGAGCGTTCTTGATCAAGTAATGTCAAGCAGGGACCAGATTACATGCCAACCAGATGATCAAGCCAGTGCCAAAGAAAAGGACGAAGTCCAGTTTTGTAGTGACTAAAAACCAAAACAATTTTTCAAAGAAATGGGCGACGAAGGGGATGGGTTTGCAACATGCGGTAATGAGTTTGAATGTCAGGACAGTGAAGGAAAAGAAATTATTTATTACCTACCGTTATCATTGTATTATCATATTACTATCATTATTACCATTACTTAAATCTATGCACTTGAGATTTCGTTCAATTTCCAAGCCATTCCACACCAAGAAGCAGACGCGAAAAACAGCAAATTTTTTGGAATAGTCGCTTTTTCCTCCACCAGTTTCTTGAAGCAGGGCCTAAGAGAGTTTATGCACGAAATCTTTTTCAAAAAGCTTTCGTGAGTGTTTCCTAGAAGCTCACCCATTTTCTCTCTTTTTCGACCTCATACGTACCAGAGTCCACGCGGTCCAGCGAAAAAATGTCTCAATTATTTCCCCCAGCAAATCAAAAAACGCCAGTCTCTTGCTCTATCTGCTGCCGTCATAGCTTGTCGTCCCGTCGCAACGCCTTGCCTTTTTTCCGCGCTCTCGCACTTTTCGCGTTATAAAAAACGCGTAATTTGTAAAATAGTGTGGAGCTCAACGATCTCTGGCATAGACAATGTTGCGCTTTTCTGCTGCCATATGTGGTGGAAATGCTGTCTTTCTTATCACTACATGATTATCTAGTTACTGGTACTGAATCAATTAATTATTTAAGGTCCATTGTAGGAAAAAAATTGTCTGGACGCTATGAAATGCCATAATCCACTTATCTTGGAATTGTACTTGCAACAGAAGCTGTCATATTCGTGTCCTCTTTTGATAACACCTAAACAGTGTTTGCAGAGGGCCAAATAATATTGTTACAGGAAGGGGTGTGATGGCGACGTACGCTACATGCATACGGTAACGAATGCAAATGTCAGAATAATAAGAAAAAGAATAAGCAAGGAAAATGCGAGGAAGTCAGAACTAGTTATGTATATGTATATGTATATGTATATGTATATGTACAATATTACTAAGGTCAATAAATTATTTACCGTTATTATGAATATCAATAACATTAGTATTTTTTATTGTTAATGTTATCATTCCTGCTGTTGTGATTACTACTGTTATTCAAACTTTTCAGATTCTAGAGAAATTCGTTCAATTTTTACCCAAGTCTGTTTCGCGCACAAAAAAATAAATTTTTTCTTGCACTTTTTTCCAACTTTTCTACCACCAACTTTTCAAGGCAAGACTGAATCGGCCATACAGAAATCCAAACAAATCCTTCTGTCATGCCATCGAGTAGTAACAAAAGCCTGCACGTTATCTTTTATTCGATTTCTTAATCCCTGCCTATTTATATACCGGAGTCCAAGCAGTCCATCAAAGAAGGAAAATACCTCTCAAGCAGTCTTTCAACTTGCTAATCTTTGGTTTGTCTGCGCCGTCATAGCTTGCCGTCTCGTGGCGCCGCTTTGCTTTTTTCGCACTCTTGCACTTTCCGCGTTATAAAAAACGCGTAATTTGTGAATAGTGTGAAGCTCGACGATCTCTGGCATAGACAATGTTGCACTGTTCACATACTCTCCTGCACTTCACTTAGTTTTTCGTTTCATCCCTGATAGCCTGCAAACGAGAGAATTGCTTATATACTAGAGCAATACAACCAATAAGAACTTGTAAGCGTTTGGAGAAGAGGGAGAGGGAGAAGCAGCGGCTGAAAAGTTTTTGGTAACTTTTGCATGTAGCACCGACAGTATATGTTGTACAATGGAATTTGGGGAATCCTAATTTTTCCCAATATTGATTTTTAGGTGAACTCTGGAAAGTAACGCTGAAGATTTTTGACATTAGGGGGAAACGCGCTCTAATCGAACAGGACACACGGAGAGTTAGAGTATCATTTTTTAGTGTCATTTTTTTCCTCTTCGATTGTTTTTTTAGGAGACCAAAGTTTTGGCTTTTACAGGGAGAAGCACTGAATTTTGCAATACAGCCCCCCTCTTTGAAGAAGACCACTTTTCGTCAAGTGTGATCGGCTTCAAGATTCGTGTAGAGGCGGTTGTGGAGATTTCCTGAATTATAAGGATGGTCTTGTTGATCCTCCACGTTCAAAATTGTTTTCCGCCTCTCTAGCTTGAAAAACCGCCACGCTTTGAGCTGCCGCGATTCCGCATCTACGAATCGTGGAGCCCATTATACCTGAATATATAATATGTTGCTTCTTTCTGAGCTTTCTCTTTTTTCTTCAACTTGCTCATTATCTTCTCAATAAATCGTATTATTTTGAGTTATTTTTGTTGAAGTGAGCTTTCTTAATATACTAAGGTTGTTGTGAATTTCCAGGCACTCTTCATGTCCATAAGAGAAACAAGCGCTATCGCTCCGGGTACAGGATGACAACTCCAATTTTTTCACAACAGGTACCCCCCACACTGCACGATTTTCTTCGTAAGATTGATGTTATGGGAGGTGTCATGCTGTACAACGATTCTTTATTTTTCCTTTATTACTGCACTGCAATGAGGAATCTGCTAAGTGTAGGTTCGTAGTAGACTGTGGTAGATGTCAGACGAAAGAAGAGAGGGAGAAGGAGGGAGGGTAGGGGGCGGGCAGGGAGAGTAAGGGAGATAGATAGAGGTAGGGTACACTCAATCCCTGGCGGAAAGCTGTGGCTTGGAAAACATAGAACTTGGATGAAAAGAGCGTCTGTTTGCGATGGAACAAGGTAAGTTCAGGTAAATGCATACCTCAAATGGTAAAATTTAGGTACTCTCACTCAAACTTTATAGAATTGAGATTACTCATCAAACGTTGTGATATTTAGCTGGTCTCATTCAATGCAGATTTGAAGTCAATTTTACCCAATAACAAGTAAACGGGCAAATCTAACTTGGTGATAACTCAGAAATTTTCTTCCTCCTAATCTTATGATATTTCACTAATTTTTTTCTCAGAACCTCTTTCAAGCATCTCTTCTACTAGAACATCGTGCAAATAGCTCTCGACGAGCCTAGTTGTGTCCGAAATCATGGCGAGTGATGCAGACAAAGAAGTGAACTTAATATTTAAAAAAATTTTATGGCTCGTAGCGGTAAACTATAAAGTCGATATCATTCCAGATTTTCCCATTTGGTCCACTGAACCCAGCCACTTATATGATGTACGTCTTGCTTACGTAATGCTCTTACTTTCATTATTCCCATGAGACTCTGCTTTGGTTAAGTAGACCCCCAAGACCAGTCTGCCGGTAATCTCAAGGGCTGTAAACATTAGGGACTGAATCCTTTGGGATTTCGACAGTCCCACCGGAAGCGTTCACCCGCCTGTGGTCATTCTTGCAAATTTCTTCAAAGTCTTTTTACATTCCACTGGAATAAATTGGGTAGGAAATGCTCTTCGAGCTTCCGTCTTGACTTGTGTTTAGGTATGTATATCGAGAAGATCTAACAAGTATCCTTCCCCCATAAAAGTTATTTTATGAATGCCTAGGGGCTTTCGAAGTTTCTGCTTGGCAAACCACCAGTTAAGAGAGTCGAAAAGAGGCTTACCAGGGCTAACAGATTATAGCACAAGGCTTATGTGTTTTCTTTGAGGTTGTCTGAAACGCGCGGAGTGCGACAATATAATTAACTGAAAACGAATACGATGTCTCAGTTCGACGCATCTCCTAACATAAGATTTTCTGCTATAATTCATAGCTATTCACGCAGCGCTTAAAAAAAGATGTATCTTCATTTGCTTGAATATAAAAAGCACAACAGTAATGAGGTCATACATATAATTTCGACAGCGTAGTTTCAGCAGATACATACACCCACGGACTGATTTGGTTAGACTCGTGAAGAACCTACAATTGCAGTGATAATGGTATAAAACGATAATGTATGCTAAGTGGCATAGGGTATAAGATTTTGTTCATTCATTCACAAGTTTGAAGTCTCAATTTTCCCCTCTTTTCATAAACACTTTATTCTTTCCAGGTCATCGAACATTGTGAAACTTCTGAGTTGATCTAGATTTGAGGACATGTGCATAAATCTGAACAACAACTCCAAATTCAAAATTGAACAATGTTCAATCTCTCTATGGCCTATCCTTTGCAAAAACGACGAGCGGAAGATGCTGGACATGGAACAATAGTCAAAAAATATTTTCGTGGCGATTCGTGTATTTTATGTTAACCAAGGTTTTGGACATGAAATACCCATATCGCATAATTCAATTTTCCAAACACTCGGGCAGTTAGATACGCTGTAAAAAACATTATCCAGTTATTCGTACATCCGATTGAAAAAGGTGTTGAAGAATGATTGTTCAAATGAACATTCATTTTATTCTTAGCGAATGGTGGGTCTTGTCTTATTTCAAATGTTCACCAAATGTATGAGAAGGCGGTCGAGTTAAGGGCCGGGCATACTTCACGCAATTTCAGTCGCGACGCGATCTGGTAATTCGCCAGAAATCTTCAGTTCCAACACTAGCGAAATGCATATGCATAGTGAGTATAACTTACGTGGATTGATAAAATGCCCTATCTTCTGTACATTTGAAATGTGCTTACAATGAGTTATGGACAGTTGCAATATTGATAAATCGCATCGCGACTGAAATCGCGTGAAGTATGCCAGGCCCTTTAAATCAACTAACAACGGAAGCGTGTATAGGGCGTGTATAGTCGAAGTGACCTTTTCAGATGAAACCCATATGCTTTGGAGAGTGTTGAACGGTGATTCCAAATCTGCCTTCACTATCTGCCAAATGTCTCTGGATGCCGAGCTATGGACGTTTCTCGGATCAAAAAATTGAACCAGAAAATGGGGCAAAACCGCCCAAATTTGCTCAAATGGTCCATTGTCAAGAATCAGAGCTGTTTATGCAATGTATACATTCTATTCAATATGCTAATACTTAACATTGCGCTGGAAAGATTGTAACAAATGTTTTTACCTAAATTTTGCACTCATTTTTCGCTCCAAAAAAGTCATAACTCGGCGTCCAGAGGCGCTTGGCATATAATGAAGGCAGATTTGGAGCCACTGTGCAGTGCTCTTCGTAGTGGTATGAGTCTCATTTAGAAACGCCACTTCGACTAGACACGCTTTCCTTGTAAGTTTTCATTTCAAGTTGGTCGCGGAGGTTTTTCCATTTTATTGGTTGGTCACCGAAGTTCAAGGGCACTGCCTTACGAGCCTCCGTATTAGCCTCCGTACTCATTCGATCATGTGAGGAGTGTAAGCCTACCGGGATTTTTAGAAATGATTTTTGGGTGCTACTGGTTATTTTACACAAATAGGTCTGTGTTTTGAAAACACCGTTATCCAATCTCTCGACTTCCATGTATTGGTCGTTGCGGAACCTTCTCATGTCCCTGATCGCGAACATGAAGTCCGCAAGAACGCGAAAACCTCAACAATCCCCGTTCCGGAGAACACGCAGGCGGGTTCTCTGGAACGGTGACTGATGGATGAGCACGAATGGGCGGGCATTACTGGAGGGAGGCGGTACCGACATGAAGTCCATGTATCTTTGCTATTGCGAAGCCATTTTCTCGCTTTCAAGCGACATATTGTACCGCGACTTGAGCATGGGGTTGATAGGGAATTCTAAGATCGTAAGCCGCCAAAAGCTCAAGACCCCCAACTTAGGGTGGACAATGCCTTCTACCCGATTTTAAAACCCAACTTCGATCCACCATAACTCTTTAGAAATATCATCATGAGTGCAAGAAGTTGTATTATGATTTGCAAAGTTTTGCATTCTACTCAAAATCATTGCACAAAACGAGGAAGATTTTCTAAGCGAAGATATCTCCTTAGGTACCTAAAATTTGAGAAACCATAACTCGATGTGGAATGTAGAAGTCAGTAGTCGGCTGTGCAGTACTGTTAACCCTAGATTTTGTCGAATTTTAGCATAAGAATCTTCTGCAAAAGATCCCAAAGTAGTCACTTACATCGCTCTTCCTGAGGTAGTGGAAAATTACCTTTTCTTCGAATTTTTTGATTTTTCGCCCCAGACATTTGAAACTTTCTTGCGTTTTTCTAATAAGAATGTTCTAGATTTGATCCCATCATATAGAGCAAATGTACTGCGATTGCAATGTACTTAACACTTTTATGCAAATTCTTGGGACCACAACGACAGGCCACGTCTTTGCTTGAGGACAATGAGTTCATTTTCGTAAATATATTCCTACAAACACTGCATATGTTTTAGAAGAAGCCCCGTTTTCTGCCCGTTGATTTCACGACGTAGAGAAAAACGAAAATTCCCACATTCTCCTTTCACTGTCTTTTATAGTATGTAATTACAGAATGACGTACTTAGCTCCGTGGAAAAGAAAAAATCACTGAAAAACAAGAAGAAGAGAGCTTTCAAACGATATGCGCATTGTTCATGAAATGTGTGTTTCTTCATAATCAGCAGCTCAAAATAGTTATGAACAACGTATGGAGTTGTAAAATAAGTAAATGAATTATTTAATCATTCGTCGACTAGTACGAGCTAACATCAGTCATTGTCCATTAGTGAAAACCTCAGAAGGAACACTTCCAGTATACAGGGCTTTGGTAAGAATACAGTGCTTTTTCAAAAGAAAAAGGAAAGATCAGAGACAGTGTGTAGCAGAAATTTTGCACAAGATTTTTCACTAAAACTACCTTTTATGTTATTCAGGTTTCTAATTAGTGCAGTCATTTCTAATGAACTTGGAAGTTTCATACAATATGCTTGCAAAACCTATTAGCAAAGCATTCTGATGAGAAGTGCATATTTCATTGAAAGAGACAGCCGATCTGGTTAGTCTATTATAAAAGTTTAGCTTGTCAGATTTTCTTTCTGAAGCATGATATGATCCACAGTGGCTAAAAACCCTCTTCAAAAGTTCCCAACGCA
Source organism: Cylicocyclus nassatus (assembly GCA_958299035.1). NCBI lineage: Eukaryota > Metazoa > Nematoda > Chromadorea > Rhabditida > Strongylidae > Cylicocyclus > Cylicocyclus nassatus. Next base: position 55,919,663 of record CATQJL010000223.1, read on the forward strand.
ATTCTACAGTGAAAAGATATTTCATCCTGTTATGTTAATCGGAGTTGAAGCTTACATTTGTAATAGCCAAGGTGTGCGCTAACAACTTACCTGCAATGCTTCAGTACTGTTAAAGAATTAAAAGGAGAAATCGTTCGAATTCGGCGAGAAGGGAAGAAACAAGACGACATTGCTTGTGAATCACGAGTAGTAATATGCCTTACAATGGTCAATTGTTCAGTTCCATAACTCCCAGAACAAACAAATATAGTCAAAAATCCCACAGCGGAACTCAAAATTGTTCGAGAACCCAGAAGGCGAAACAATACATGCTCTGGGCTATAGTACGTTAATCTGGAGTAAAACCAAACTTATTTTTTTTACGAAGGTGTCAAAGTCGATAACATGAACTAGAGTATCGCTTGAAACAAGAGCTGATAGGATACAGAATGGTATACATCCCATAGTTTGTCTCTCGTACTAAAGGCAGCGGCTCGTCAGAATTTCGTTCTCCAGATTATCATTTTTTCGGGGCATTCTCGTCATGAGAAACCCATACCTGGACTTTTCAGCGCATGAAAATAGCAAAAATGAGCTTTTTTCAAGCTTTCCAGATCCGGAATCAGTGAAGATATGCCGGAAAAAGCCGCGTCCCGCCTCCCCCACTCCACGCCCCGCCCCGCCCACTCCTCCACTGAGCGCTAACCTAGAAAGCTTCTGAAAAAGTCCATTTCTCGCTTTTTCATGGCGAGAAAGCCCCGAAAAGGTGAAAATCTGGAAAACGAAATTCTGCCGAGCCGCTGCCTTTGAATTACCTAGTGGGTTTCAAATCTGAATTTGTTGACGTAATTTGCGGACCCATGATAGAACATTCTGATTGCACAATATTGTAATTCATGTAAACCACCCAAAAATCGCGAGAGCTCCTCCTTTGCTACTTCTCATCTGTTTGCCATCAGAGACGAACTTTGTAAGAAGAATGTTTTGTGCATTTAATAGATAAAATGCTAGACACATACAAAAGTTCTAGAATTTGTGTGTTAGTTATTGGCAGTAAGATTGAGTAGATATGCAAAAGGAGGGAGGGGTGTAGCTGTAGTCATTCTTTCAAAAAACTTTTCACACATCTGCTTTGGAATTCACTGCAGTTTAGGAAAATTTTGCCATAGATGCTAATGAAAACAAGTCGTTGGGCAGTTTTATGACTCGTGGATATTTATATGCGCCGTAAAACCTGATTGCCCGCGCCGTGCCTTGAACACCAGCGTAAGCGAGCGGTCGTCGGGAACGACAGTCGGCGTTCACATAACCCAAGAAATCTTTAAGTTTCATGTTGTTTTCGTCAATGCAAGGTTTATCTTGACGAAAGCTCCCTTTAAAAGTTCAAAAATATGTGCAAAAAGGATGCGCGCTCATTGTCGCTCGCGAAAAGTCTGTACTGCTTCGGGACCAAACGTTTCCAGCCGCGCCGCGCATTCGTGTTCAAAGCGACGCGTGGGCAATTGGATTTTACGGGGCCTGTATGTTGACACTTTTTGAAGGCACCCGTCTTCATTTTGCAGATGCAGTTTGTCCAAAATAACTGCGCCATTTGTTCAGAACAAACGATGAGGGAGTAGAGAGTGACATGCGTTATTGTGTCGATGTCACTTACCGTACGCGCGACACTTGTCGAAATCGGCGCTTAAATTCCTAATGGGGCGCCTCAGTGACGCCATTACGCGTAGTGAATTTATGTCGATTTTGTCGACGTCGCTTTGTTGCGTCAAACCTCCACGTGTTCTGAGAAATGGCCGTCCTTTCACGGACCGCCGAGCCTCCTCGTCTCTGACAACGGCCTCCATCTGTGACTGAACGAGCGAGAAAAACGACCGACAGAAACAGACGAACACGTTCCGACGATCGACACCACGAGTTTTTCGCCTTCTTTGGCTCTTACGGTCATTTCTCATTCGTTTTTGCATGCTCATTCTGTTATCTGTTTCTGGAAAATGCTTTCATCTTGGACCCAATGTTTCAGACGAATTTATCACACCATAGGGTGTTGTTAAGTGAGGAAATTTTGCTGTAACGCAAGAAAACTCCATAAAATTCATGGGAAATTTTATATGGAGTACTGCGACTTCCGTAAATTCCGGTAACCAAGACTGATACCGTAGTTTTTGTAGCTCTTAGAAATCGATCGATTTCAGAACAGACAGTGAACAGAAAACAAAGAAATAAGTCTTCCAGGGATTTTATGAGCTTCAAGGGAGTTCTTAGTTGAACACTGTACTTCGGAGTCCTCATCCTTTCTCAAACAGAAAATCATGCAAAGATGTGAAATTTGACGTTAAGTGTGCTTGAATATCGTGAGTATAATAGGTTTGAGAAGTGAATTTGCTTGTTTCCCTGGATTGCGAGGCTACATAAAGCGGCAGTTAATGGTTATTTTGCTCTTTTGTAATACGTGTTTACTGTATTTACAAGGTGCGGAAAAAGTACTGTCCCTTCAACTTGGCGCCTGAAATATACATCAAACATAAAGTAAACCTACAGTTTTTTGATTCCCACATGTAGGCGAGATCCTCGAGATTAGATAAAAATAAGTTTGATTTGAGATTGTTCCCTTCTGTCCGTTTGAACTAGTGATAACAGCGCGCAAGAACATTAACGATGCGCCGATAGCATACAAGCGCGATTTTGGACCGTAACTATACCACTATTATTGATATAAGGTTCAAATTAAGCCGGTATGTAGTGAATGACCTCTTCTCCAATATTCTATACCCATTATAGATGAATTATAGATTGGTGACTCTTGTTTTGGCCAAGTAAAGGAGATTATATCACACGCAAATCGCAAAAATTCTCGAAAAAGAGGCTAGCCAGGACTGCGCTTGCTTAGTGAATTGGACTCAAACTATGATTCGAAATTCAGATTCCAACAAAAAATAGCAGAATAATGAAAAGAGCATTGGACTTTGTCTACATTACGATTTTGGAGCGATAAACGATTTTACCTGGTCTCTGTGCCATGTTTTATGATCGCACTCTATTGCGCCACAGCCACTTTCTCGTTAGAAAAATTCACAGCTTTTCTCCTAGTGCAAGTGCTGACTGGATATTTTCAGAATAATTCGAAATCCACTACCAAATTCTTTAAGCAGTAGAGGATTTCTCAAATTCACGTGACAAACAAAAAAATTTCTCAAAAATCCTCATACTTCTTCAGATTTGTAAAGGGGAGTTGCAAGATTTGATATGAGATAAGCTACGAAAAGGGATCCGCCGACGGGTAAAATTTTAGAATTTTGAAGCCAGTTTTTGTAAAATGACAGAATATATTCCCATCTTGGGAATTATGTCAAATTTACCCGAAAAACCCTGTGAATTACGCCAATTTTTCAAACTTTATTTTGAATGACGGTACTTTTTCCGCACCCTGAGTTCGTCCTGCATTAGCAAAGAACTTTATCTAGTTGCTCCGGAGTTCTGCAGAATTGCAAAGCTACTGTAATCCGCAGGTAGAATTAAGGAAGTGCATTTGCTTCCAATGATTTCTGATTCTGTTATTTTTTCGTCAATTCAAGATGACTATAGCAACTTTTGCCCGGGTTTTCTAGTATTTGTTTTCCTCTTATTCTCACAAAGCAGAACGCCCTTCATATTTGGAAAGGAAATTGCTAGAGAAATCAAGTCGTTGAATACAGAGATATGTGTTTACCACTCCTAAGCAATGACGAATACTTGAATTTGAAGTGCCGCTGCAAAGAATAATAAGGGAAATACTTTATTTGTGGAGAAAATAGGCTTCTTCGACTAGCCGTAGCGTTTAGTTAAGGTTCTAATATGATCACTAGAGTGAAAATGGCTGTCTGTCTACCCTACACAAACTCTGTTTCTTGCTCACGGTCGCGAAATCGAGTGCATTTTATTAATTTTCATGCTGTTCGAAAAGATATCTATGAAAGCCGCAGAATAACCGAGTTCCGCTTTTAGAGATTCGATGAAAACTAACGCATTTGCTTGCTTCCCCACCAGTCGTACAGTCGTAGGCATTGGTTTGGACCTTTAGTTCTATTGGACCCAAATGCGTCAGCTCTGACATCACTGACGACTTTTCCCACTGAAATTGTGTTCACTGTAATCTCCCATACATTTGATCCAGAGTATGCCATGGCTGTAAAGATTAGTTTTTACATTATAAAAGGATATGCCGACGCTTTTTGCGAACTCAATAAATAAAGTGGATAACTGGCAATCATTAGTCTCCGACGTTAGATTCTTCAGATACGTAAGCACAAGAGGCGAGCTCGACTTTTTGATGTTGTTTATGGCAGATCGTTATCATCCGCTTGTGTAAGCCGACGAACACACTGCGAGGTTTATGTACAGAAGTTTATTGAGTGAGTATTTTCGTGAGAAGATTGAAACCCTGAAAAATCGCCTTGTTCCCATGGGGGTAAATATCTATCAATCAGAGCTTCCATTCAATAAAATTCATTGCTATATACTACTTGATCTTCTGGACAAGATAGTTCGGGGTCTTTTTTGGCTTCCCTTCTGTGTAGGTGCTAAATCTTTGTAAGGAAAATTTTATACATAAATTCGAATATAGCTTGATCCAATTCTTCTTTGTCTTTTTTTTCTTTTTTACTTGTTGATTTTCCAATCCTATAACTAACTCCGAGCCGCGATGAAATTTTTTCATGACATAACACATCATGGATGTGGTTAAGGAGTGAACAGGGAGACATTACATATTTTTCTGCTTCGAGTAAACCAAGAAAATCATTCCTTGATTCATTCACCGTTTGGGACCTAATGCAGATACTGCAGATACAGCTTGAAGGAGAACGAGCAGAAAATGAGGATACAACGACATTTCTAACTGTATTCAATTAATTACAATAACTCTAATAGTGAAAAGGTATGGGTCCAATATAGGGAAGTCTGGTCTTTGCTATCTTTTGCGGGCACGAAATTTCTTGGAAGAGCTCAACGCAAATGGCATAAATTGAGAGAAAATTTCTTTTCTAACAAGTACCAGTCAAAATTCCCTTACAGTCATGTGGTAGAAGATGAGGACTCAGGTCTTCGTCGTCCCAACCGAGGAGCCGCGGCCGATGGTGTTTTATGCGTTGCGCTGATTTATTGTACGACCACGCGAATTTCATGCAACTAAACGACGTTCATGGGGTAAAAAACTCTCTATCAACTGTAGTCCGAGAATCTTACCCATAATGGCCACCCCCCCCCCATATTCCTTTTATCTTTCGCTTTGCTCTTCAATGGAGAACACTATGGCGATTTGATGTACAGAAATCTGTCACATGTGAGCGAGAACTTGCAAGCCGATCGCATTCGAGGATTGAATGTGTCTTTGTGCAAGAAGCGCTTGAATTATGGTCGGCACAACGGCGAGAAGAGAAGCTTGGGATGTGCTGGAAAAGACCCCCTTATAGGGCGCAAAGCAGAAGAGGAGACCGGGGGGCCCTGGCTCTATCGCTTGGTCGCAACGTGCGTGCACTTTCGTGAATCGCAACACTTGAAACGACGCAGTTAACGACGTTGATTTACGATCAGATGGCGGCGCAACTGGTAGCAAACGATCGCTTCTTCTGCACCCCCAACGAACGAACGAACGAACGAACGCGATTCCGACGCTTCGGCTGGGAAAGAGGAAATGTGTTCTTTCCACTCAAAAGTTGCGCTGTGTGCGATGCCACCTGGAGTTCTGAAAAGCAGCCCGTCGATCAGGAGGCATAGGCCAGATGGACGTGGCATTTTTGCGGTCTATAAAAAGAACAAGTGCTCCAGCCTGTAGCATTTTCTTGGACCACATGATCCAGCTATACACAGTGTTCTTCAGTATTAGTGGATGGATGGCATTTTCGAGCAGAAGAATTTTGTGAACTGTCAAACTCCGCTTTTAATGGTTTTGGATTCCTCCACACCTGTGATTACTCTATGCGTTGGGAAGCACGACCATTTATTCGTACCGTTGTGGGTGCTCTTGCTGTCTAGATTATTCTAATGTTGGAGTATACTGGGAAAATACTGGAACAGCCAAATAGAATGATACTGGAAAATAAACCAGCCACAAGCTGCAAGATGTAGAAGCTCTAGCAAAAAAATCGCGGAAATTGCAATGGAAAGTTTCCAGAAGCTATTGTGAAGATGAACTGGGCTGACAAGACTTCCGACTCTCATCACAGTACCATACATATCATTCCCATCTATTGCAAAATTTGAACTGACGACGCCTTTCCGGCGAACTTTTGACCCGCCTAGCGAAAAAACTTCGCGAATACGAAAAATGGAGCGAAGTTCATGCAATAAATCGCGCTACTCTACAGTAACCTGACCTTTGAATGTTTCAGCTGAGACTTGGTCAGCTCGCACGCAGCCTGCAATAAATTTGCTGGGCAACAACTCATTTTTTTCTGAAATAACATTAATTTTCGTTTGTTATGTACATTCGGCATACTGAGTAAAGTCTGCTAGAATGGCATAAAATATTAAAGCTAAGCAAATTGGACATACATCATTGCTGCCGCAAAGTTCTCAAAAGGTCCAAAGGCTAAAATCAAGCAAATAAAGTTTTCCTTTTGAATAATTGGCTCAGTACGAACATTCTGTACGAAACAGAGAAGGTCTGGGTTTGTTGTCAAAATTTTTAGAAGAAATGGGAAAAAGGCTGAAATCTTTCTAGACAAACTTGGCTAACGCGCGATTAGTCCCAGACGACATTTTCTTGCATCCCTCTTTCCTGGCCCTCCCCCTCCCCCGAACAATCTTGGGACCACCACTGCAAAATACCGTTTGTTACTTTAGCTAAGCCTACTGGAACAGCTGTCGAATGTAATATATTTGTTCTGTTCTTGCGCGAAATCAAAGCGGAAAAGGTAAATTTTTTTGGGGATCCCGTCCAATTAAACATACACGTGGGTGTTCAATCTGCCAATTTGCATCCCAGCATTTTTCATCCGGCCTCATTCTCGATTTCGATTCCTCCGGTAGGCTAAGAAAACACATGAGACACCGAGCACATTGCATTGCCAATCACTCACCGCGGAACAATGAGACGCGTTTTTTGCCCAACCGAGGGGCATTTCTTTTCAGGCAATCCGGGGGCAATATATCGTAGACATCGTTGTCCTTCGACGATCACAACGAGTCGGCGACGACAACGATATGTATAATGTTGCCAATTCGAAATGAACCGGCTTCCGTTCGCGGCTCGGGGGGGGGGGGGGGGGGAAGAGTGTGCCTGGTGATGTGCAACCCTGTTGCAAAAATCCAAAAACCGCAGCGGGGAGATTTGATTCTGACTATGGAAAGGAAAATCAAACCGTATATTCAAGCATATGTAAATATCAATCTAGTAGAGTTTTCTTTAATGCTTTATGTACACCGTTACTGGATCATGGATTTTTTTCAGAAATATCTCCTAAAACTATCTATGCCGCATCTAATTTGTACAACATTAATCAGACTTCTATAGTTTTCCAGTCGTTTGCAGCTTTTGAAATTTCATTCTATTGGATTCAAATATAGAAATTCAAAAAGCATAGATGTACCACATTCGTATCCTCCAAGTCTTTTTCTGGGATTTTTCTCTAAAATTTTTGGTACTCATATAATTGATTCCCAAAATTTCTTCAGAGGAATAACAGTTATGTTGGTTTTCACGTTATCCATTCGCGGTCTTTGGGCTTTGATCACAACTAAACTATTTCTAGCAAAGCTTTTTTGTAAGCTCAATGAATTTTTCATTTGCAAAGGAATAATTAATTTTTATGCATAAGCGTCATCTCACTTCAGAAAAATTATGGAGACATCACCCTAATCACTCGCTCATGCCAAAGAAGGAAAGTCCAGCAATACACAACTTCTCAGTGTTTAGATTTCTGATGAGCAAATTGAAGATTTTCATATTTATGCGTACCCAAAAGAGGGTCGGGGTTCTTGATAGTGCTCTAGGTAGATTATAAAATTAAGCTAAGCTCCGGTTATTTACAAAATAATGAAAGAATTTCATAAAAGATTTGGGATAATTCCATGTCTTTTTACATGATTCTTTTCAAAGAGTTTGTCTGAAATTATTACGACTACAAGCTTGCAGCGAATTTGTGCTTATCCCACAGAGGTTTTCCGGAGAGTGGCTCCTACAGCCTTCGAAACTCATCTCATTTTCAAAAAAAAATTTCGCGACAATTCCTGAACGAAGATTTTTGGTATGGCTTCTGCTTTCATATAAGTCAGCCAAAAGCACCAATTTTAGAGGTGCAGATAAATTCTAATTTTTGCCTCTTTAGACCTGCAACCTGATGTTAATTATCGCTTCCCAACTTTGAAATAATGAGATCACTACGTAGAGCTCATCCTATTACTACAATAAAGTATAACACTTTAAAATAGAGCGATTGGAATTTTCATTTATATGGTACGAAACCATGCGGCCCACCCTGCAATGTTGATGGATTAGCTGCCGTGCATGATGTATAATCTGCTTTCGTGTGTTGCATTTAAAGAGAAGTGAACTATGAACTGCAGGAACTGGAATTTGCAACATCTCCCAGTAATTTCAGCCCTATGGCCCTCAAGCTGCTCTGGCTGCTCAGCTCTTCCTAAAATATCACCGCCAGCACCAATGTGGTGGTGGCACATCGTAGGCAGCTCGTAACGATGTTTGTTATTCTGCTGCCGATAGTCTCATTCAGCGATGGCTCAAGCGATAAAGACCGTACGCAAAGTTCTGTGCTGTTGTGACGGAGATGACATTTCAAGCTCAAGAATCTGTCTGTCTCTCCCCCCCCCCTCCCCCGCCGGTGTTGGACCGGCGCCGTATCGGCGAACACGGGGGCATTGCCACCCAGTGCATAGCGCTTGATATTCGGTCCGGACGGACAATCTGCTCTGTGCTCTGCTGCTGTGTATGTGTCCGCTGTTCGCTATTCTCGTTCGTTTGTCTCACATCACTGGGGTGGGTGAGAACGCAACATTAATTACGTTAGGGAGATATTTTCCGCTAGTTGATGGCTGGAGGGTCTAGACGATGAGGGCGGCGGAAAAACTCAACGGCAGCAAGTGTGGAACGCAATGTGTGTGTGCTGAGATGCGGTGGAAGAGTGAGTGTGAGAATAGGAGAGAGTGGTTGGTGAAGAGAGAGGAACAAAAAGAGTTCGGTGCCGTATCAGTTGAATGGCCAACGAGGCGAGCGGAGAAACAGAGACACAACACTGAGAGAGACAGTGATTGATTCGAGCAAAACCACGCGGGAGGTTTCGTTGGTTTTAGGGTATCCCCAAGTTTTGTTAGAGAGGGTACCTGAAAATCATGTTGGGTAATGGAAGAGATGTGGAATCAGTAGATATTATCACAGAAGGTCAAAACTTAGTTAACTTAAAAACTGTTGTTCTAGGCTCAAACTCCCTGAGCGAATCGGTACCCTAACACCTTACCGTGGGTAACAATCCATCTCCAACTGTTCTGGGGGCTACTTGCTCTGGTCAAAATGCGTATATGCTGCAACCGCCTTCTAAAGCAACACAGGGTGTTGATTATGTCCATGTACCGTAAGCTCCTCCCTCCCAGCTCCCCACCCTACCCAGCTCGCCACCCTAACCAAAACGGCGATCTCTGCCCTTTCGAGAGTTCACCGAGACGCAACTTCTCCTTGTTCTCACACCACCAGTCTCACTCCACACTTTTACCTACCCCCAAAAACGTGCACATTCTCATCGAACACCGCATCGCGCCACACCTTTGTCATGCGCGTTTTTCCGCGAGTCGCTCAGACCTCCGCATTGCTGGCCGGGCGGCGGCCTGCCGACTGCTGGCTGCCTGCTCGTGTTCGCTGTGGTCTCGGCCGCCCACTTCGTCGCGTTCGTCGCGTTCGAACGTTCACCCCCGTTTTTTCACCCCTGGTCTTTCCGAAGCCCCGCCTTTTTATAAACGCTCAAACAGTGCAGATGCATGTGTGCACTTGGTTGCATGCGTTTCGTGTCCCCCCCCCCCCACTGAACAATTATCATCTGTACCACCCCGACGATAATCTCACCTCTCAAGTGCCGTCGCACTTTTAAACGGTCGTGTTTGTGGGGGGCGAGACGGGCGGGAATCTCTGCCATTAGCCTGATTATTCCATTTCTTGGGCCTTGAACAAACTCTTCCCTCCACTCGCTTGGGGTTTGGCCATACTATTGTGGTGCCCATTTCGCTAGTTTCTTTCAACCTGTAATTTTCTTTCTCCGTGTAGCGCAAAAATTTCCATCCACACAATAAAGATGATGTTAATGACCACACTCAACTCAACATAATGCATTTTTCAAGTTTGAGAGAGAAGTTTCTTTTTCAAGACTGGTTTGTGAGCAGAAGAAAATGGGAAAGTAGTGGCGAGTTGCGTTGATACCACTGCTTCTGCAGCACGCAGTTAAATTTTCGCGCGCCACGGCAAATGGGGATCGCAGAGTTCACAGAAGTGATAGGAGTTACCGGAATTACAGGCTTAGTGTAGGTAGGAAGGCTTAGTGTATGTAGGATGACATTCAAAATTTCATTACTTTAAATCCAAAGTCGTCCTCTATTACTTCTCACCCCTCCTCCAAAAATAAACGTGAGTCTTTGAACTTTATGCACTTTCGGCTAGCAAATGAGCGCATGCTTCTACACTCTGCACAAACCGCCGAGATCATTGAGTTTGCTCACACAGACACTCCAAAGTACTTTTTTTCCTCCTACAATGACTTCATCGTCGTCAATGCTCTGCAGCTCACATCAGACTGCAAATAGCGCCATTGGACTCGTTGTCGACTTTTTTTTTGTCGTCGTTGCCATGTCTGCTGCCATATTTGCTAAAATGCTGGCTTGTACCTCTTTCTCATCACTGTGGAGAGTTCGCTGATTTTTTTATTGCTGCTACTGAATCAATTAGTTGTCTAAAGTCCACTCTAAGAAGAAATAGTCTAGCTATAAAAAGCCATAATCCACTTATCCTGAAATTGTACGTGCAATGGAGGCTATCAAATTTATGCGTCATCTCCAAAAAAGCTACTTTTCAAGATTTTTTGATTTTTGGTCCAGCAAGTACCGAACTCCCACAGTGTTGCCGTTTGATGTGCTCTTGATCAGTTATACATCATGCAGGGGCCAGATTACAATGCTAACCAGATGATCGGTCCAGAAGTTTTTAAGAAAAGGACAAAGTCCACTTCTTTTCGATAACTGAAGACCAAAACAATGTTTCAAAGAAAGGGTGAGAAAGGGGGGGGGGGAGAGGGACATACGGTAACAGAATTGAATGTCAAAAAAGTGGAATAAGGGGACCAAAGGAGAGGGAATTTAAAGCGGCAAACTTTTGCACTCAGTTATGTGTACAATTATTGAATTATGTATCACTGCTATTAGTACTACTTCTCTCAAAAATTTTGTTCAGTTTATACTCATGCTTCTCAAAATGCCAGAGCAGAATTGCCTATCTTGGCACGAGACAGAACCACGATTGCGGGATTACGGTAGCTCGTCGTATTTGCAATCTTCTACATGTTTTCAGTTTCTCTTACAGTGTGTATTTCCATTTGCTGGTAAATCATAATTGGGGCCCTAAAGGAGACCTGTTGTATCTTGTATGTTGAGGAGGGGGTTGAAGTATAACGAGATAACCGGAAAAAAGGATACAGTTCTTAAGCGTTTAGGTGGAATTGCTAAATCCAAAGTTCATAATTTCTCTTGACTGTCCATACTAATGATCCATTTTTTTCATTATCCGAGCCTATTCCAATTCTTCCTTAGAATTTCGAATTTTCAACTTTTTGAAATGCATATCCTGTTGAAAAAGCGGAAGCCGGACTCTTCATTCATCTAATTTTACTCACAAATATGAGCAGGATAAAAGCAACAGTTTACTTTACAACAGCACCATAGAATCTGTCATTCTAGGACGGAGTGTGTTTTTGAGTTCAAAAAGGCTTCAATTACTTCCCAAGCAGATTTCTTCGTTTATATATCTTAAGGATAAGCCTGCATGACGCATTTTTCGAAGAAAAAAGTTTGCAACTCGCTTCTCTCCTTATTGCCCTTTTATATACTAGAGTCCAAGCAGTCCTTTGAAGAAAAACTGTCTCAAGTAGTTTTTCCAACAATTTTTTCACTCGCTAATCTCTTAGTTCTGTCTGCTGCCGTCATAGCTTGCCGTCTCGTGGCGCCGCCTTGCCTTTTTTCCGCACTCTTGCACTTTCCGCCTTGTAAAAAACGCGTAATTTGTGAATAGTGTGGAGCTCGAAGATCTTTGGCATAGACAATGTTGCACTTTTGACATACACTCTGCACTTGACTTCGTTTTTCGTTTCTTCTTTGGTTGCCAGGAAATGAGAACGGAATTAGCTAAATGCTAGGTCACAATACAAAAATAGAAACTTATGAAATTTGGGTGGAAGGGTGCCTTAAAGGAAACAACACTATCCTGAAAGTTTTCGGGGTTCTAGCATTCATATGTAATCTTCATTTCTCTCATGTATTATCTTAATTTGAATGCATGTTTTGGGATTGTTTCTTCCACAAAATTGCATTCTTTTACTCTATAAAAAAAGAGGGATACTACTGAAATGTTCCATCACCATCGCATTATAACGTTCAGACATTCAATTTCAATTTACCGAGTACCGCATGGCAAACAGTACACTGTCATACTTGCATTTGTACATCTTCATCCAAGCACAACCAGCCTGACATAAGTACCGAAAGGTACGGCCAAATTTCCGCAAAACTTTTGTGAGAATCCAGTCTACGCTTTGAATGTTCGGAATAAGCAATCATCAAATCTTCAAATATAGTCTTCAGTTATGCAAAATCGGCCACGTACCGTCGGGAGGTTTGGCGGAACTTCCACAGGACTTCTGTGAAAATCTCTTCCACCCTTAAATTGTTCGGTATATCACGTGCAAATGGCTTAGTCAACATTATCCTCCAACATTTTCATATATGCATACAGCTTTACATCTCGGAAAATCCTGCGAAACTTCCGCGAATTTCGTAAAAGTTCCCGAGGCGTGCTGGAAGAACCCTACGTACAGTGCGGAAATTTGGAAATTCACCTTCAAGTTATGCTGTCTCTGTATGTACAGCAGGCCATAACAGTTTCAAATTTGTCTATCATAAAAGACTTTGTAAGGAAATAATGCTGAAGAATTTGGCGAACTAGGCGAAGGCCTTCTTAACTTCACGACGTACTTCCGCAGTTTACGAGAGCTCCGCGTCTGTTCTCCCTGCCTTTGCCGACAGTTTGGAAAGTTTGGACTGGCCAGGTTCAATTTCATCTGAGGTAACCCAAACATCTCCCACATACCACTTTTTCTACCATTGCCTGTTTTGATAAATTGCACTTTGAAATGCGCATCCCTTCGTACAAAATGGTACCTGAACCCGACGTTTCATCCCATCTACACCCCCCTCCCCTCTATTCGCATGATAAATAACCCTGTTCTCGTTCGCCCATTGCAATAGCGGTTTTTTGCAACCACTGTGCTCTTGCCCCTATATCGTTGGGTATACGGTAGGTTAGTGGAGACGATCGCTTTGCGAACTATGCGCATCTCTAGAGACACGACAACGCTCCGATCGCTTCCTTGGGATGGGCTGTACGAATTCCCGCATGAAAGCCGTTAGTTGGAGCCATCAGATCTCGAGCAGCGCCACTTGGCAACAATTTACTGCTCAGTCGGTTCACATTTATCAAAGAATCAGCTTCATTTGCTAAGCGGTCAGGTGTCAGTTGCGATGATACAGTCTTCGCCGTCACGGCTACGTAGGTGGTAGGCAGAAAGGGCAGGCCAGACCATAAAACTGCGAGAAATGGCGCTAGATAGAGCCGCGCTGTAGAGAGTCTTCTGCTGTCAAATGCCGACGAGGGTTGCCTCGGCTGCGGTGGTGCCGGCGCGCACGTTAGCGCCGGTACGATGTTGTGGTATCACTTCCTTACTCGGGTAAAGTTCTCTCACCGTCAAGACCATCTCGTTTTTGGGGGCTACCAGCATATCATCTTCATGGAACTCTCAAGCCAAAGTATTTCTGATCTTTTCCCCCTTTTGAAAACAACATGAACCTTTCCTCAAGCTTGCCCACTTCTGCGACTTATAGCCTACTGGGCACACCACGACTATCTACTTCTGGGAGTTGTGTTTTTCTTAATGACTGCAGTAAAACACACTCACCTGTGCGACTCAGAGTCTTTACAGTGTCTAAAAACTTGAGTACCAGATTTATTTTGCCGATACTTTTCAAAAGGCTTTATCCAGTCATTTGTTCGAGCGACAACTCATAAGAACCATTCATGACGGACAAATTCAGTTCCGAACTCTCGCACGGTACCGTAGTCATTTAAATAGACCAATCAGCGATTTCTCAACCAGTATCACTATGAAAGCTCTATAGCCGATCTGTGCCTGATTTTTGCCTTTATACTTTCATTAGTGGATGAATTGGTAACTGTGTAGTACCACATAAGATATAGCGAACTGTGACTTGATTTGTGAGCTTGCACATAATGCGCGAGATCTCACGACTATTTACTCGCGAAGGAAAAATTCATTGGAGCATTTTTTCAAAAATATCCACTTACATCTCTTTATCCTATTTAGAACGACCCCCGGACCATCGTGACACGAATACCATGTTTCTAAATATATGATGTGTGCGGTTCAAAACAAGGTATAATAGACAAGGAAACGTATAATGAAAGCATTGCTTCCCTCTGTGTAAAAAATGTGAAAAATCCTAACTAAAAATATTAAGGAATCATGTGCTATTAGCTTTGATTCTCAAAATACTGGATTTCAATCATGACTACAATTTTTTGCATATGCACATATCACCCAAACGCTGGGCATGATCTACCTATACCTATCTTTGCGGCATAGGGCAGCCAGAGAATTTAGAACTATAAATCTTAGTAAAGTTCGTTGCCGATCTTCAACGTCTTTCATGTAAAAATATTTTTTAGGCATCAAATCAGTGCAGTTTTCCAAATAGCATTTCCAACTAGGCAAAATTGCATCGCTTTGCCAAATTGATTTCGTACATGATCCAAAAACAAAGGGAATCTCTCATGATAAAAGCCCATCTACGTTGGCTGATTCTCTTCATAACATTTCCGTGTTATAGTTATTCTGATGTGTTTTTCCTCACAAATTCAATTGAGGAGCTCTTTATTATATCTAATTAAATGCAGTTCTTACTGCTCCAAATTGGGAATAACTCTCCTCAAATGGCTTTTCGATAGTCTCTGGTGCTTGTTAACAGACCTAAGGATTTCAGGCTTTGAGCCATTTTCCTAGCGAATCCTCAAAATATTTTTTTCGTAAAAAGACTTTGTTGAAACGCAACAAATTTTCTTTCTCGAGATATGAAACCAAGCACATTTGCGAGGAAGAGCCGAGGAATGCAAAAAGTTGCGGATGGGATGGTCCTAAAAGTTTATGACATGTGATTTGACTTTGCGATTTGTGTAACTTTTCATTCTTCACAGTCCTTTCGCAATTTCTAAAAGCTTCTTCTTTCTTATTCCAAAAAATTCTTCGCGATAACTTTGATGGCACTCCATAAATTTGCGAGAGCTGTAAAGCGTTACTGAAACCAACAATACTTAAACCATAATAAAACAATTGTACGATCAAATGCATGTTACCATTTTTGTTCTCGAATGCGGAACGAATGACCTTGAGATGTGCTTGATCTTGGTCTTTGCTAATCCAGGAAAAGTCAGCAGGGGTCAGAATTCCAAACTTATTGCTTCCTAGAAAGATTTTTCTCTTCCCTTTGCTTTTCTTCCTACTACTAGAAGGAAGAGTAAAGAGGAGAGAAATTATTCCAGTAAGATAGTAAGCGCGCTCCAAATTAACAGGTTACAATTGAACTTTGGAGTACTGTTATTTTTTAAAAGATTCCTTCTAATTTGAAAGCTTTAGGCTAAATGAGCAGGTTCTAGCTTCGAGAAGCGATTACTTGCCATTTTGCGATGTCAACGGATCCATTTAAAATTCGTTTTAACCTCATCGGGAGTTCATATACTACTTAAGTCCTCAATTCCGTCACTTATTCTTCATCATTCCACTGCGTTCGCTCGTAGCGTGCGGTCCGTTTTTTAGCGTGCTCTTACCTTTCTCTTCCTAGTGAGCTAGATTTATCTTTTCAATTTCATTATTTCTTTCTGCTTTGTCATTTGCCTCAATCGTTGTGTTTACTGCACGTCGATTCTTTTTTGGGGTGGTTTTCTTTTCATTCTATCTTATTGATTCTTGTCATTTTCTCCAGTTTGGGTAGATCAAAACGATGCCGGCAAAATCAATTCGTAGCAAAAGAACAGCCGGGTCGCTCCCTGTCAATTCTTCAATAGATCGTACCCAAAATGGAGTTCACAGCTCTACCGCTGACGACACCAGTTACAGTCAAATGACTACCTTTGATCTTCTTCATTCTATCATTGAAAGGAACACAGACCCTGTCATTGGCAGGATGTTGAGTGTACTTTCTGATAAGCTGCACGAAGAAATTCGTAATGCAGTGGAAGAAGAGAAAAGGTCCAGAACTGTGGTCGTCAGCGGTATAGCTGAACCACCCGAAGGTCTCCGGGCATCCGAACGCGCGTTGGATTTGAAAAAGAAGGTGGAGGATGTATTTGATTCACTTAATATAGACTGTATCCCGAGTGAATGTTATCGCATTGGGAAACCTGGCAATCGTCCCCGCCTTGTGAAGGTGGTACTCCCATCAAGGTTCTACTGGAGGTCCGCCCTATCAAATGCTCACCTCCTCCGTTCTTCCGGTTTTTCTAATATCTTCATACGTCGCAGTATGACCGAGGAAGAACGGAGGAGGGAATTTGAGCTCCGCCAGCAGGCACGGGAGCGGAACAAGGGGAAGCCAGAACGTGAGTGGGTTGTCTATAAGGGGCAGCTTGTACACGTTTCTGAGCTTCCCCGTAGAGCCTCGGGAAACCACTGATTTTGCACGGTGCCGGAACTGATGCCAAGGATACTTTGAAGTGTTTTTTGTTCAATTCCAGAAGTATAGTAAACAAGATAGACCACCTCCACACCTTTTTGTGCCGACAAAAACCTGATCTATGTTTCATTACTGAAACTTGGTTATCGCCCAAAATACTTGATTCGGAAATTTTGTTTGATTTGCCATATACGATACATCGTACCGACAGGAAGAAACGAGTGGGAGGAGGTGTGTGCTGTTTGATTAAAGGTGATATTTGCATAAAAAGAGTTGATCATTTTACAGTTTCAAAGATTGACGTAATATCGATCGAACTTTTCTGTTCCTCTGGCTTCAGTCTACTCAAGTTTATCAATATATATCGTCCACCTAATTCAACGCAGTGCGATGACGAGCAGCTTTTTGAACTTTTAGTCAATTTGACATCTTCTCATTCCAGTGCTGTCATTATTCTTGGTGATTTGAATCTGCACATTGATTGGGAAAATCTCAAATCGCTTGATCACAGTTCTAATTACCTTCTCAAATTTTTTGTTGACTGTGGTTTCCAGCAGTTTGTACGTAAGCCAACATATGGTGATCGTGTACTTGATCTGATTTTTTCTACCACACAGAATGTAAGTAATGTTGAGATATATCCACCTATAGCTTCTGCTGACCACAACGTCGTTGGATTTCACGTTGAAGAGGCTTGTTCAGTCCAACCTATGCTTCCTATTCCTGACTTCTACAACTTTGATTACTCCAACCTCAACGAATTCTTCTATAATGTTGACTGGACGCTCATTTTCGAAAATTGTTCTTCTATGGATGAACTTTATCGGAGTTTTTGCGCCAAAGTCTATGAAGGTCTGGGTAGATTTGGATGTTTGAAAAATCGCAACTTTCTCGGTTTCCGATACCCGCAACATATTTGTGCGCTGATTAGCCAAAAACGTAACCTCTTTGAAACACTCAATAATCCTTTATCCGATTACCTTTATAAAAAGGTTTGCTCTGATTTAGATTTTCATCTGAAGAAATTTCTGTCGAATTATGAACGTCGATTGTCCAGCAAAACTCCAAGGAATTTGTTTGGATATATACGGCGTAAATTGCAAACAAAGACTAATCTTCCCATTCTTCGTGGTTCAAGTGGTAATATTTGTGGAACTGATGCAGAGAAAGCGGAAGCTTTAGGTGAATATTTCGCCGATGTATTTTCAAAGAAAGAAGATTTTGATGATCGTCTTACGTACGGCTCCTGCAACCACAATCGAATTAGTATGATTAATTTTGATCCTGCTGATGTGAAAGCTATCTTGAAATCTCTTAAAATGTCTTGCACAGAACCTTACGATGGCATTCCTCCCATAGTATACCGAAACTGTGCGGACACTCTTTCGCAACCTCTTTCAAATCTATTCAATTTATCCATTGCTTTTGGTGATATGCCTAGTTTGTGGAAGGAGGCCATGGTGACTGCAATCCCAAAAACTACTTCTGCTACAACTGTCTGTGATTTTCGACCCATAAGTCTAACACCCACTCCCATCAAAGTTATGGAAAAGATTATCAGAAGGAAGTTGCTCCGTGTGCTGCAAAAATTCTATGTAATTCCTCATGAACTGCATGGTTTTGTTCCCGGAAGGTCTACTACGACCAACTTAGTGAAGAGTGTTTTTGACTGGAGAAAAGCCCTCAATGCCGGTATGTCGGTGGATATTATCTATGCCGATCTATCTAAAGCGTTTGATAAAATTCCGCATTGTATACTTTTGTCGAAACTTCAAAATTATGGGATTACTGGCAATCTTTTAAAATGGTTCGAATCCTATCTTGAGAACAGATACATGACAGTCAGAGTAGGGCAGTCATTCTCCAAGAGATACAAATGTACTAGTGGGGTCCCCCAAGGTGGGGTACTCTCTCCATTACTGTTTCTGATCTTCACTATTGAATTACCTGCCCTATTGAATGTGAATGGAGTGAGTGTTCAGATTTATGCGGATGACATCAAGCTGTATGTATGCTATAATGAGGAAAGTCATCATGTCATGCATACAGCACTTCAATCTTCTATCGATAGATTGAGTAGGTGGGCGTCGTGCAATGGTCTTTTTCTAAATGCTAGCAAGTGTTCCTTTCTACACCTTGGTAATTATCAGCCGACTGAGTATGAAGTGAATGGTACTTTGTTGACTGTCTCTTCATCGGTCAGAGATCTGGGTGTATTGATTGATTCTAAATTGAAGTTCACAGAGCATATTGATTATGTAGTGCAAAAAGCTTATGCCTCATTATTTGCAATCTTTCGAAATATACATTCATCTGACCAGCTTTTACTTACTAAATTATATAAGGCATATGTTATCCCACACCTGGAATATTGCTCTCAGGTGTGGAACCCATCTTGTAGAAAGGAAATACTGAAGCTCGAAAAAGTCCAGCGCATCTTCACACGTATGGCTCTTTTTCGTAAACTCCAAATTATTTCAAGAAAGGATATTCCTGCATATGATAGACGTCTTAAAATGATGGGTTTAAAGCCTCTTTTGAACAGAAGAATCATTTCTGATCTGGTTTTTTGTTTTCGGATATTAAGGAAGGAAATTGATCTGAGAGCTAGCAGCTTCTGGATCTTTAGACCAGTAAGCTCTAGGCTGGGAGGATTCAATCTCCACTATCCCAGATTGAACAAAAAATTCTATTCCGGTCTTTTTAATTCGTTGTTTTATCGATGTCCCCGTTGGTTAAATCGATTACCTACTGAACTTTTGTCATCAAAAAATGGGTGGGTATTCAAAAAGGGTCTGCAAAAGATGGAAATCTCTGAGGTTCTGAACTGTAATTCTTATCTTTGTTGATTTTCACTCAGTTTGATTCAGGTCATGAAGGTCGACAAGTAATCTCGATATTCGCAAGTTGCTTTATCTTAGTCTTTCTTCATTTTTGTATTAGTGTTCTGTTTATCTCGATATTGTTTTTTTTCAGGTCGTCGTGCTAGTTCTGGCGTGATTTCGAGCTTTGTGTTACTACAAAATTTTTATATCGCTTTCCAAACTGAGTTTACGGACTATGAAGCTCATCTTTCCTGCCATTTATCCTCAATTTTTCTGCCTCTTATTAGAATGAGTGTACATCTATGGTACCATTCATCTCTGTAGTAGTTGTTTCTGACCATGTTTATATTTGCTAACCGTGAACCAACCAGTCTTATCAACAAGGGGTTTTCTGATGGCGTTGTATCACAGCTACCTAGCCCCATGCCCTGCCACTTCTCCTTGAAAAGTTTATCTAGATGTTCAATAGATCTTGCTCCCCTCTAAAATAGATCTTTACTTCTTTACTGGGGGCCAGTCAGCTAGCTTTACCCGCAGGCTCGCTGACACTCAATGACGGGTGGGCCACAATAATTTTAGAGTGAGCAAGATTTTGATTCTATACAGTCTATAAAGGTCGTTCGCAGCTTGACTCTTTTAGTTGATTGAACGTCTTGGTAGGCCTGGGGAATGGGCTCTTTAATCCTGTTTCTCTATTTCTCTATTTTTTTTTTTAACTCCTGCGATTGAGACTGGCTGGATTCTCGTCTCGTTCATAGTTGCTTTGTCTATTTCTTCTTTTTCTCATTTAGGCGCACCATGAGTGTATTGAAATAAATAAATAAATAAATAAATCATCTCCGTGTTTTCTCTCATTCTCGTTATTACCAGCTTGACTTACAAAATCCATAATTTATTCCAGACAATCTTCATGTCCATAGGAAAAACAATCGTAATCGCTTTGGGTACAGGATGACAACTCCGACTTGTTCGCAACAGGTACTCCCCACACCGATGTTTTTCATAAGATTGATGGGATGTTCTGGGAGGTGTCATGCTGCCACAACGAATTTCTTTTTTCCTTTTGTCTCTTGATCATTGCGCTGACAGTGAGAAGTCTTCGCAAGTGTAGGTTCGGTTGGAATTCTCAAGGCAGGCGCCGGTTAGGAAACAGGAGGTAGGAGGGAGGGAGATTTAAGGGAGGGGAGGGGGTGTAAAGGATAGTTAAATAATTCTCTTCATTTCTTTGTGGAAGTCGCAGGTTGAGAAAATACGGTTTTTTTTGTAAACGAATGGAGCGTTCTTTTGAAATGAATCCAAACACAATGCGGATAACGGTAAAGTCAGGTAAGTGGACATTCCAGATGGTACAAACTTGAAATCCCATCGTCGTTACTTTGAATCAATCTGGGGTATGTACTTACCTAACCAGCATACAGTACTGTAATCATTCAGAGCTTACCCAGTACAGTAAGAGTAGGGTCAAGCAAGTACATATTGCGATTGGTAAAACTTAGATACCCTCCCCCCATCACTATATTCTACCCAGTTTTCTTATCACTTTTTCTCAAGTATTCATTCATGCTCTGCTCTTGCTAAAACATCGTACAAAAGCTCTCACACAAGGCTCATTGTGTTCCAAAACCATGCTCTTACCCGACTGAGTGACAACCATAGAAAAGCGAACGCGCGCAATCAAAAGCATCTGCCGGCCCATGCAAAATGGAAGAGTTCTTTATTTTGTGAATTGTTCGATGGGGGAGGGGAGCTGGGCTAGGGGTTTAGTGAATCTGCAGTTGATATATGGGGAAGTTACTGAAAATTTCGCACTGCGAACTGGTAAATCTCTCATTTTGGAGAACTGCATCGCTTTAAGTAACAAGAAGTAGAGAGGAACTCTCTATAAATGCTATTCTATTTATTACTTTATTTTGTTTGAACAAGTTGCTCTGTAATACATAGAATTGAACTTCCAACATAGGTCAAACGATTGGAAACAGCACTCAGGCGAAAAATAGGGGTATAAATTAAAATGAACTAAAATGATCCCACTTTTAGCAAGCATGGAAAAGTATAGAATAAAAGGAACTAGACGTATACGTACCATAAGTTTAGTAACAACGTTTGAAAACTTTAGATTACGTAAAAGAATTTTTGTGATTTTTGGGAGATGGAATTTAAATTTTGAATATCTCGTTCTATGTATCGTTCAAAAAATTCCCAAGTATTCTACTAAATTACAGAGTATTCCACTGCTTCATTTGGTCAACGCCGCAGCGCAGACGAATCCACGACTGCCCGCACCGTGAGTAATTCATCTTTTTTCTTGCCACAGGGTTCTATAATGAGGGTTGGATAAGCTGAACTGAACTTACAAGACTTACAAGGAATGCTTGTTTAGTCTAAGTGGCCTTTTTTGATGGGATGTATACCATATTGTAGAGCATAAAATGCTGATTCCAAATCTGCCTTCCGTATCTGCAGAACATTATAAACGAGAAGTTATGAGCGTTTTTTGGAGTCAAAAACTGAATATGCAAGTGTGACAAAAATAACGTAATACTTCTTCTAGCTCTTCAACGGAGCAATGATAATCACCAGAACACTTCACTTGAAAACTACTCTAAAATAAAAAATTATACCACATTTGGTTACGTTATTTGAAGGCTAGTAAGATTCTAACAGCTCATTTTATTCAAAATGCACATTCAATTTTTGGCTCCAGAAAATGCTCATAACTTCTCGTCCATAAATGTTCTGCAGATAAGGAAGACAGTTTTGGAATCAGCGTTTTATGCGCTTTAATATGGTATACATCTCATTTGGAAAGGCCACTTCGACTAAACAAGCTTTTCTTGTTAGATTTTTGTACGAAAAGCTTTCTCCAGATTTAAAGATTTTGAATCACGGAAGTTACGGAAAATAAAGTCTCCACATGTTAACAATTGTTTGACAGCAGCAATAAAGCTGCTCAACTCTATTTTTTTTGTAAAATTTCAGAAGCCATGCCCCATGGTGCAAATAACAATTTCTGCTTCTGTTGACGAACCCAGCGGATAATTAATATATATCTTTGTCTACGTAATACTCTTAACTTCTTCAGTTGCCCATAAGACTCTGCTTCTTGGTATAAGTAGGCCCCCAAGACCACTCTGCTGGTAATTCAAGGGCTGACATTGGGGATTGAATCCTTTGGGATTTTGCCAGTCCCACCGGAGACGTTACTCACCGGCCTCTGGTCATTTTCCCAAATATCTTTAAGGTCTTCTTGCATTCCAGTGCGACGAAATGGGTAGGAAAAAGCGCTCTTCAAAGCTTCCATCTTGACATTTGTGTACAGGCATGTACATCACGAAGATCTAGTAAGTATAATCACCTAAAAATGTCTTAAATGCATAAAGGGCTTTCGAAGTTTCTGCTTGTCATAACCGCCAATTAAGATAATAAAAAGACGGTCATTAGGGTTATCAAATCATAGCTCAAAGGTTGTCTTTGCTTCTTGTAAAGCTGTCAGAAACACACGGAGGGCGACAATAAAAAATAATTACTGATAACGATAAGAATGTTTCATTTCGTCGCATTTTCTATCATTAGATTTCCTGCTACATTCTGTAGATATTCAAAGGGAGTTTGCAAAAACGCTTTTCATTTCGTTACGAAAGTATGAGACCAAACGATGAAAATGATCTCGCTTTGAGTAGCCGTTAAGTATGCAGGCCTGCCTAACTTACTTCTATCGTAACCTGAAAATTTCTGGTAACTGGCTTAGATATTGAAGGAGATATATAGAGGGCAGATAGAAGGAAAACTTTCTTGTGAAGTCGCTAGCAACTGGGACGTTAGAACAACGCCCTCAAGAGGCTGCATCTGTTAGCTTCAAGTTACCTTGCGACTTAAAAGGTTTGACGTAATTTCCGATTTAAGCCTCATCAGCTGCTAATTAGCCATGAATAGGATTTTTTTGCGGAAGACAGCGTAATCGAAGGCCTTATTTGGTCTGCAGGAAAAGGTTACGGTCTGGGTCCATTGACCACGAATGAATCATATGATTTGCCGCCTTTACAGTGGCTTATCTAGCCCCTTAGAAACTTTCCGTTTGGAAGTGGGATTCCTTGATAGGACAAAGCTTAAATATGGTAGCAATCCTTCGTTCTTTGTACATCTGTTTGTAAAAAAGGAAAATTATTTTGAATAAGATCATTAGGTGTACATTTTTCATCCTTATGATCAGTCCAACTTTTTTCTGTTCTGCAAGTATTCAAAAGCTCGGAAGCTGTTTGTCGGGCAATTCTTATACCACCTCCTTGTTAAAAAGCAAGATTTCCAGTGCATTTCAACGAAAACTCTCGTAACAAAAGTGGCTGTACCTTGAAGGACGATAGTGAAGTATTTGATTTATTCAGATGTTTGCTCAACAGGTTTTGAGTGACTCTATGTAGATAAAATCTGCCGGCATGTGCGTCGTTCCTTTATGACTTGTATAGGTACAAAGTTAGGAAAGGCTGACAGTAGAGGGAGAGGAAGGGGGGGGGGGGACCTGCAGATTTGTGTTTTGATCTTAGAAAAGGTAGCATTGCTTTTTAAGAAAGTTGATTTGTTGCAATTAATCTGCTTGACAAGGCTATAACTTGCTAAATCGTTATTGCAAACCTCTGCAAAGAAAAATTTATTCTGAAATATCTCATCCATTACAGTAACCCCCAACGTAGATTCAATCAGAACAAAGCAATTGTCAACGAATAATCTGAGCGATAAAGTTTTTCCTCCATCTCCAGCTCAACGTAAAGGCATAGAATCGTTTTGTAAAGCTATATATTTGCATCTTTAGTGTGTCGTTTGCTCGGTGCGAATAGCTTGACTATACTGCTGGAGGGAGCAAAAAATCGTCAGGGCATGTGATTCATTCCACATCTATAATAAAATTCACAAACGTCAAGAGTTTTTGCTAGCGGCACTGATATGACTTTATTGGTCTGTATAGAATCGTAAATGTTGCATGCAGCATTGAGGAGACTAAGGCGAAAGGAGGGGGGGGGGGAGGCGGGGAATTTTGGTTGTTGCAGTGAAGCCATAACTCGAAGGCAGCCTTTGAGCAGATTGGAACTTCTTTGGCCTACTATCGTGATCGAGTACTAGGCTCTCTACTTACAACCACTGTGCAAGGCGAGCCCGAAATTGTTTTTCAAAAGGAAAGAATCAGTGTGCAAGACACTAAATTTGTGTGAAGACGCCCATTCATGTGCCGCTCGCCTCTTTAGGCCCCGGACAGACTTCACGCGATTTGATCGTCGCGACTCATCGCCGACATTTCCATTCATTTTCATTTCACATTCAAAAATTTTGGACTGGAAAAGTATCACAACCGAAATGCAAGTTGATCGGCATGAAATGATGTTGTAACAGTTGTCTCGTCGCGATTCAGTCGCGAGGATCAAATCGCGTGAAGTCTATCCGGGGCCTAACGAAATCTCGTTACATTAGCCCTTGCCAGGTTTTCGCATGTTACACGCAATCAAATGCATACTGTCTAACATGTCAGTGCTTGCTTTTGACAAGGCTAGCAGCGTAGCACTCGCCCAATTTTTTTTTTCAATACAGAAAGAGGACTTTCGAGACGCTTTTGAATACCATTTTTGAAGTTAGCCCAGGTTAGCCCTTTGAAAAGGCCTAGATGAAAAAAAAAGAAAAGGGAGAATATGCCCGGATGCTCTTCAAATCTAGGGTAAAGCACGATATATCGCCGAAAGGGGAGGCGTGCGGAGATGTGCGACAGATCATGCACCTAAGCACTAATATCAAGCTGTAGATCGAACCAGCTGACCGCGAGTGGAGGCTATAGATGACATTGCGTCCTCTATTCCTGAATATAATTTGCCTACTATTTGCAACTACGGCGTCATGAGGTGTGGCGTAGAATGTGCAAACTCCGATTAAAAAAGCATATTACGCAGCTGCGCTTTCCGTTGTGGCCGTAAAGGTATTTGATTTTTGAACTTCTGTTCTATTCTTCCATTTCCCATTCGTTCAACTTCTCCGCTCTATTTGCAAACATCGTCAAGTCTCTCGGATTCGTCTCATTTGCTAGGAGCATCGCGGTGCATGGGCCGCAGAAATAGCAGCGAATCGAGGCGAAATGTCGGTTCCGAATGGGCGATGCTCGTGCATTTTTTCGTGCGGCAGAAAACGCTGCTACAGAATGGGCTTTCTCCGGCAATATGAGAGCGCATAAATCTGCTCTAATCCGACTTTATGTTCGCCTCTAGGGCTTGCACTGCAACTGCTGCTGCCGCTAGCGGCACTTGACTCTCGGAATCGTCTCTGTTCGCTTCCACTTCTTTGAGTACATGGCCTCACTTTAGTGGCATTTCTTCTCGACGGTCTTAGATCTCGACAGTGATAAAGCGGCTAAGCCAAGCAGTTAAAATTCTTTGTTCATAATCTTACACATCGAAGAACCCAGAGTAATGCATATAAATCGATGAGGTATATATTCTAAATCCCTCCTTGAAAGTAACCCTAGACTGTCATCAGCTTCATAAAATTTGTGGTACCAACTTTCAATCACGCTACCATGGCTCCTCTCAACTTAGGGGTCTCTTCATGAAGCAGATTCCTCAAAGCGTTCATGTAGATTATAAAAAATTTTTTTGGTAACCTTAAACATCGGAGTAGTTACAATGATTTGACTTGAATATTGAGGGACTTACAATAATGCTTTTGAAGATAAAATTAGGTATCTACATCTTGCTTGAGCCTGTTCAAAGATGTTCCTGTACTCAGCAGACTCATCAATTTGTGCTATCACCATTCACAATGTTTGCGTCTAGTTGATGGCGCAGTGCATCACCACCACCCTAATCCTTGCGGCTCATCCACAAAGTTTGTGTTTAGTTGATGGCACAGGCAGTGTTATTACACCATCCTTGCGCGTAGATAGTTACAGCAGCAACACCATCCACAATGTTTGTATCTACCCTCGACGTCAATCCCTAAGTTACATTTGCAAAGTGGAGTGTTGTGGTGCGGCCGCCTCGCTTTGGGCTCGCGCCACCTTGCGAGCGCATGAGTTGGCATGGCGTGGCAACAGGAGCAACGAAGAAACGTCGCTTTTGTTGCCACGTTTGAACATGCTGTGGCGCCACGTTGTTTTTAGCGCCACATCACGTCTAAACGATGCCCCACCAACGTGGCGCGAGCGCAAAGCGAGGCGGCTGCACCACACCACTCCACTTTGCAAATGTAACTTAGGGATTGACGTCGAGGGTAGTTGATGGCATAGTGCACTATATAGTTGGAACCGAATATTCGTATTCGAATAATTTATTCGAAATATTCGACTATTCGAATATTCGAATAGTCGAATATTCGAGAAAGTCCATTTATTCGATTGTTCGAATAGTCGAATAATTTATAAAGATCTTTATTCGAATAATTCGTTCATTCGATGGTTTCGAAAAATGACTTATTCGAATATTCGTTCATTCGAGGAGTTTTAAAAAACGGTTATTCGAATATTCGTTCATTCCAGTAGTTTGAAATGATAGTTATTCGAATATTCGAATATTCGAAAATTGCGTTCAAATATTCGAATAATATTCGAACATTTATTCGAAATTAGTCGAATATTCGATCAAGTTCGGTTATTCAAGTATTCGTTCATTCGAATTGTGGAATGTGCCAATATTCGAATATTCGAATTCGAATAAAATGAAAATCGAAAATCGAATAATATTCGCTCATTCAAAAAACTTACGAAAATCAAATATTCGATATTTATTCGTTCGAAAAAATTTCGAAAATCAATTATTCGATATTCATTCGTTCGAAAAATTTTCAAAAATTAATTATTCGATATTCGTTCATTCGGCGAAAATTTCTGTTCCTTACAACTATAGTGCACTACCATGCCTGGATGATGTTTCAGGCGCAACACCATTCACAAAGTTCTTATTTAGATGATAGCATAGTGCGCTACCACTACACAATCTCGGCCACCACACTATCTCTTGCGGCTAGGTGGTGAGGTGGTGTTTTAGCAGCAACACCATCCACAACATTTGTGTCCAGTTGATAGCGTGGTGCACTACCATCATACCATCGTTACGGCTAAATGGTTAAAGCAGCAACACCATCCACAATGTTTGTATCTAGTTGATGGCACAGTGCACTACCATACCTGGATGATATTACATCTGAAACACCATCCACAACAATTCCAGTTGATGGCGTGGTGCACTACCATCACACCAATCCTTGCGGCTAAATAGTGGTACAATGGGCAACACCATCCACAACATTGCATCTAGTTGATGGCCTAGTGCACTACCATCACACCAAGCCTTGCGGTTGGATAGTAGTACAGTGGCAACACCATCCATTCGCGTCCAGTTGATGGCGTGGTACAATACCATCATATAAATCCTTGCGGCTAAATAGTGGTACAGTGGGCAACACTATCTACAACATTTGAGTTTAGTTGATGGCGTGGTGCGCTACCATCATACCTACTCTTGCCAGGGCCCGGCACAGATCGTCTGGAAGCAGGCTGGACTTCGTTTTTGAAGCAAAAAGCAAAGGGGATTTCGTATTTGACGAGTCGGGGCCATAGCACAAAGAATAAGCGCCATTCAGTCGAACACAAGCTTTTCGGACAGGTTACCACACGATTGACATGCTCTATCATGTATGGCGAAAAGTGCGCGCGATTTGAAAGCAAGGCTTAAATGAATAAATTGCTTGTTTACAGCGCACACAGAAGCATATGACACCAAAATCTAACTGTATGTATAGAAAATTATTTGCAAAAGAATTATGCAAAAAGATTTGAAAACTTATGTGAAGTAATACCTTTTCCAAAATTAGATCGTCTCCAGATAGCCACCAGACGATCTGAGATCGTCTGGAGCATGTATTTTCATCACTTCACATAAGCTTCGGATCTTTTTAGCATGGACGAAAGCCCCAGTCAAAAATCTATCCTTGAGCATGAAGACATTTTCATATCATTACTTTGCTTTGTTTTTTTTTTTGCCTTCATTTCTTCTCGCTTTGTTAAATTTCGCGCTCTAATGCCAAAGTCTTGTACATGCGTAGTATTCAGCTCCAATTTGGATTTTCTCTCTTTTCTTACTTCTTTTCTTTCAGACTAGTAAATCTTTCTTGTTTTTATCTTCTCCTAGGCAGGTAGGTCAAAGGGGACTTCGTAAAACTTCCGAAAGTGAGGGGAGACTTCGTTTTCAGACACCCTAGAAACCGACTCGTGCCGGGCCCTGACTCTTGCGGCTAGATGGCGGTACGGTCGAATACCAAACACAATATTTGAGTTTAGTTGATGGCGTGGAGCAGCACTACAGCATAGCTTGTATCGAGATGATGGTGTTACAGCAACATCATCCGCAACATAGCTTATACAATCTACAGTCGGTCTAATGGTGACAGTCCCGCGCAATGCAATCACACCTTCGCGCGCAGGCTGGCCTTCTAGTAGGTTGTGACGAAAGCTCCCGGGCAGTTTTGAAGATTCCATTTTCAGATTTTTTTCTCACTCGACCGAATCTTGACGATAAATATATTACATGTTCCTGTAGAAGAAAGCCTAGGCTTTCCAGACTCGCATCCAGTTTTTATCTATATCAACTCGTATTTGGTCTATATACCAGAAAAGGAAGTCTGTACCACAATGAAAATTTCAAAATTTGTCTTTTGCTGTTTTCATAATGAACAAAGAAAACCATTTATAGGGTTGGTCAGTATGGCAGGCTGTCCGCTTCAAAATCGTAGCTGTGCTCGAATTTTACATTAGGCGCACAAAACTTACAAGCTCTCAAACTTTCCTTTGACCGCACCTATTTTCGCAGTGGGTGTCGATTTTGTAAGCATCGTCATGCCTCGATGATGGGTCCAAAAGATGTGCAAGACATCACCCCAACAATTTTTGCAGCAATCGAAGATTTGATTCATTCCATGAAAAAAAGGAAGACTTCAAACTCTTTTACTCAAAAATGGAGCGTTTTCAGGGAGAAACGGCCTATTTTTCAATTTTTTAAAAAAAATTTCTACAGGTTTTCCTCCAAAATTGATTATGACACAGTCTACAAGCAGCCTCAGCAGAGTTCTACATAATTACCACATATCAGCTCTGCAGCTCTCTTCGTGCCAGAGAAGTTCCTGCACCAACAGGCCAAAATTCAAGTTAACCTTTTTTTCTACTGCGCGTATTGGTGGCCCGAAATGAAGTGCTTAGGACCCAAGAAAGTGAACACACCCTGTGGACAACATTGCCTTTGTAGCAAAATTTGCAGTTTTCAAAAAAGATCAACCTGCTTGGAGTTAAAGCTGTTTGCAAAATTTCGCCAGGCCCGGGAACTTTTAATAGCAGTGGCGGTCGCAGGACTTCGGACTGGGGGGAGGCGACAAAAAATTTGCAGGTTCCTAACCCCTAAAATCTGGAAAAAAGGGGCGTGGCGTCAGCCACGCCCCGAAAAAAAATTTTTCACAAGGCCAATTTGAATTTTTAAAAATTTTAAAAATTATTTTGATTATTTACAAGTATAAACAAGTCACTTACACATTTTTATAACCCATATAGGTAACTTTCAAAAATTTCGCGACCCATCCTCGGGAAGGGGGCGCGCCCCCGCCCCCCCTCGGTCCGCCACTGCCCAATAGCTGTAGTATTACTACAATAAAAAGATGAGAAGCGCACTTGAAAAGCAGCAAGAAGCCTAAACGGGAATATTTGACTAAGAGCTAGCTTGCGGCGTATCGTTGCGGTTGCACTGCGCAGGTTTGTTGCCGTTAGACGGCAGTGGCGTACCCAGGATTTCGGCTCGGGGGGGGGGGGGGGCGACAAGAAAATTTTTCCGATGAAGGCGTGTGGCGTTAGCCACGCACCCAGAAAAATTATTGGTACGTTTCTCAAAATTTTCGCGGGCCCAGATGAAATCCAAGAAAATGCGGTCGCCGGAAGTGCGTGTGTGTCGCGCGCGCTAGCTCCATCGTCGCGATTTTTCGAATGCCCTAAACTTGACTAACACAACTAAATGTTTAAGAAAATTCAGTCAGATTTGCCTACACTTTTCTCTCTTTGTCTTCAATCTTCCTCATCTTGAATTCGTATGAACGCATACAACGGCCTTGACTGTGACCAACAAACCTTTGCAACACACTATTTTTTGGTTCATTTTTTTCCAGTGCGCTCAAGTTCGATGCTGCGGTAGGTAGGACACCGTTGTTCTTCTCTCAATTAGGCCGATATTGACACCTTTCTGTCGGGTGGTCTCACTTTGCAAGCGACGAACTGTTACCTGCATCTGAACGACGTGTGTCGTGTGTGTGTATGTTGCGATAACGATCGATGCATGTCATCTCTGCAATTTTTGAAGATAAAATTTTCAAATAGAAATTTTGCTAAAAATTTCCCATGCCAGCCTTTTCTAACTTTGCCGTACTATGTTTAATCTCATTTCGCTTATGGGTTAAGCTCTAGTGAATTTTCTTGCCATCTCCAAAACTTCTGAGACCGCAGTCGATTTTGAGGAATTGATTCCTTTCCCAAGGAAAACAGAAAATTTTGGTCTAGCTTTCCTACGTAAAAGGTCTGCATCACTTCTGCACAGAGAGTTCAAGTAGATTTATTCTCTCCTCATTCAACCTACGTCGTATGCTTTAAGTAGCTAATATAATAATCATATGATAAGCCGCTTATTTGTCGGGCTGTAAGTCCGTCTGCTACGAAAATACAGTGAGGAATGATTTACAATACTTTGCAGCATGTGAGGTTCTGATAGCGAATATGGTTCATTTTTAATTAGGACTCTCTCACCGCATTCAACCTGGCAATAATTCAAAAGATAGCCTTCACCTCGTAATAATCATAATTTAATGAGTGCTTGAAGTTAGCTTAATCCATTCGCAGAGTTGATATGCTCTTTTATTCATAACAATACAGCTTAACGAATGATAAGGTGAAGCGTCGTAGTTCTGCAAACTCGAGAGTGCATGAGAACTCATCTATCATGAATGCCACTATATCTGTACATTAGATTTCGAGGAAAAGTCCTGTAGTTGAAAGCAACAAACACCAATGTTATTCTTCCTCTTCTGAACAGGACAGCAAAAGCTTCGCATAATGAGTTCTTGAAACATTTACCGAAATGATGTTTTAGTCTATCGAATGCGTTTTGTATGCAGATTCACCTGTTAAATTCGAGCCTGCTTTCAGAAAACAAAAATATTGACGCAGCAACTTGAATACAATTTTGTGGGCCAATAAAGGCTTCACAAACAACTTCTTTTCAATGAAATTGTGCCTATTTTCATCCGCAGTTTTCCATTTTCTAGCCTTTTCATGTTTATAATGCACCTTCAATATACATAAGTGAGTGAACAAAAAATAAATCAAACATCCAGCATGTTGAGATAGCATCAAAAAGATAAGTACCGGTCTTGTCTGAACGAATGTCAGCTCTACAATTTTTTCTTGTAGATGCTTTGACAAAAACACTTGATATATGATTGCAATGAAATGTTTCAAAGTTGAAACATAGTCAGTGTAAGGTGCACCTGCATTCTGTTCGTCATTGCACAATCAACAGAAACTGTCTGAATGTTGCTCATGCTATGATATTTCGCGGTCCAGAATCTTGCAAATAGGAAAAGTTAATTTGCAGCAGGACTGTTCTACTCCCAAAATCATAGCATCATTTGTAGCATGTTATATTTTCTAGTCTCGAAAAAGTGTTCTTTCAAACCTATTGCTCTTCTTGAATGTCCCTATCATGTTTGACGTGGTTAAGGTCTTGAATTGAAAAGTGCTCCAAAGCATCTTGATAGACTCCTCATTGTATAAACAAGTCCATGATAGCATCAAGCAAAACAACGCTTGCGTACAACAAAATTTTAAAAAAACTGAGGAAAATGGTTATCAGCCGCCAAATAACACAGTCACTTTTTGAGAAGAAAAAAGCTGCTTTAGATACTTCACGAAAAGATTCTATGTATGCGTGTGTAAAAGAAAATTTTCATATTTGGAACAGAAAAATTTGTTTGTATTATTAAAGCTGAATATCTGTATATATGTCTGTCCCTCGGTCTGACTGCCCGTTGTTCCGAATAAAACTTTTTTTAAACCGATCCGGACTAAACTTTGACACACATACATCTGTGGGCAAGTGTCGTCGGGTTACTTTTCATTACCGACCGATATCGATTTTATCGATTTTTTGCAAAGTTTGAGCTACGGAGCTGGGACATGGCAAAGGGGGGGGGGGGGGGTCATCGATGAAAGGGCCGGCCGGGGCCGGTACTGCCAGCTAGTGACCTATAAGCGCAGTAACCACTCATTCTAAGTTCGAAGTTTTGTAAACGAGGATGTGTCTTCTAGGGTACCAACAACGCTTCTGCAATATTGGATCGAAAACTTGCGCAAAAAATTGAGTTCCGTATTGCAACAATTTATTAGTTGCGATGAATTCCTTGCCTAAAATCGTATCTGCAATAAATCAATTCTACTGGAAACCCCTTCGCGTTCATAATTTGATCTGTGTATTTAGACTTCTCATGTGGATTGCTTGGGGGACTTAACTAAGCCATTGCACACTAGACGATCATTAAGGAAGGTTCAGCTCGGCGAAACGCGCCCAATACCATAATCTTACCAAGCGAAACAATCTTCCATTACTGTACTGGGCAAAGATTTAGAGATAACACTCTGTGCAAGTATGAACCATGTGAGTCGAGCGTTGTGCTGGAACGTTCCAGAACTTACGGATCAGTATGAACCCAGCCTTAGGCAGCTACTCTTCACATAAGAAATTTGTCTACCCAGATTTCCCTAGTGTCTTTGCCTTTCTTCCTACCTTATTTCGAAAAACCGGCAGTTCGGAAATCTCCCATATTTCTCTCTCGTTTAAACTCCACTTTCATATTAGTAATCCTCGCAAATCCTTTTCAGAATGCTCGTACCCTCCAACGGTTTACCTCGATGGCCAAGCTCGACATCGATGATGCCGTCAACGCCGAATCTCCTCTTCCAACAGATGTATGGTGCACAATTTCCACCGCAACGACTACCAACAATGGATTGTGAGTGGTTTCCACATGTACTAAAATTCCGCTTCTTTTGTTTTGCGAAAGAAAAGGCCAATGGTACACTATACAATAAGTATCGTCGTTGACCGCACGGAGCGACCGTAGATTGCGGAGCACGCGCTGGGCGGCTGAAATATCACGACAACGACTTGTACAACAGCCTTTATACTGGTACAAGCGTTTGGCCGGGCCGCGCGTGTCCGCAATCTACGACTAGTCCGTGCTATCAACGACTTGACGGTAGGTAGCGAATTTGTCGTATCACTATTTTCTTGTCAAAAAAAAGGGAACTAGGAATCTGGTAAAGGTTGCGCTATGCATAGAAGGAAACTAGAATATGTGATAGTGATGACAAAACAAATAATAAGACTGCAAACAACCAAGAAATATAATTTCTCATGAAGAAAGCTGTTATGACCGACAACATGTAATTTCGGAAATACCCATAGCTGACAGCTCCCATCAGCGTTACAGTTCCACTTCCTGCACAGATCTGCTTCTTCTTAGTGACTCAAAGACATCACAACCGCGCCGTCTCAATGAGCAGGACTTGTGCTTGCTTGCGTAGTAGAGTGATGAAGCTAGTGTTATGAGCGTTTCATTTATTAACCCCCCTAATTCGGCTAAATACAGTCGAGTAGATTTTCCATTTATAGTGTGCTTGCACTGTCGGTGAAATGCGGTAAAATTTGCGCGTAAAAAATTAGCTACGCCAATAATGCCGGTAGTCTGCGCGCGCAAATGGAAGGTTTCACAGGCGTAGCTATTTCTTCACGCGCAAATTTTACAGCAATTCACCTACAGTGCAAGCACACTATATTGAGCGATTCTATTCGACTGTATGTATGACGTTGGCAGTAACATATTTTTGTTTATTTATTTGGTGATTCAAGATCTAATTTCGAAATTGAACATTTCAATAGAAGTTCTTGGGGGAAATGCAAAGTAGATGCAGAAGTAGCATTGCTGCAAGCTTTTTCAGCTTTTGTAGTCATTAAGATAATCGTCCAGTTACGTCTCCGAACTGTTTGCAATACGTCGAAACAAAACTCCCGAGTGAACAATTCAGTGGATTCGCAAAAGATAACGGCTATTTGGGTGAATCCCATTAATCTTCGCTTTTTCACTCTCTTAATGATCGGCCGCGAAGGGGGCGATCTAGCGAATGTCATTTTTCAGGCGAGAAAAAATTGGATGACTTTTCCACCATAACGATAGATCTCTTTCTTCAGAGCCGAATGTTTCTATAGTGGGGATTAACGATATGCAATTGGACTTCAGAAAAACATTTGATGTAGTGACGAAACTTTTTGCAATTTTACAGCAGAAATGTGGGCACTGTGGAGAACATGTCTTATATCTGACAAAGCAACACCGTTCAAATTAATCCTAAGAGCACTGACTTGTTTGTCAAAAAGACAAAAAAGCATGCAACTTGTGCGCAACACAGAATTATTTCAAATGCGAGTCGTTGTCAGCGATCACCTTCAATTAATCTATTTTTCTTCTGAGTAGGAGTTCGGCATCCGCAACGTGAGGCCCATTGGAATTTTAGTCACGGCGCCAGTTTACTCAAGCCGCACGCGTTGGAAAGTCGCCATAAGCGCTGTCCCGGCGACTATGGAAAAGGCGTAAGAGATTGACCCAGGCTGTGGATATAGTGGATTCCTTAGTGCAACAGGCAAATGGCATTTTCAGTGCATGGATGTTTGATACCTATTTTACGATGTGGGCCACACGGCAGCAAATAGTTTGCTTATATTTTGGGGCGACAATACGATAAATGTTTCGAAGTGACAGAATAAGAGGAAATTTTCCCAGGTAAAAAAGAAGTCATGTCAACCATAATCTACCCTGCTGATTGATGCGCATGTGAATGCTGCACCTCCACTGAACAAAGCAATACGAAAGAATGTGGTGGATCAATCCGTCCATAGTTGCCAGCGTGCCGTCTCAGTGCCGGGAAGCCGCGTTGTCACCCGCGCCGCATGCAGTCGACGTCGCGTGCTGACCCTGTGCCAGCATTGTGCAGGAACGAAGGCAACTAGGACAGATCATCACAAAGAATATGCGCATGTGATTTAGCCGGAGAAACATCGAGCGTTCAAGTCGATCCAAATAATAAGGAACTATAATCCGCCCTGTTCTACCTGCCTAAAACTGGTGCAGTTGAGAACCTATCAGTAAATATGCATCTAACTTCAGTCTTCCAAACTAATTAAGACCTACAGCATCTGCAGTAGGTCATCAGTACAATTTTACTCATATGCCCAAAATCCCATTTCTTTCATAGCTTCGATAATGATTTCGAAGAAATAGCGCAAAAAGCATTGTTTGCCGACCGCACACTGATTAAAAAAGATATATACAAAAAGCGGGATCTGTAAAGCAAAAGTTCACCAGACACCTTTTTGCAAGCATGCTACGTTCTCCTAATATGGACTGAATAGGATGAGTTGATATGAAAACAATGATTAGATAGTTGTCTCGAAGAAAAAATGAAAGCTGATTATTCATATAGGAAAAACAAAGCTTCTGCAGGATTATTTGATTTCGAGGACTGGAGCGTTCAAATGACAAACGCGTCCTAGAACAAGCGAGAGCAAGTGATAGCAGTATCAAGAGACTCATCTTGTTCCGTAATCTTCTGTTTCTGACGGAAAAGCTAGAGGCGTCCTCAAAAAGTATAACTTCATCTCTAAGAACTGAACGGAAAGCTCTTCTATACAATCTGTGAAGGAAACGAAACTTACCTAAAAGCCCTTCTCAGCCATTGAATGGAATCTGTTCTACAACTTGAGTCGTGGTTTCTACCCGACTCTCCTGGCCGCTGGTCCCGCACGTTTTCCCTTCTCGCACGACAACACATGTGGTCCTATGTGGAAATCACACATTTGAATCGAATGGTTTCAGTCGATCACGGAGCGGCATTTGTGCCATGTTTACTTCCTTCGTTCTTAGTAGGCGTTTCACATTTATCAGTTTCCATTCCGTATTTCAAGATCTTCCTGTCTTAGGCCCCTCGTTACTCTTGAGCCTGTCAGTACAAATTAGAGATCTCAAAGGCATCGGCGGATGTAAATAGTAGGATTTTTTGATCGGGACTGCTGGCCACTAGAGAGGGCGAAAGGAATGCTAATGGAAAACAGAATGTAGAGACTCATGGATGAATTGGGAGCCATTGGGAGCTTCTCGCTCCCGGCTTGTCAGTCCTACCGCATGTGCTCAATTCGAACTCTTTTCGGCCAATCGGATCCAATATTTCAAACCTACAAATCGCTCGTACTTGGCTCGTGAGAAAAATGTTCGAGAGGCGAGCATTGCCGGTCCGTCATAATGAGAAGCACATTGAAATCTCCATGCGTATCTTCAGATACATTGGTTTTACACTCCAATTAAAAGCAGTGTCCAGGCAAATCTGAGCACATGAGTTTTCTGCCTGGAAACGGATGAGAGGGTCTTAGCTAAGTCGTCTAAGCGGCAGCGCAGATGGTTTATCCACGGCTGAGAAATCCATCCCTAACCTCTCCGCACCTGCGCCGTGACCGACTCGCGAGTGAGTGAGGACGGGTCCGAAAGCGAACGCAGTGTTAAAGTGAGCGAAGTCTTTGGTTACAGTCATGGCGCAGGCGCAAAGCGTTTGCGGACGGATTTGTCAGTTGTGACTGAATCATTTGGCTGTCGCTTGGGGGTAGTGGCTTGGTTAGGACCATCTTATCTTCAGGCGGAAAACCCATGCGTCCCGATTTGCCCGGACACTGCCTTTGAAGGACATGCTGATCTGATGAATATCACTTTCGGCTTTCGGGTAATGCGTTTAGGGGCTACGGTAGTGTAGCATCCGCTACGGATGGATGAGGTGGCAATCACAGATCGGCTGTTTGGTGGCTTTGATCTGTAACATTGAATATGAATTATTCCGCCTGGGTCTTAATATATTTGTTATTGATGCACGCCGTGGTGCCTAGCCGTGATTTCATGCATTACCTTGGACTACTCTGACGGTAGCGTTTGAGCCTAAAGTTTTTCGCGTACCGGGACTTCTACGTAGCTTTCCTAACTTTCTGCGTGAATATAGGTAATTTATAAAATCTGATTTGACTGTGGGCTTTGCGCTCACAGGAGCAGAAAACGCTTATGGAAAAAGGCATTACTTCAACTCTCAGGTCACACTTCCGATGTTTAAATGCTGTCAAATGTAAGCAGAAAAACTATTTGAGTAGAGATTAAAAAAAAATGCGGTTGCCAGGAGGTGCGTGCGTGTCGCGCGCGGTCGCGTGTTCGTCGCTGTTTTTTGGATGCCCTATACCTTGTTTTTGGTATAAGATTTCGTGGCCGTGGGTCTTCATCTTACGAGGGACCGTAGATTCGCCCGCAGGAACGATTACTTTTGGATTGGAGCAGGAATCCTCCTTAAAGCACCTTATCCTTCCAACGCTGATTTTGAGGATGCGCTTACCAAATAACTCAATGTTGCGTCTTGCAGCTCTACTACTGCAACTCTAATCTCCGTATAGTTTGCCGAGCCACTTTCTTTAAAAACGGCGTCCAGGCAAATCTGTACAAATGAGTATCGCCAGCGGAAACTGATTTTGGGAAACTGCGCAGAGTTACACCATAAGATGAGTTACTCAAGCTCTAGGTCTCCATTACTATCAGCATCAAGTAGCAAATTCCTTACTAATGCGGTTTGAATTTGTACATAAAAGTTTGATTTGCTTTTCCCTTTTTTTCTGTAGTAGATATTACTTTTTCGATCTGGACAACCGTCTCCTTTCAGCTTCATTGAATGCCTTGACTATTGGGGAGTCTGCCTATAAGCGAAATTCTTGCAAAAAAGGTGGCACTAGGAAGCTAGATACGATTGTACCAGCTTCTTAACATCGTAGTTTGTCTATAATTGTGAATGTTGTGCCCTGATCAGCGGTTGTTCGTCGTCTTCTTGCTGTGACTTCTCGAGAGCGGGCAAGATTTGTTCTTTTGTGCCTTTGTCAAAGTCTTTCAGCTCTGTAAAATTCGTACAGCCCTCTTCAAGAAGACATGAAGGCAAGAGAGTTATTAACGATCATACAGTGTGCACATTATTTTAGGATGCGCTGTGGATTTTTGTCACCATACATCATGCTGCTTGGACCTGAAAGGCTAATTCAAGTATCAGATGCACAGAACTTTCTCCTTTTCACTGAAAAATTTTTACTTTTTGCATCATCCAGACTAATTTGCGGTCTACAAATATACATACAAATATACTTGGGAAAAAGTCAGACTTATGGTAATCTTGGAGAGTTTCTACTACGGTACGGTCACAGAAATGTAAGCGGGGAAAAAGACCACTGAACTTCGTTTTTCAAAGCTCGCCAACAATATAAGTTTGCAAAATTTGAAATGCCGATGCTTAGGTTTTACGACTTAGTTTGTCGAAAATGTACTCACAATGAACCGAAACTGTTCGCAATAAGAATTGCAAATGTCACGTTCAACATCAGCCCTTGCAGTGTTTCAGATTTACAAGAACATGATAAAACGTCAATAGACTCAATCATACCCAATTTTTGGTATTGACACAAATTGTTTCCTGAATCAATGCTCTCCTCAAATCTGAAAATCTGCATTGTAAATTATTGGGTGACTTGAAATATGAGAATTGGGGCCATAATGCAAGTTTGTTGTATCAAATGTGCCTTACACCAAAAGGAGAAAAGTTGATTCTACAACAGGCCTGAATGATTCAAGTAAATCTAAAGTACTACAAAGCAAATCATGGCAGAGCTTGACTGTGAAATATCCTCCTTTTCAAAGCAATAAAGCGCTGCGATGTATTTTTTACTCCTCATGCTTTAGTGTTTATGCATTGAATTGCGATGCCCTCATGAAATCAATCTTTGTTTCACGTTTATCTGGCAGAGAGTTGATAATGCACACAACTTGCACAAATTTGTTGCCAATTCAAATATTCTCGGATAGATTTCTGTTGCCAAGCATGGCATTTGAGGAGGTCCGCTCAAATGACAG
This sequence comes from Cylicocyclus nassatus, assembly GCA_958299035.1. Taxonomy (NCBI): domain Eukaryota; kingdom Metazoa; phylum Nematoda; class Chromadorea; order Rhabditida; family Strongylidae; genus Cylicocyclus; species Cylicocyclus nassatus. The sequence continues at coordinate 55,959,532 of CATQJL010000223.1, forward strand.
ACGCGGCAAGAGCGTCTGCAAAATAAGTGTTAGCCGTAAAGTAGCAAACAATTCGATGGCTTTGTTTGTGTAGAACTTACAAGCGCAAAAACTTCACTGATATACGTCAGTGCCTATCACGACCAAAGAAAGTGGCTCGGCAAGCTTGATACGAAGATTAGAGTTGCAGTAGAAGAGTTGCAAGACGCAACATTGAGTTCTTTGGTAAGCGCATCCTCAAAATCAGCGTTGGAAGGATAAGGTGCTCTACGGAGGATTCCTGCTCCAATCCAAAAGTAATCGTTCCTGCGGGCAAATCTACGGTCCCTCTCATCTTACCCTCGATATCATCCCATATGTCTTCCCTCAACATGACGTGGATTACGTGGCTTGATGAGGCGCCGCCTCGCCTCGGGCTCGCGCCACGTTGCGAGCGCATCATTTGGCGCGACGTGGCGCTCAACACAACGTGGCGCAGGCTTTTCCACGTTCTTCTTGTTGCCACATCACGCCGAAGATGCGCACGCAACGTGGCGCAAGCCTGAGGCGAGGCGGCGCCTCATCAAACCACGTAATCCACGTCATGTTGAGGGAAGACATATGGGATGATATCGAGGGTACATACTACTGAAAGTCCATGGCCCTCATCTTTGACCCGACAATGCCTTTAAAGGCCCCGGGCAGACTTTTGGTTGTGATACTTTTCCAGCCCGAAATTTTTGAATGTGAAATGAAAATGAATGGAAATCTTGGCGATTAGATCGCGACGATTAAGTTGCGTGAAGTCTGTCCGAGGCCAAAGGGTGCATTCCATATGCAGGCGGTAGGAGAAGCTACCCTGTGGTGGCTGTTGGATACTGTTGACTGCGGAACTGTTGTCGAATGGGTCGCAACCGCAGCAGATTTCCGCAGATTCTCTCCCTCCCCTCCCCCCCCCTGTCTTCTTTGCTCGTAAAAGCTGCCGCAGGATCCCTCTTGGGTAGGCGCCAGACTAACCGATTGCCTGTTTCAGCAGAACGCTGCGACTAGTAAACTGATGAGTCATGTTGGACGGAAATCTAAATGGCGTCTGCGATGCTCGAAACAACAGTAATTTTGAAGAGGTGATAAAAAAGCCTCGCAGAATGAGAGTAAGATTGAAAGGCCTTAACGGTGAAAAATTTTTGTTGTAGCGAAGTCGCGCAGGCCGACTTGATTGCCGTACAACACGACATCAAATGACAGTAACTGCGCCGCGTCCTGCTGCAGCAGGACGATCGGTTGGTCTGGCGCCTACCTGAGGGGGGCCACTCTCGCATGACACTGAAATCCCAAAACCCCCACCTTGCCCGGACACTGTCTTTAACCGCCTACCGTCAGCCTACTGTAACTCTGTAAGAAAGTCCGAAAGCTCAAAAAGAGCATGATATTCGCGATCAGCACACCCCCTCGAGGCAAAGTTCTGACCAATTTCGTATTTGGGCCACCTACCACACCCATCATAGTCCGAGATGATCGCGCTTAGTGCGAACTCAACATGACGTTCACGCTGTTCACGGTGCCAAATAACCCCCTTTCGATCAGATTCTTGATTTTAACTCCTTACCATGCGCTCACCGTAACCACACTGGGGAGGGGGATTCCGTGCTGAAAGACTGTTGTTCGCAATCAGCATGTCAAATACTCCCCTCCCCCTCCCCCTCGACGACGAACGAGATCCATGACTTGAAAATTTTGAGGCGGATAGCTGGATAGCGCCCAGTTTTCCAACGCATACAAAATTTAGGCGATTCATCGCGTGCAAAGGTAAACGCCAGACTAACCGATTGCCTCCTTCAGCAGAAAGCGGCGCAGTTACAGTCGAGTAGATTTTCCGCTTAGTATAGTGTGTTTGCACAGTGAAGAAATGCGGTAAAACTTGCTCGTGAACAGGTAGCTGCGCCAGCACTGCGGCATTTTGCGCGCGCATTGGCTGCCGTCACAGTCGAAGCTAATTCCTCACGCGCGGATTTTACCGCATTTCACCTTCTGTGCAAGCACACTATATTGGGCGGAAAATCTACTCGACTGTACTGTCATTTGATGTCACGTTGTAGGGAAATCAAGTCAGCGTGCGCGATTCTGCTAAAACAAAAAATTTTCCCTGGTAGAGTAGATATCTACTCTTTACATCCTTTCTTCTGCGAGGCCTTTTTATCACCTTTTCAAAACTACTGTAGTTGCGACCATCGCAGATGCCACTTCCATTTCCGTCCAACGTGACACCAGATAACATCAGCTCAATAGTTGCCAGCGCAGGCACTCGGTTAGTTTAGCGCCTACTTCAGACACAGGAACGGTCAGGAGATACGATCGCCGCGAATTTTTCGCGAAGCGAAGCCGCAGCGCACTTCAGCCAATGCAACAGCAACACTTCTGGCGCAGTATTACTTTGGCATCGAACACATGTGTCTGCCTCCATCCCAGCCCCGCTGTTTTTGCCGCCGGGAGCCCTAACAGTGGAGAAATTTGTGAGTCCCAAGATTTGGACGCGGCGGAGCGGTGGTCGCGATCGGCGTGCTTCCTGACGTGCAGCCCCTCAGACACAACATCGCGCAAATGCGAGGTCATAACGTTCGAACTAAAGCAAGAAAAGTGGGGAAACTTGCGCTTTGGGGCGGGGTCCTCCGTCTGGTTGAATTCTGTTATGCGTCAGGTAGGTGCCAGAGTAAGCGAATATTTTATTCAGCTTCGTTCAGCTGCAAAAGGCGCGCAGAATTAATGTCTGCTGCATAATCTCTACTGCTGCCAAGGCCTGCTTCAGCTGCAGATCCCGCGCAGAATCAATCAGTTAATTCTGTGCGCCTTTTGCGGCTGAAAGCTGAGGCACGCGCCATACTTGATCCGCTTAATCCGCTTCACCATTGTCAATTCAGTGAACTGACCAATAGTTAAGTGGATGAAGCGGATCAAGATCAAGCGGACAACCGCTTCGCTATTGCTCGGTTTATTGGATCGACCAATGACGAAGCGGATCAAGCGGATCAAGTGGATTAACCGGACCAAGTATGGCGCGTGCCTGAACAAAATATTCGCTTACTCTGGCACCTACCTCAGAGTGCGTATGCCACCACGGTCAAAATTCCAGGGGGGTCCCGCAGCGACTCCGTGTCTCAGCCTTGGACCGTCGTATTTCAAATTGTAGGGCTTTGGAAAACGCGCATGTTCTCGTCGTTTTCGCACCTTCTAATGGATTTTCAGATCCCTTACCGGGGGTTCCGGATAACCCCCGGTAAGTGAAGTTTCTAAAAATCGAGTCTTTGCCGACACTGCTTCAAATTGACCAGATGGTTTGCCATACTACTGTGTTCAGACCTCATTGGATCAAATTCAGTTCCGCTGCGGCACAGTTCGGGGGCAACGGGCAGCCGCTGATTGTGAAGTGGTAGAAAATACTAGTCAGTGGGTAGCTGTGGAAAACTAGAGCAGGCGGCACTGGTAAATACCAACAGAGAAGAGCCGCTCTTACTTTTTTGCGCAGTGAGTGCGTCAAAAAACGAATTTAGTCGATTCATCGCACGCACAGGCCGGACGTTGCCTCCCAAAAATAGTGCGCGCATGGGAAAGACAGGAATGAAATAGCGCTCGACCAGCGAGACGCCGGCAGCGCCGTAGTAACATATGATCCGCACCAACTCGCGAGAGAGACGCAGACTGCGTCACGGGTGCGAGGCCGCCTTACAGCGCCAATCCCGCTGAATCAAAGGGCGATCTTGTCTATGAAGATGACATGAACACAATCATCCTGTTGGATAAGAATAGGTCAAATTGAATTTTGGGGCTTGGCTTATAGGCTCTGGCCATACTCTACCCGTATTACTCGTGTTATAGGGGCCTGCAGGATCGCGAGAGTCGGACGCGCGTACGGCTTTTGCGCCGCGCACGCCTGATATCGCTGGGTCGTAGTCGATTAAGGCTAGATAGGTAAGTTTCTTTTGTTTTTCTTTACATTTCACGCCTTTTCTTTTCAGACGGTGAGCACATGTTGGTGCGGAGGAGTTTAAGATCTGAATTAAGGTGAGGTGCAGGATTATTCTCAATACGGACTCAATATTGCAGACCTTCCATGCCTGCTGGTTGAGATGTTGGATCTTCTGTCCTGGCTGCCCTGTTACAGCAAACTGTTCTATTTTTACCGTCTATTCTACCTTATCTTGCATATTGCTTGTGATGATGATGATGATGATGACAATGATTATGATTGTGATGACGCGCATGATGCAAGATGAGGTAGAACAGACGTTGCAAATAAAACGGAGTTTCGTGACCGGGCAGGCAGGACGAAAAATCGAACATAATCGGACAGCCAGAACAGAAAACTCAACATTCTTCAAAGCAGGGGTGAAAAGTCCACAATATTGGCCCGCATTGAGCATAATCCTGCACCTCACCTTAATCTAGATCTTAAACTCCTCTGCACCAACATATGTTCGCCGCCTGAAAAGAAAAGAAGGCGAGAAATGAGAAGAAAAACAAAAAAATCTCACCTATCCAGCCTAAATCGAGTACGACCCAGTGACATACGACGTGCGCGGCGCAATGGCCGTACGCACGTCCGACTCTCGCGATCCTGCAGGCCCCTATACCAGTGTTACCCGTGTTACTAGTGTTATTAGTGTTACTCGTGTTACTCACCAGTCAGTGTTGCGTTTTAAAATGAGACTGTATTGTGATCATTTCACTATTTAACAGCAATAAAAGCGGTAACACTAGCAACATCAGTAACACGGGTAACACTAGTAACAAGTAACACTAGTAACACGAGTAACACTGGTAACACGGATAAAGTATGGCCAAAGCTATAGAAGCAACAGAGGTATAGCAGACATACAGTTTTACGAATAACATTTTGCAACAATCCCACTTAACGGATTTCGTTGCGCTTTTCAAGGATGTCTGGCGCAGTCGGGTTTTCCTAGACGGGGGCGTCTCCCGTCTGCAATAACCTGCTCTGCACTCTCTGACCCGTTCTCTCGGTCTCCACGTGTTTTCCGCGCTCTGCATTCCCTCGCCCTTTGCGTCTGTCTCGCTATGTGCTCTCCACGTTGATTTGCAACATTCCGCGACGTGAAAATTTGGATATTATGAGCTGAAACATCCACCGATACCTTCGGTTTTCCAAGTGAGTGTTACTTTTTTCTCACTTTATTACTATTACAATTTTTCAGCTACTGTTTTTTTCGATTTTTTTTTCAATTTAAACCAAAAAACCATTTCCAACAAGAAGTTCGCCCAGAGTTCAAGTGAGGTGCGATATTTGGGGCTTTTCTTTTCCTATGCCGATTCTTCTTCTGTTGCAGATCTGATAAACTTCCTTTCAAATGTCCCTCATCATAATTTTCACAGGTTTCCTTGCTATCATCACTAGCTTTCATCCTCTCTCTTCTCCTCTATTTGCATCGCCGCGAATTTCGGGTTACAGTTCCCATAGGAATTCCATACATTTTGTAGATGGAGACAACCGCAGTCGGGACATCGCCCAGTGATATCACAGAAAATCTCCACGCTGAAGAAGCTGGAAACCTTCCTGGTCCATCAAGCTCTAGTTCCATCTTGCGTCCCATTCCGCTGTATCCCACATTGAGAAATCTGCCTCTGTTACCACCCAGTCATCAAGAACTTCTTTGTCCAACTGAATTAGTGCCGCTGGTACAGAACCTTCAGCAACACAGTTCCCTCTTTCCATGCTGTCCAGGATCATCATCGCCGTCATTCAGTTTGATGAACAGCTCCGCATTATCTCCATCCAGCCCAAGGATGCCAAGCCTTGAGCCTAACCATGATGTAAAAAGTCGTCTACGTGTTGCGAGTTTTGCAGTTGAGGACCTTCTGAAGCAGTCTCCATGTTCTACTACCGCAGTTCTTTCTTTTCCGCAAACGCCTGAGCCTCCAACTGCGTCCGCTACGTCGGATGCTGCGGTCAATTGTCAAGATCTTGTTCCCAACACTTCTACTTCACAAAAAGGTATGGTCGATGTTGACACAATGGAACAATCTATAACTTCAAATACAATTTCACCGGTAATCAAAAGCAAATGTGTGATTTCTCCGACGCCCAAGGAACCTGATTCCGAAGCTGTCTCAAGCCATGTTGAAGGCAACAATAAGTTGACTGCTGCCAAAAGCTTGTTTTCTTTAACAACAAAGCCTTCCGTTCTTATTCATCAAAGTGCTAAGGCTGTGAATAGCAATGCTAAGCCACCTTCTGAGCATCAAGTGAAAATTACGGATACTAGGCCAACAGCGTCGTCGATCTCCAAATCACCACAAAAGCTTCCTGAGCCAATCGCGGGCACTAGGATGGGTTCTATTGGTCCCCTTATGGTATTCAGACGAATAAGGCTTTTTCCGTCTACTTACGCTGGAGCAAAGTTGCCGAGTAAACGAAAAACTGGAGTAATCACTTCTCATGCTGCAGTGCACTTCTCAAAACCTGCTGAAAATCAAAGCCCATCGTCCAAGACACGTCGTCGAGTTGTTTTCCTTTCAAGACCGAAACGCAAGATTTTAGCGGATCTTTCTTGTGGAGAGCAATTTCCTAACCAGCAGATTCGCAGTCATGGTGCTGGTGATGCTGCAAATGCAAGCTTGGCAGGTGAACCTTTTATAAAGAGAGCTATTATATGCAGCCAATCTCCGTGTCTCAAAAAGCGTCGTATATTTTTACTAGCAAAACGCAAGAATCTGGATAAGTCACTGGAAATAACTCCGTTTGAGAAGCAACAGCAAACGGCCTTTAACAGCGTCTCCAACTCGCACTTGTCAAGGACTTGTAGAAGCTCAAGAACAGAAGTAACTCTTCTTAAAAAAGTGCCCATTATTTTTCTTCGGCAGAAATCTGCAAATCCAGAAGCTGAGACAGCATCAGGGTGTTCTAATGATCTTCACAAAGGATCTGGCAGTCCTAGCGTTCAAGCAGAAACTTCCAATTTGCCTGTGCATGAATCACAAGAGAGAATTTCCATCAAAGCTTCTCCTCCTTATGCTTTGCCTTTCAAGAAGAGACGTTTCTTTCTTACCAAAACTGATGTGAAACCTTCTATCATCACTAAAATAAGTAAACCAGGTGAGCAAGGCCTGTTTGAAGGTATTTGTCTTGCAAAAACAAAAGTGGGAGACTCGCGTACATGCAGGTTACAGAACTGCGAGGACCCGCGCACTGCAATCACACTGGTGTGCTGCAATGTGCAGAGACCACATTGCACTCGGCGTCTCCGTCTTTGTCTTACACAACTTGATATTCACTTTACAGCTGCGCTTCATGCTTCTTGTACTGCTAACACATTTGTAGTCTAAGTGTTTCCCACTATTTCGTCATGTTCGTTTTCCATTGTTTCAAAGTTGTATAGGAGTTATAGCTGAAATCCCTACGGCTTACCATGAATAAGAGCCCACCTCGCTCATATCAGTGTGATTGCAATGCGTCGGGGAGTTGAGGACTATAGGGCTCTGCAGGATTGCGAGAGTATGTGAGTTTGCGGCCATTGCGTATGTGGCGGAATAGCCCACATCGCCTTTGGCACGCGCCATACTTGATCCGCTTAATCCACTTGATCCGCTTGATCCGCTTCATCATTGGTCAATTCAGTGAAGTGGATGAAGTGGATCAAGCGGATTAAGCGAACAACCGCTTCGCTATTGCTCAGTTCACTGAATTTACCAATGACGAAGCGGATCAAGCGGATCGAGTGGACTAAGCGGATCAAGTATGGCGCTTGCCTTTGGAGTAAGTAGCTCCGCTATGTTATTAGACGTAAGCTCAAAGCTTTATTGAGTCAGACGACTTGCATTGATGCAGTGGTAGAATGCTGGCGAATACAGGCATGGCGAGTCAATGTTACATATTCTGGGCGATAAGATACTCATATCACAGCAGGTCATGCCTATGGCATGACCTTTACGGTACTTTGTCTGGAGTGATGGCACGGTTGTGAGAACGTGCTGACAAAGTCGGCACAGCGCACGCAGGATGCTACAAGGCCTCACCGCTCAAACAGTCCTGTACTTTTCAGAATCGCCTCAAATAATTGGAAGCTTACATCTGATAGCAGATAAACGTCTAAAAGGAGAAAAAAAACAGAGAAAGCTCAATGCGCGAGCGATGGCCACAACTCATCGACTCTCGCAATCCTGCAGGTCCTTACATATGTCGCCGAATGTGGGACGGTCCAGCGCGGACTTCCTGCAAAGACGCACCTCCGTGCATAAGCAAGGGTGCGTATTTGTTGCAAATGACCGCAGGAGCCGCCTCTTTCCGGCGACATATAGTACCCTACCTGCGTGGGGCACTGTATGGTGCTGGAGGCAATCATTTCACGCAAGCGGATGCTCCGCCTCCAGCTTTTCCCTTGAAGGAGCATAGGGAGATCTATGTCGGTACATAACTTTTGATTCACCTGGCTTGGCGGCTGGAAGGCGAGGCTTTGTGACTCAATTAAAGCCGCTCGCGCCCGCTACACAGTCTGCGTCTCTCCCGCGCGCGTGCTCTCAGATCATTACCTAGCTTTAATTAGGTCACAAAGCCCCGCCTTCCAGCCGCCAAGCCAGTTGAATCAAAGGGTACCGACAAGTAACCGGTAGAGAACTATATGTCGCCGAAAAGGGCGGCACGAGCGGACATTTGCACAAATACGCTTTCCTTGTATGTATGAGAAGCGCGAATTGTTGCAGATTTCCACCCTTTCGGCGACATATACCATTCAAGGTAACCTCCGTCCATGACACTGTCGCCGCATTGGTTCCCTCCTGGCGCCTTGTTTCCTGCCAATGAATAACTCGGGCATTTTCTGATGCCCGTCAGCCTTCGATCGTAGACGTTGGGGCTTTGGTAAATACACAGGATAAGTTGACGCAGTACAGGTTCCATGTGAGGCCGGTTAAAAAAGTGTTGCTAATTGCGACGCGAATTGGCAATACTTCAGCTGTAACATCAAAAGCGCATTATGGCTGCACAGAAGATAGGGATTTTATCAGTCTACGAAGGTTATACACCTGTGCATTTGTAGTCTGGCAGTGTTAGACTTGAACACATCCGAGAAAATGCTAGATCGCGTGGTGACTAAACTCGCGTGAAGTATGCCCCGGAACTGAGGCGGCCGCGCGCGCAGGCGACACTTGTTGAAGAGAGCGTATAGGTTTCAATCCATTCAGGCGAAACTTGGGTACGGGCGTCCTCCTCGCAACTGTTCGCGCCGTTTCGCAGCAACAATACATCTTATCGCTTAGATTGTGTCTGCATCTCATCATTCTGCACAATTTTTGTTCTGCAAAGAGCGCTGTGAGGTTGCAAAGCCTCCAGTGGCCGTATTCATCAACGAACCCAACGGATTCCGCTACCCAGTGGTAAGCTAAAATTAGTGCTACTGGGTTGGCTCGATATTCGCTAAAAGCGCTGCTGAGTTTGCAAAGTCATCAGCTTCGTGATTACCGGTCTGGTGGGTAAGGCTGCGTTCATACTGATGTGAAAGTCGGGAACATTTCCAGCCCAGCGCTTGGGCTGCACGTCAGGAGGTACGCCGCGCGCGGCGACCGCTCTTCCGCGCATGCTGCGTCCAAATCTTGGTACCCGCAAAAGTCCCCGCTGTCAGAGATTCCCGGCGGCAAAAACTGATTGGGGATAGGGGCAGATACATGACTCGAGACCATTAGTAATTTTGCACCAGGTGCGCTGCTGTTGTATTGGCTGAAGTATGTTGTCGCGTCGCTTCGCGAAAGATTCGCGCCAGTCGTACCTCCTGACCGTCCCCCAGCGCTCGAACGGAGCTGGGTTCGTTGATGTACGGCCACAGGAGGCGGACGCGCTGCTCATTTAAATGTTTTGTTTATTTCTGGTTGAAACATACTGTAGTGATCTGGCGCGGAGGGCGGAGGTTCTAGTTGAGCTACGTTGAAATTCGCGTTCCCGATGTCTCACATCGCTGTTACAGAGGCAAGTGTGCTCAGGTTAGCTAAACGAAAATGTATATGAAAAGAGGAACAGTGGGCTTCAGAACTGTAAAGTGAGGATGATAGTGTTACTAAAACTTGTAAGTTGATCAATGTGATCGCGAGAGGCAAAGCACCGCGTTCAACATAAGGATCAACTCATAACTACAATTTGTTCATTGATTGAATACTTACTCCTATACTTACTCATATTTTTCAGTTCTTCCGCCGCGACGGTTTCCTGGGATGCAATTGCCATCCGTCCATCCAGCAACATCAAGTATGATGGCATCCGTTTCTGGTTCTGTACAGCCGACCGTGCTGCCCTGTAATCCAGTCGCTGGTCCCTCGAAAACGTCATCTGAAGCGTCGTGCCCCAACCAACAAGATGCGACTACTCTTCTATCCGCACCCTGCCCGCTCAAGGTCGAGGGTGCATCGGTTTCTATGCCATGCTTGCCTGGTCCGTCGTGTGTTCCATCGCTCAGTATTCCACCTGTGGTCCCCCGTATGGATGCACAAGATATGTGCCACCGTTCTGTCCGATTACCAGGCAATCCTCCAAGATACTATCCATCGGTAGGTGAAGTTATCTTCATTTACCCCGAAGCATTATAGAGATTTGAGGGTAAAAAGATCGGTCGTCCACCGGGCACTTATAAGCGAGTCAATTACGATTCAGGCATCGGATCGTCCTCATCGAGAGTCACGTTAGTACTAAATTCTTGCTATTTCATCATATTCATTTTTCCACATCGGGCTGCTCATTAGCTTGAAGCTTCTGACATACGGACTACCAAATGCAAAATCTATGGCCGACAGTGGTTTAATCATTGGATGTTACCTTCTACTCACCAAGCACAAGTCATCTTTGATCTGAAGTTCAAATAATTTCAACGTGAGATGACTGTCAATACGCGACTGAGCCGTATGCAAAGATACCTACAGAATCTAATCAGTTTTGTTGATGAACAAAGACACCGTTGAAGTGTGGTATATGATCTGCTTGGATCTATGTATGTAAACTTCTTTTCAGTGGGTCCTCTCTGAGTGACGTTTCACTCAAAGAATCCGAGAGCAACGTATCAAACGAGGTAGTCGACGTGGAAACATTGACGGAAGAGAAGTGTGAATGGGGCGCATGTCAGCTTGTCTTCTCTACTCAAAAGGTAAAAATTTCAAAGCTTTTTCTTTACATCTCTGTATAGCTGCCGTATATCGCTAATTGTCGAATCTCCTTGTTTCTCTCTTGTTCCAGGCGTTGGTGGACCATGTTTCGGATTGTCATGTAAATATCTCCAACCGTGACTGGGTATGCAAATGGAGAGGTTGTGACCGTACGGAACCGTTTCGTGCATTGTACATGTTAGTCGTTCATGTTCGTAAACATACGGGAGAGAAACCGAATGAGTGTACGGTATGTAGTCATTTCCGTACTTTTGATATTTCTCCTGATAATGAATCTGCAGCACCCTGGTTGCAACAAGTCTTATAGTCGTCTTGAGAACCTGAAAACACACATGAGAACTCACACCGGCGAAAAGTATGAACATACAGTTTTTCATGCTATATTAGTAAACAAAATGAATTTAGACCATATGCTTGTGAGATTCCTGGATGTCCTAAGGCTTTCAGTAATGCTAGTGATCGTGCCAAGCACCAGAACAGGACGCATTCTAATCTGGTAAGTACGCCCATTGTTCTCCGTTACGAGAACACTCAGCGTTACCTATGTTTTTTATCCTTGTTTTCTTGCACGTGTTCTTTTGAATATATCGACAAATCTTGCAAAAATTTTGAGGTATTCTGCCCCAAATCTAACCCCTTTTTTCTTGCAGAAACCATATATTTGTTCTATTCCTCAATGCGGAAAAAGTTATACTGACCCTTCATCACTGCGGAAGCACATCAAAACCGTTCACGGAGATGAAGCTTACGAAAGAGCGAAAAAGAATAGACCACATAACACGGGAGGAAGACGCAAGGTTTGCTTGTCTGGGTCACCCTCTCTTTTATCTTTTTTTTTTCTTTTTTGCGAATTCAGTTGTTTTCTTTTTGCAGAAAAGTAATCCACTTATGCGATCCATGCCACTCAACATTCTCCAACTTGCTGCTTATCAACAGGTTTCTCCAATCTGTAGAAGCTGTTTTAGATTCAGTTTTCTTTCTAGCAAATGACGCAGAATTCTGAAAAGAAAGTATTTGGTATGGACACTGAGACAGGATCGGGTGAAGATGACCGTGCTGAGGATAATCATGTCAATGAGACATCCACTACTTCTCCCTGCTCAGAAGACTTAAATTCAAGTAAGATCTCCTCCGCTTGGTGGAGTCAATCAAATCAGTGTGTTTTTAGCAACCTGCAGCGGCGGCGATGACAGACATCACGCCTTTTCGCAAGGGTCTGTTGTCTCAGGATCAGGTTCGACTTCCGGTGCAATGCCAAGTCCAGCCGGGTCATCATCTTCTTGTCACTCTGGAGGCACTGGAGCGTCTACCAGTTCTTCTGGCAGTCAACAACATACAAGAAGCTTCTACATAGACCAGATCCTTAGTGATGTGAGCAAAGCCACCAACTTCGCCGTTCAGAAGCGCTGTAAGTTCTTTTAAAGTTCGGGTGCATCACCCCGTTTCGTATATCTTGCTTTTATAGTGTTCCTTACTGCTTTCACTCATCCTGATTTCCATTGGGAAATGTTGTCGAATTACAATCTGCCCAATCTGGATGCACTCATTAGCAGTGTACAGGATAAGAACTTCCCCCGGACGTTTGACGTTAGTGATTTCTTTTATTCTCTCCAATCTAGGAAACTTTTTTCCTTACAGTCCTTATCTCTATACAAATCGAGCGAAAGTCAAGAGTTTTATCCTGGAAGCTTGGCAAAGAGAGCTTCATTAACACCACCAGAATCGTGGAGAAAATACGATACGAGAGATGATTGGTCTTCGGGTAGTATACCTCGCACTACGATGTCCAGTTCCAGTCTTACAAACACGACGGTAAAATTTATATTTCGTAATATCAGTTCCACATAAGGTCTCAGCTATTGGATACATTGTCTCGTTTAACTATATTCGCGCTACTACGGCTGCCTCAAATAGTTCTTTGAGCCACCGCAATCGGTATGATCTAGAGAATTCGTCAGCATCCTAGGAGCTCACAGTTACATAGCTATCCCCTTGTTTGATGTTTCACCTGCAGAGAATCAAACAAATGTAATGCGCTTTCGCTTGCAGAGTCTGTTGTCATGAACAGCTTTTTGATATTGTGCTCGCGCACTTTGCAAAGGTTAAGTTTTCATTATTTTTCCTCGCGGAGAAAAGATAATTCATGTTTCTCAGATAATGTGCGCTTAAAAAGGCTAAAAGCATTTTAAATGCGATATGAATCTTCTAAATGAGTTCTCACTTTTACGAGTTTTGTTTCAGAATTACGATGATGACGAAGACGATGTAATCGATGATCCTGCACCGTTGGGTACTTTGGATGACCTTTCTCAATCGCACTCGCAGGGCGGTGTCGCGGTTGCCACTCGGCACTCTTATCACCTCTCCGGGCGATATTCTTGCTCTCACGAGAAGTATAAGTGTAAGATTTTTTTCCTTTTTGGAAAACTGCATTTTGGATTGAAAGCGTGTCGTGCAGGCATGCTAGATGTTGAACCATCCATGGACGAGCACGGTGGTGTTTTTCTTTCTGATGCTATTCTCGAACCTAACGACGAGCAAGAAGTGTACGGATTACCAGGCAACATGTTGGATGCGCAAATGGTAAGTCTTATCTGTTTTTTTATTTTAATCTCCAGCAAAGAATTTTAGGGACTACCCAACTCATCTTCTGTCATATCCCTGAGCGGTCGTTATTCCATTGGAAGCGACTGTAGTTCTACGTTGAGCTCTCAAGCCCACTACGTCCATGGTTCTTACACAAGCATCGAGTCGCAAATGTTGTCGGATGCGAACAATTTGGAACAGAACGCGCTCAATCCTGATTATGGCCATTATCCACAGACTGATGCTAGCGATGAATTTGGTACCTTCCTTCATCACTTTTTCAATATTTTTTCTGTTATCAAAGTATTGCCCTCTTCAGTACCCCGAGTTTCTCCTCCGCTGGTGCCACATTTTGAGCAGAGCTTCATGCCAATGGAACATTTGACAGAGGCGCGCAGTAGGTCGCCTGTATCTGCGCTGGTTCTGTCAACAGAACCCCAGTCGGAACTCGAGTACACTCGTCGTCACATGCAAATAACTCAGCATCTTGCGGATGAGGACATAGCTGTGAGTTACCTGTCGAATCCATAATAAATGAATTCTATCTCCGGGTATTCAACAGTTGAGCGAACGTCTTCCTCCTCCTGAGCGTCTTCTCTACCGTCCTGGAATGGACATCCTAAACGCTGGTGTATTGGTTCAAGCGCATGGTCATTGTGAACCAGTTTGGTACACTCATGGAGATCAATATCACATCTACAATGAAGCACAAGTGAGTGAAATCGTTATGCATAGCTAATCCTGGTCAAATGTCATTTGTAGGCTGTCACAGCTCCTCTGGACGAAAACATTCTAGTACAAAACGACAACACCGGTGAGTCAGCAGAAGGAGCAACCATGCTCTCAGATGATTTTGATGCTGTAAGAGATGTGCAGGTCAGTTGCATTATGGAACTGATGTGAGCTCTAACTTGCACAACAAAGATTTCTTCCTGTATGCAGTTTCTCAGGGTTTCTGCAACTTTTCTGCATTTAAAAAAAGATGTTTTTTGAATGGCTGTTTACATCTAGGTTGCTATCTGATTTTGCTCTTTTTAATTTTTTGATTGATCGAGTTGAAAATATAGGTACTAAGCAGTTCTGAAGGTTCCTCAGAATACTTGAAGTAATCGGAATTGTGTGTGTTTCAGGATTTCCATCTTGACCATGAGAATTTTATTCATGATTATCTCGAGGAGGATGCGTTATCCTTATCCATGAGAAATCTTAATGTTGTATGCCATGAACATGACAATTCACATCATACACAAGAAAAATAACTGAGAGGTTTTCATGTGACATCTTACATTTTCTTTTTTGTTATTTCGCTCTTAGGGCGCATTTCCCTCCTTTCAATTTGCTTTATTAGCTTCATCTCGCACTGTAATAATGTTGGACATTCTTACTCAAGATACTATAAGCTTTCTCACCATTCGCCATGTATTGGCCAGTTGCCTTTCTGTCATCGACAAACGCTTATGTGCTATTTGCTTATGTACTACTTTTCATTCTATCTGTTCGTTATGCCGATAGAGCGCGATCTCTTCTACCGTCTAGCCCTGGTTTGAAATATTGTTTCTGAATGTTGGCCATTCCACTCTGTTTTCTCGTTTTCTTGCCATACATTCGCGCATATCTTTTTTCATTGATTTTTTTGTTGTTGTTGCTCCTCACAAATGGGTACGAAATACGTTGTAGCAAATGACTTGTGTCGGCTATGCGAGTTAAACAACGACCTTTGCCTTAATCTCATTGGCGCGGTCCCCCACTGTACTTCTGTAGGCTAAAAGTCTGGCTGTTACAGTTCCATGTCACTGCATTTGTCGCCTTTGTTATTCCTTGTCATCATTACTCGGTTCTTTTATAATGTGAGCATCTCGGTTTTGTGGCATGTGCATGAGCACTACATGTGCTGTATACGTTGTTCCACTTTTTTTATGGTATCATCAATTGTGCTTTGAAGCTTTACATCAATCGGCAAGACCTCTCCCCATCACCATTTAGCGTTCAACGTACACGACAATCTCATTTGAATCTTTCTGGCCAAGGTCTTGCTGATCAGTTCACTCTGCGCCATGCGATAGATATTGATGTATATTTAGCAGCATAACTCATTGAATCATATTCATATTCGCTCAAAGTGAATAATAAACTTTTGAAAAAGGAGTTTTGGCTCTGCTTAATCATGTGACTATCTATATCATCGCGACCTATTCGGAATTTTTCTGCCCTCGAAGTTAGTTGGGGGTAAAGGGTGAGAGTGGTATTAGGCAAGTCAAATCTGGACGCAAATCTTGCCTGCCCGTAAAGATGATGGGATCATGAAGAACTTCAAAATCTGCCAGGAGATCAGCGACGGGCCCTTTCATCAATGTCATATCCATTCATAGCAAGAGAGTTATAACCCGGCGAAAACCCTATTCATCCCAAGAGGAACCTCCTCTCCATAAACAAGCTTAATTTAACAAAATAATAATAACAAAGAAATTACAGTGGTAGAGATAGCAATTTATATATAGTTAAAGTTAGAAAAACCTAATTACGTCGATCTGATTTCCTCAGATAATACGTATCTACCATCTACTTTTGCATATGCAGTCATTAATAGCCTTTTTTCATGGTTAGAAATGAGAGCAAATAACGGCTGTGGAACGGCAAACCATCACAGTCACATTACGACGTAGGTGATACAGTCTGTTTCAATTTAAGTAGGCGATCTCACGTGGAGCAGCGCGTCCGCATCGGCTGAGGCTTTGTGGGCGCATAGTGCTGGCGGTTTAGCATATATTCACATCGGTCGGTGGGGGTGGTGTCAATTTCACTCAGCTCCGAAGGGTTCGGGTGTAGGCCCTTCTGAACCCGCTCCAATCGCGACGACAGTGATAGGTCACCTAGCTGCAAAGGTCGAGTTGTGATTGGGCGCTCCGCGTAAGCGAGCGGTGACCTGTCAGGACGCGTCGCAGTTTCGGACGAGTTTTGTCGCTGGCGTACTGCGTGCACCTACAACCTATGCACCTCGAAATACGCCACAAGAGAGCAGGGGCATCTAGAATCAAGTAAACATCAATGAGATGCCAAGAGTCATGAGTAGTAACCGAACTTGTCAGCTAGCGTTGACGTTAGTCTGCTCATTCATTGTTGCTTGAAAATTGAGCAATCATTGACGAAATAATTGTTTTTTTTTTATTTCGCGCACGTCCTGCTTATTTTCTTTTACAATTCGGCGTCTAGTCATAGAATCCAAGAACACAAGCTTGGAGATCTTGCGTATCTGATGTAGTGATTTTTAACAACTTCAACTGGCAAGCTAAAGAACTCAAACAAGGTGACAATTTTCACAACCTGCGTCTGTGCCTACTCAGTCACAAATTCCGGATCACGAAAAGACCTGCAGCATTTCAGTCTTACCTCACGAAAACAACACAGTCAAAAACGTCTCAAAAAAAACTAGATCGTCTAGCTCTTTAAACAGGGTTCATGCCTCCAGTAATTCATGACGACCTGCATAAAGGCCTAGATCTTCATGCAATAAAATATTCAAAGCAGACAAATCGAAAACTGTCTTTACGAGCATCAGCCGAGTACTTTAGCCACAAGAACACTGCAACCCGATCGACAGTCAGCAACAAAATTTCGTGCAAATGAAATTCTGTTTCGAGCGCAGGTTTGATTATCAAAGAAATATAGATGTTTCAGAACAAAATGATGGAAAAGTAGAAATGAAAAATGACGAGTTTACTATTCTTCCCAAAACAAGCATTGTACAGAAAACAACATTCCTAAAGGATGCAAAAAGAGATTCTTTGCACACACAGATAATGAATGGAGTGAGCTTTTGTTTGGTCATCAAAACAATCGGAAGTCTTACTTTTTCAATGCTAAGCAGTTTTCGAATAAAAAAAGACAAGAACAAGGTATAACGAATCAGTTACAGTGCTCCCCTGCTGTCTGATAACATGCAACTTACCAATTCAAGAATATCTAGAAATGAAGTAGTTAACGACCAGTGGGCGCTAGAATGCGCATCAGAATACCAGATGCGGGAGTATAGCGACATCAGTAAGACTAGTTCGTTGATTCAAGTTGTGCGCCGCTAATGCAAATTGAGCGACTTTCGAAATTAGGGAACGACTCGTCCGCGTTAAACGCAGCGCGAGCGTACGCGTCTCAGGATTTGAATTACTGTAGCGTACTGTGGGTTCAGAAGGGCCGCCTCCCAAGGGTTCGACCACCGGCAGATATGAATGCGGCTGTCGGCCGGATAGGCAGACCCCCTCGTCATCTTCCAGGTCAAATCCCCATGGGATCAGATTGCCTGGACGCTGCCTTTAAAACGTTGACGACAGCTCGATACACATGGTGTGCAATGACTACCACATGGAACCGTTTGGCGCACATGGTGTGTCAAGGTCTGAATTTGAATAAAGGATGACTGTCCTGGAGAAAACTCAATTCAGGAGTTTTCCTTTGCGCTGGAGCCAAAAATAGCCTCTGTCCAGTTTGCCAGTCTTAGAGCTACTGTAGGTATACTGTAAATGACTGTATGCGCGAGTTCATCTAGAAAATGTTGATTGGTCCGTGACAGGTGTGGTCCCAAAAGGCAGATAACTCAAAATTTGCACGTCGTCAATGTGTTAAAGGCAGCGTCCAGGCAAATCATCACTTGACATCGTTTTGCTAAATTCAGAATTAGGTGAAAATTTGCCCATCCCCACTGTATTCGATTGGTTTAATTGCTTGATTGGTCGATTGCAAGCAAGATAGAGAACCTTGTAGAAAAGAATGGTGCTTCTGCAATAGAGTTTTTTGAGCAGAAAAATCCATTACTAGTACAAGTCTCTTACCTTGTCTGTCAAAAACCTCGAACAAAAAACTACGGTCGCCACGGAAGCAGGGCAAAGGGCTTAAAAAGCGTCTTATCGCTTATCAGATGCCATTGCGAGCTTATGCTGCTGTTCTGCCTATTTCTACTCCTAGCGCTAAGCTCTACCGTTGAAGGCTGTGAGGAGTATTTGTTATAGGAATGGGAAGTTTTACCTATAAATTTTCATTTTAGCTTCCAAATGTGTGATATCGTCACCATACTTCTCATGTCAGGGGGCTACCGTAATCGTAATTGATGGAACTAATCATATGCGTTCGTTTTCGGAGATAGATAAGGTAACAATCAATAACTATGCTAGCATTTTGCAAGAGAATAAAGCATTTTTGATAGCCATTTTTGCCCCAATAGAGATTCAGATAATTAAATGAATTAGCAAGTGGATAAATATAAAAGAACAGCAATTATACGTTTATTTAGGAAATCTCCTATATTGAAACACACCTGGTGCCTCGCTTCGGCTTAGACAAGTACTTTGGAATCGCATTTATGTTAACCGGAGCTTCTGATGCTGAAAAATGGGACAGGAAATATGCCAACTTTTACGAAGAAGCTTGTTCACAGCTGCAATCGCTTGACGATTTGGCTAGGAGGAAAGCTTTGGGAAAAGAAAGTTTGAAAAAGTACTGATACACTATTTTCACTCAATCTAGTATTCAGCACCCGTTTTTCCAAAAATTTTGCACTTTGACTTTGCAAATAATTATCTTTGATTTTTCAGGATCATGCAGCGTATCACGGATCATTACGATTTTCGTCATCCAGTGATTCTCTTTTCCAAAGCTGAGTAAGCCTTGCTTCTCGTGAATTTTAGTCAGGCCGTACCGAATTTGTGACGAAATCGGGAGGCATTAGTGACGCACTTGATGACGGACATTTGACATCTGGTGTTGCGTAAGCGAAATTGTATGTTTGTTTCACAAATAGAGTAGCAGTTGAAAGTAGTGGTCATGGAGCGTACTGCATTTTTCTATTATAAAAAAGAAGGGAGTAGACGCCATTGCAAATCGAAGGCGCGCTCAAGTTCATTTACGTCACACTAAGCGCCAACTGTCCGTCAGTTAGCGCGCTTCTTCTACTTAACCCAATCTGAACCCGTCTCCAGGCTAAGAATGACGCTTAGCTCAGATATTCTGTATTCTTTCAGTGATGAGGATGAAATATCTGATGCTGCTGAATACGCCCGTAAATATGTCCGCAATGATATCACCGTCGTTGCATTGAGCGGAAAAGCTCATAAGTGGAGGAATTTCCCGGCTGTGTCTGTGTTTGCAGTGGAAGTCAACGATCTGGGCTCGTACAAACGTTTGGATTACTGTCTTGCGCAGCGAACATGTTCAATCAATAGTGAATGTAAGTCTCAATATCAAAAACTTTCAGTGAATACAAAAATAACAGTGGCGATCGCAGAATTTTCCTCCGGGGGGGGGGTAAGGGGTGACAAAAATCTTGTTAGCCACGCATTGCGAAAAGTTTTTTTTGACGCATCCCAGGATTTTTGCCGCAACTGCACTCTCAGAGAGCGAAAATACAAAGCTAATTTGAATTTTGAAGTTTACGAATTTAATTATCTACAAGTATGAATAAGTTACTTGCTCATTTTTAAAACTTACCAAAGTTCAAAATTTCGCGACCCATTCGCGGAAGATCCCCCCCCCCCCTTCTCCTCGGTCCACCACTGAAAAATAGTAATGATATCTGGTAATTCTCAGATATCTATTCGAGTTTTTGATAAGAGTTGCTAGGTGATAGACCAGTTTCAGACGTAAGGCTGTGTTCAGTGCGGTTTGGAAGGTCCGGTACAGTTCGAGCTCCTTGCTGGAACCGTTCGGAACTTCCGGATTAGTCTGCACACAACCTTTTATGTGCAGGAGCTTTTGCATTTGCATGAAATAAAAATCCTCATTCGTATTTACTACGGAGATAATTCTTGCGTATTTATCACGTTTTTCTTGTAAATTATTTAGCAGCATATATTGTTGTTATTACTGTACGTCTACTATGTGATTGCGCATGCGATTCATTCAGAATTTTGCTCGATTAGGTGAGATAATTAGTATGGAAACCACAATGGCGACATTGGCCGCAAACAAACAAACTCCAAAGAAACTGAGAAACCTCCGTTACTACTGCATTTATTTTTATGTGACCCGAACGGTGAAGCTGATAAAACGACAAGGATCACTCTCAACTCTTCCACCTCTAACAAGAGCTTTACGGAGTCTACGGCAAAGCCTCATGTCCTCACGTCCACTCCACAACCAAAAAATCCTGAAATCCAAAATTTGACTGTGCCAACAACCACTGCTGCTGCGCATGTAGATGCAAAAGGTTGTGCTTGCAATTACTCGACATCTTGGAATGATGTGATGTTTGTATTCGAATCGACAGAGGCTATGAGTGAACCTGGCTTGCAGGAGGTGAGTACTTCAAAGTATTCCAGGAATACGTAGACAATTTTGAGCCACAAAGCTCACTTGATTTTGCTTCAGCGAACTCTATAGAAATTCAGATGCTCGCTCATGTGCAGGCGAATCTGTATCGCTTCAATATCCAACCATATACGTCAGCGGAGCAGGTAAATGTTGTAGTTTGCAATGAGATTGATCTGAAAAACTGCATATTGCGCACATACCGTTTTGAAATTTTTTGCAATATAGGCGCGTCTTGTTTTCGCAATTCGTACATGTCCTACGTTCAGCGAGGTGAAAACTTCATATCAATTCGTGTTAGTCTATATTCTTTGATATGCAGATGTAGTACATAATTTGAGCAGAATTAGGCAGAAATAGATCAAACAAACATTTTAGTGCCAATCGTTTTAGACTTTTTCTGTCATCGAGAATATACGGAAATCATGATTTGATAGTAATGTGAGCGTGTAATGTAGAGGGCAATCGAAAAATCGTGACGATGACGCGACCGCGCGCGACACGCACATACTTCCGGCAATCAAAGTTTCTTGGTTTTCTTCTTCATTTGAATGGTTTTTTGCTCACGTATGATAGTATCTAGTATTACTTACATAAGTCTTGTTACACTTTAATTTCTCAGGACGATAAGTCGTGAACTTCATAATTTTTATAGGGCCCCAGGCTACCATTCGATAGAGCAAAGCAAGCTCTACAAGACAGTTTGCAGAAGATCGCACCAACTTCGACCCACTGTAACTTTGCATCCAAAAAGTCGTAGAGGCTCAAAAACTGCGAAAGATTCATATCTTTGTTCACAAAAATCCCACGAATCTCCAATTTGCTCATAAAAGTTTCCCACTATATCAGACACTCATAAGTACCGTTTCTGTATTTTTCCCTCATCTAGAAATCGAGAAAAAGGAAATTTTTTAGTTTTTTACAAAAACGAAGCTACGTTGTTTCTATTTATGTAGCTGTATACTACAAGCTCTTAGAAGTATAACCGTGAAATTTCAGCTTTCCAAAAGCTCTAGTTTTCGAAAAATACCAAATTTAGTTTCTCTCACTCGGTTGTTGAATGCTAAAATAGGTAATTTTCGAAAACTAGAGCTTCTGGAGAGCTGGAAATTCACGATTATACTTCTGAGGGCTTGTAGTATACAGCTACATGAATAGATACAGCATAGCTTCGTTTTTGTAAAAACTAAAAAATTTCCTTTTCTTGATTTCTAGATGAGGGAGAAATACAGAAACGGTACTTATGAGTGTCTGATATAGTGGGCAACTTTTATGAGCAAGTTGGAGATTCGTGGGTTTTTTGTGAACAAAGATATGAATTTTTCGCAGTTTTTGAGCCCTTACTACGACTCAGATTTTGCATGCAAAGTTACAGTAGGTCGAAGTTGGTGCGAACTTTTGCATACTATCTTGTAGAGCTTGCTTTGCTCTATCCAACGGTTCCCTGTAGCCCTATAAAAATTATGAAGTTTACGACTTATCGTCCTAAAAAATTAAAGTGTAACAAGACTTATGTAACAACCTAATAGTATCTAGAGGGTGGCGAGCAAGAGGAACGATAGGTTGTGGGTGTCAATAATTCGCGCATCTTTCACTGTCATTTTTGTCCACCAGCACGCAGAAATCTAGAACATTTTCTCCTATTAAACTTTTATATGAACAGGTGAATGAGATAGACTCTGTTTGCTTGAAAATAAGATGTGAAAATAAGCTTCAAGTACCAAAAAGGGGTTTCAAAGGTGAAACTTCAAGTATTTCAAGTTTTTTCTTGCAATAACATAAGCAAACTGCACTTATCACTGGGCTCTGAGTAGAACTTATCGAGTAAAGCATTTACTCCAATTTTACTCATGTTCATAAGTCTGAGATCTGCGCATTTTGAGGCAAATATTGCATTGGCAGCAGCGGCTGGCATTTGCTATCATTTCTCTTGCACCACACCCGTATCTAGACAATGTAATTGACTGACCTAAGCGTTGGGATGATGCCTTTTTGTATGAGTGTCCCATGCTCCTGTGGGCGCAAAGATCGCAGTCGAGTCCGTCGTCACGATTTTAAAAACGAATTGTAGACAACTGAGTGCAATAGTGAACAATCATTTGCTATTTCTCATATGAAGTTGTTAGAAAATGTGCAGATAATCTTTGCTAGCTGTTTACTCTCCTATACCTTATTATGAATTGAACTTATAGCTTCTGGTACTTAATGAATGCAGCCAAATTAGTGAACGATTGTGGTAAATCATATACTTTCTCTTGCAGTTCTCTACACGGATTGGAATTGTTGTCTATGGCGCCACTACCAATCTTTACGCTCCACTCGGATCGCTTACTCACGATGAATTTCTCTCTATAGATACATTGCCTTATTACGGTGACAAAATACCGAATTTGGAAGGGTAATTTGAAAAGAAGAATAAAGGTCCTGACCTTTCATCTTCATGTCATAGTGCTCTTCGTATGGCTTCGATGCAGTTTCAAGCAGTTGGTGATCGTTTGAACGCTAGAAATGTGATCGTGCTTATGGCAGCTTCGTACTCGCTGATTCACAGGTTCTTTATTTTCATCCTGATCAAAAACTAAGGGCAATCATAAAAATATTATGCCATTTAAATATCAGAAAAAAATAAATAATCCAAAAAATCGAGGATTGTCTTCGAAATATCAAAAAAAATGCAAAAACTATGGAAGGAATATTGGGGCGAAAGTATTTAGTCCAAAAACACCAATTTTAGTGCTGGTGCAGAGTATGCAGCTGCTCAGGTTGCATCTCAGTTTAAAGAAGATAATGGCGTCTTGGTGGTTTACAGTAAGCTATGGCGGCTATCCCATTTTTTTGAGAATTGATTGTGTTTCAGATTACGTCGAGACGCACAGTTTTCCGGAGCCAAAACTCGGAGATATTGCATCTCCTGGTTACTTTATGAGCAACCTAGACGATGTAGAAGGAGACGGAATAAAGCGAGCGCTGTGTGATGGTAAAGTCTTGTTGTTTTTGATGGATACTGTGTCAAAATACAACGTGTAAAATGTAATTAAGACAGACGGGTATGTCTTAGACGATGGCACCATAGAAATGTTCAAAAATTTTTAAAACAAATAAAATATGCTGTGTTGTTCGGTGATTTCGTAACGTTTTTTATTTTGTTGTGCTTGCTAACTGAGTGAAGCATCCATACAATTGAAAAAGCTGCTCTTGCTCCATAAGAGCTGTCCTTTACTTCTATAGCAGAAGCTGATGCTGTTTGTTTTATGACTTTTAAAGGCGAAGTTTTTCGGGAGCCAAAACTTTTTATGGCATTTTCTAGCATCCGAAATTTCGTTTATATACCTTGAAAATGCTTGAGCGTCGATGGTCAAATACAGGCTACAGGAGGCCTTATACTTTTCATTTTGTAGCGTAGAGTTTTCCAATCTCATAACTTTCAGTTTAAAATAAATTTGTTCCCACCAATATCTATTTTTTTCTCATTTAGCAAACTGCTTTTGTCGATTGGGATATGAAGCTTTCCAAACGGATATCGACCGCAGTTTTCCAAGAGGCAGTGGGTAGAATCAAGCTCGATAATGGTGCCTCATGGCAAACCTGAGTAATCACTTTTCTAGACTGCTACTCAGCAAAGCAAACTCAGACAATTTATCAACTGGCATCGAATCGGTGTAAGAACGAGAACGGATGTGTAGCAATGACGAAGAGCCCAAATGAGACGGCTCTTCTTGAGCAAAGTGAGCGAAGTAGAAGAAAATTCAGACAACGCTTTGATAATTGGAGAATTATAGGATTCAATACTGGCAGTAGCTTTTGGATCGGTCTAAAATGGGATCAACTACAACAAACATACATCTGGGCTGATGGAACTCCAGTGAGCAAGTTTTGAAGTCATCTATGAAGTACAGAAAATTGGTTGCAGCTATCTGACTCCAATCAACCCTGGGTGTCATCATCACCTCATCAGACAGACGTCGACTGTGTACGAATAGTCTCTCAGGGTGCAGATTTGTTATGGGCACCAGTTGATTGTCGTCAAGAGTACATCTATGCATGCGAAGTTGATCCGTGTGACTCGCAAACATATTGTACGCAGAATGTTTGAATCTGTGTAGACATGCTTCGAAGTACTTATTTGAAAGTTGCAAGTTTATGAATCTTCGTATTTGCATTGCGCAAACTTATAGTGATCCGCTGTCTTGACAATGTATAGCAGATAGTTATGGAATTTTCAATAAAAGACTGATTGGTCATTCAAAGCGTCGGGTAGAAGTCTAAACTTTTTATGTTTTGATGTCGTCTAAAAATTGCATGAACTAATCTTCTTAAAGAGTACCCGAAGAGAACTACGTCTCTCAGTGGTGGACATAAAAAATGATTTAGCGCAAAAGTTATAGAAGCACGATGTACAGGGCTCCTCAATTACAGAGTCGCTTACACGAGCAGCGTACGCCCCGCACGGCCGCATCGTCTAAACCCTGCGCCGCGTCTGCGATGCGCGATCCGGGCATTTTGCCAGGCCTCGATCGATGGCGCCGGCGCCATTGTATTTTCTCGGCCGTTTCGTCTCTTTTCTTCGTTCTTTCGCTCAATTTGCCCTCAACTAGCCTCATGATAATTTTGCGATGTCACATGCCGACAGTCTGCGTCACAGGTCTTTTGTGCACCTAGCTGATGTTTTAGGGGATTTTCTCGTTCACTTTATCTCGCTTCTTCGTTTTTTTTCGCGCTGTGGTTCCTCAGAAAGTTTTATCGTAGTTCTGTGATGAAGAAATATGCCAAAATTCAGCGCAACAGTTATTTTACCTATGGTATTTGTACGTTCCTAGCTCCTGTTCTTCTCGCCATGCAAATGTATGAGCTGTGTGTTTATCTGCTATGAGGGGCCATAGAAAAAACGAAGAAACGAGATAAAGTGAACGAAAAAATCCCACCTCTGCCAAACCTAAATCCTAAAACATCAGCTAGGTGCACAAGAGAACTGTGACGCAGATTGTCGGCAAGATATGACATCGAAAATTATCATGAGGCTAGTTGAGGGCAAATTGAGCGAAAGAACGAAGAAAAGAGACGAAACGGCCGAGAAAATACAATGCCAGCGCCGGCGCCATCGATCGAGGCCGGCAAAATGCTCGGGTCACGCATCGCAGACGCGGCGCAGGGTTTAGGCGATGCGGCCGTGCGGGACGTAACCTGCCGCTTTAAGCGACTGTAATTAAGGAGCCCTGTACTTGGTACTATGGAGGTTTCTTGGGCAAGAAAAGAAAGTGCCTACTGTTTGAGCATGCTCTGCAAGCATATAACAGTCTTCACAGACGCTTTAGATACCAGGAATTGCACGATCAACATGCTCTTGTTTTCATTCATGCAAAGTATATAAATAAATTTAGTGCGTCCTATTAAGACTGTACACATGCTTGCTTTTTTGGCGCACTGGATGGCGTTCCCAACCTGGCCCAAGGTGGATCTAAAACTGGTCTGTAAGGAGAAACGGAGGCGAAAATGCCAGACTGCAAAACCATGTACATTTCTCGAACCTCCTTTCTTCCTGTTGTTCGCGGCTTCCGACTATAACGTGCTGTGAACATGTAGTGCTCTGGAATCTCATAACGGTGAAGATTCCGCGCATTTGTGACCAGTTCAGAAGCCTTGCCGATGTGAAACGTTTTTGAGCAACATGTATTTAGCTCAAAGAAGCTGTGAGTGTTGTAAAATTGCTGCACTTAAGGTACCGCTCATCCTCTCCAGCAGAGTGCACGACTTGATAACCTTGCGAATTTATGCTAATCTAAACCCCGTATGGAACTTGTCCTGCATGGGTAAAAAACTCTGTGAAGAGCTTGGGGTGGACAGACGTGACGTGTGCTACATGTTGTTTGATTGTGATGTTGTGTTATTGATGCTGTTTGATCTCATCTACATAACCGCGTCTATTAGCCTCTCTTTCAATTGTGATTTGTGCGCGGCCTGGGCCTTTGTATGGAGATTTCCCGCTTAATATAGTGTGCATGCACTGAAGGTAAAGTGCGGTGAAGGCCGTGAACAAGCGGCTGAGCGGCTCCACAACTTTGGCGAGGCGGAGCTGCGCTAGCGTGCCTTGCGTTGCGGTTGCCCTATGCTGAGGCATACCTGATCCATCGATCTTTGGTGAAGGATCACGATCCCGCCTCGCCAAAGTTGGGGAGTCGATAATAGCCACGCCAGTAATGCCAACATTTTGCGCGCGCAAATGGCCGGCGTCACAGGCGTAGCTATTTCTTTACGCGCAAATTTTACCGCATTTCACTTCAGTGCAAGCACACTATATTAAGCAGAAAATCCACTTGACTGTAAGTCTATAGGCGATATCACCCAGCATCTGTCGCGGGCACTCACTAAATTAGGCGACGCCGCGCGTCGCAAGCAGCGGAGAAGTAGGACGCGCAAGCGGGCTTGTGCTTAGATCTTACATCTTCAACTTGCTTATACAATGTGTTTTTCTTTTCATTCGGACTGTAAGGTTCCCTGATTATGTCCACTGGATCGTTAAGTCCGGCGCTATTCCACTTAATACAACGCAAAAATTGAAAATCACGGATTTCGCTGAAACTTCGCCTGGGAGCGTTATTCGACCTGCTGATCACGAATATCATATTGATTTCCCACAAAAACGCCATATGGTAAGGTTACGGCAGGATTATTGTACAGAGTCAGGTTCTCCAATGGCCAAATCATCATGCAATGGGAGATGGTCTTTTCGCACGGGGGTCTCCAGCGCCTCCCTGATTTTGACTACACGTTCGCGCACGCCGTGAATCTTTCCTCCTCCTGTTTTGCTTAGGCAAGAGCCGCAGAGTGTGTCGCACGCGGCGCTGCTGCATGGAAAGCATTACGTTCTTGCAAAACGCTCTACCTGCAAAAATACCTTCATTTTCGTGATCAGCATGTCCAACAAACCCGCCATGCAAGGTTTCAGCGAATTTTATGGTCCCGACCCCATACTGTAATTCTACCGTAGCCCTACCGCATGGCGTTTTCGTGGGGGATGGATGTGATATTCGTGATTAACATGTCGAATAACCCATGTCGAATAACTCCCCCCCCCCCTCCTATGCAAAGTTTTAACGAATTCTGAGATTTTGACCTCATACCGTATGCCTGCCGTAACCCTACCGGATGGCGCTGTCACACAAAACAAACATCATATTCGTGTTCAGCGTACCAAATAACCTCCCTAGACGAAGTTTTAGCGAAATTCACGATTTTCATTTTTTGGGTCAACTAATGTGGAATAGCGCCCGAATAGTTTTGAAGCGGCTTGCAGATGACAATCCGATAAGAACATTATGAGCAGAGTTTTGGACAGAGAATTAACTCTTTTGTTGCAGTGACATGATCAAGCGGGTGAGCGCCACCAATCGATAGATCAGAAAAAGCGATTTTCGCAAACGAAACATGGGCATGTATAGAAAGGCGTTCCAATATCAAAAAGCTTAACTCAACCCCCCTCCCGTACGCAAAATTGGAAAGCGCAAAAAGAGCCCTCGACCACTTTATTCATAGGCTCCGCGCTTATCCGCTGTATTAGTCAGCCATGCCAAATATTTTATTACAGATCGTACTCAAGAAGCTTTACATGTTGAAGCGCTTTTCTGCCCCAAACTTCACTGACAGACTATCTGGGAGGTTCAGTAACGTAATGCTGTGAAACCTCAACATCCATCATTTTGCCGGGACGCTGCCTTCAAGCATCGTTAAGCACCCCGACAATCGCAAAAGGCTTCCGGGGGACAGCGGCTATCTCTGGCATTTCCGGGGCACGCTTAATCACTGGAGCCGCCACGTGGGGCGGGGCGACGGGACGGCCGGTGACGTCACGAAAGCCGAGACACCTACTTCCGGGGCACGTGCCGCGGGTTGCTAGAAACTTGCGAATTCACCGGGGATTTCTAGGTGTACAGCAGCACCGGGGCACAATCAGTACGCAACTAATTCAGCCGTTCGCTAACACGCAGCTCCCGCTAATTTCAAAAATATGCTTCTAGTTTCAGCGCAATGTTGTGTAATTACAGGTAGTTGTGTGACTCGTACTGCTGCTTTCCGCTTGGTGGCTTCTTTGTGAAGAGATGCGGATTTACTTTGTGAAGTGAGCTAGCGATAGTTTGACCCTGCACGGTGCCTCTCGAAGGAGTTTACAATTCATCTACAAAAGGTAAGTTATCATGTATATGTACACTTGAATTATACAGGGTGTCCCAAAAAGATGTGCACACTGTTTGATTTTAAATAACTCTCTTATTATGAGGTCTTTCGAGAAGCGGTAAGCGCCATTTTGTAGAGCTAGCTTCAACTTAGATTTACAGTATAGAGCGAATCACCGACCACTCTTCTTTACTGTAGGATTACGGTAATAACTTGAAAGAGGATTTTGGGCCATGAAATGCCGTATTTTGCCTCAGAAAGGAATCAAAACAACCTAAAAACTTTTATACTAGGCTAATTAGAGTTGCTGATTATAATTGTAAAGTTTCCAACTTATTATGATGCTTCACTGAAGAGTTACGCCAGGTAAAAGGTAGCGGCCATTTTTTCAATGTTTCTAAAAAGTGTGGTTACACCGTTTGGAAGGCTTCGCAATCTTGTGAATAGTTGAGTGTTGAACTCAGCGTCCACGGAAACCCTGTTAGACAAGTTTTCACATTTTTTTTTGAAAATTTTTGAAACGGTAGCTTTTTCCACATTGACACCATATGTTCCAAGTTTCTACCGTAATCCTACAGTAATGAAGAGTGGTCGGTGATTCACTCTATACTGTAAATCTAAGTTGAAGCTAGCTCTACAAAATGGCGCTTACCGCTTCTCGAAAGACATCATAATAATAAAGTTATTCAAAATCAAACAGTGTGCACATCTTTTTGGGACACCCTGTATGTCGTTATGTGTGTCTAAGCTTTCTTCGATCTTCATTTCTCAACTGTCTGTTTCGCAAAGAATGCTTCTGCACTTTAAAGGCAGTGTCGGGCAAAAATTCGATTTCTAGAAAATCCACTTACCGGAGTTATTCGCAACGCTGAATCCGAAAATCACATTAGAAGGCGCGAAAACGGTGAGAACATACGTTTTCCAAAGCCGCACATGAAATTCGACGATCCCCCCACCAGCAGAGACGCAGAGTCGCTGCGGGACCCTACGTTTTAACTGTGGCGGCATGCGTACTCTGCCGCAAGTAATTCGGACGGAGGACCCCGTCCCCAGGAGTAAGTTTCCCCACTTTCTGGTCGTTTTTCTTGCTTTAGGTCGTGCGTTATGATGTCGCATTTGCGCGATGTTGTGTCTGAGGCTCCTGCCAGAGTGCCGAAGTTATGCCAGCGCTACGCCAGCATTTCGATCGATACACGTGTATTTCGTTGGGGCGGGGCTAGCTCAGCAGGTAGATGTCCCCAACGAAATACACGTGTATCGATCGAAATGCTGGCGTAGCGCTGGCATAACTTCGGCACTCTGGCGGGAGCCTGAGGGGGCCACTCTCGCATGGCAATGAAATCACAAAAACAAGGAAAATGATCTTTCCTCAGTTCAGTTCCCCGGCCTCCGACTTCACCGTATCATTTTCGCTCTCTTCCTCTTCTAAGTTGCTGAATATTCATTTCTGCCTCATATCTGTTGTCTTCTCTAATTATTCCCATGTTGTATTTGTTGTGACACCGATTTCTTATATGTGGAATTCTTTTGTCTTATTTTATTTACATCTCTTTCAATCTTTTATTTTACTGCAAAACGTGCTTCTGGTGCTTTTTTTACCTCATTGATTACCAGAAAGTGTCTGTTTACTCTAATAGTACGAATAATTAGTAGCATAACTAGTAGTGTTCGCTTTCCTTAAAAAACTAGCTTTGAGGATTGTGTCAGGGGAGTTTGGTTGGGGTTAAAAGGCTAATGGCTTAGTTTAATTAGATGTAGTTTCAGTATGCCTACCTCAATTTAAAGTTAGTTATGTATGCTAGGTTTGAAAATGAGGGTTTTCAAAGCGAAATAGGTTTTCGAGGAGTTCCGGTGCTCGGTAGGTTCCGGGGTATGAGTTCGGTGAGCTTCAGTGAACGAGTTCCGTGCCGCCACTGGGAAGACACCGGCCGATACCGAATCGGTCCCCAATTGGATCCGGTCCATTGTCTAAGCAGATGATTAACATATATCCGAAAACAGCAAGGAGAATGCGGCGTTGAACGGCTTATTTGGGTAAACAGGACCAAGTTCTGACAATTTTTTCAGCAGAAAGGAATGAAAGTTGAAAACAACTTAAGATCTGGCGAGTGAGAAGAAACCGCTGTTTGCTACGCTGCCGCGGGCGTCAATCTCCAGAGTTGGAGTCTTTATGTATGTCTTTCCCATAATAAGATATTCTAACCTGTGCACACGAGTATCATATTGATTTTGTCAAAGGACAAAACCACACCGCATTTGCCGTATTTTCATGTAAAAAAGCGCCATTTGTAGAGTGCGCATACAGTCTGCCCCACTGGGATCAGGCCGAACCGTTGCAGTGAATTGCGCACTCGCAGCGCCAGGGATTCGCGCCGCATATGTGCGCTGTCTAAAAAAGCGAACAGATTGGAGAGAAAGAGCAGACAAGCAGGGCGTAAGCGGGACGCAAAAGCCTTGCAACGCGGACTCCCGCCATGCCAATTTTGGCATGGCGGGAGTCCGCGTCATTGGTTAGGATTGGGGCAGACTGTATCTAAAGGCTCTGCTTGACAAAGGCGCGGAAGCGGTGAGATTGAGGGGTATCCTCACCGTTGTAAGTCCTGCGCCTCATGCGCTCTGCGGATAATGAACCCGCGATCGCGCTTAAAGTTATTGCGCCTTCGTCATGCAGCAGCCCATACTCCAGCAAGCCCAATAACTCAGATAAGCAGGTTTCAATCAAATCTGTAAGAATCAAAGACCCTGATTCCGCCTTATCGTAGTGTAGTGCAGTGTAGTCAACATCAGTTAAAAGAAAATTAACTTTGAATGATAGAACTTTTATCTCGGGAGTTCATTTGTGTTCTTGTGAAATGTCGCATCACGGCTAACTACTAGATTTATGAATAATGATGCAGCTGTAACAATGGTAGGACCCAAATTCTGATGACACCATACATCAGCAGTTCGTATCTAATAATAAGAAACCTAGTAAAATTCGGTGCATTCATCTCTCGTGGAGACGATCTTTTATAGCCATTTCTATGGTATCCAGGGGCTCTTAAGAGGCCCTTAGAAATCCTCGATTACAAAATACACCATCATTCTGCTACTCTTTAATGAAGTGGCTTGCCTTCGTTCTGTTCTTCATCCAGGTTCATTTTGATTACAAGCACCCATCGCCTTTTTCTCAACGCTTGTTCTTCGCTTTCAGGCAAAAGGCATTTCGTCTTGCATTTTCGATAAGGTCGAGGTATTTCAAGGCAAATATCAACTCTCGTTCGAAGGAAATGAGAATCAGTGCTTTGCTGCTTGTTATGGGAACATAAATTGCACTTCATTACAATACGCAAAAGTTAGTTTCTTGCACTATTACAAATCAACGATTTATGACTCATCTATACATATATAAAGCTGAGTGTTGGTAAATTGTTAGTTAGTGTGTTCGTTATAGAAATTTTTGTTTCTGGACTAATCAACCCGAAACTTCGCACACAAATATTTTCGACACCGGCCCATCTCGTAGGCTACTTTTCGGGGTCGAATTCTACTAATTCTACTTCTTCTATTGATTTATCGATTTTGAAGAAAAATGAACTTTATCAGTTACATCATACCACTTCCAATTTTCACGTAAACAATAGCGGTAAAACTCATTTTCATTCAGCGAAGAGAGGAATGCGGTAACCCAAAATGTTGCGGTCTGGAGGCGCTCTTACACGAGAGGAAAGGAAAACACTGTAATTTAAGCTTTTAGGGTCGCACATTTTTGCTTTTTGCTGAGCCACTTGAACTCCACGGGGCGGGCGAAGCTGGGCATGTCAGCTAGCAGAAAATAACTCCATGCGTAATAATCGCGAAAAGGCAAACACCATTGGATTGTTCTGCAACTACCATTATTTTAAATTATTCTGAAGAAGCAAATGTGAGCTTTGCAATGTGCATATTTGCAGCAAAGCCTCCGAGGCACTTACTACTTAAAAGTAGTTTTGCGGCATTTGCTGCTCTACAATTACAGTAAATAGATTAGAAGGCGTTGTAACTGTGGTCATAAAACTAA
The DNA here is from genome assembly GCA_958299035.1 of Cylicocyclus nassatus. Taxonomy (NCBI): domain Eukaryota; kingdom Metazoa; phylum Nematoda; class Chromadorea; order Rhabditida; family Strongylidae; genus Cylicocyclus; species Cylicocyclus nassatus. The sequence continues at coordinate 55,992,728 of CATQJL010000223.1, forward strand.
GAATCGAGATAATAAGTAAAAAACATGAAAATGTTGCCGCTTTTTTTGCATTCTCGATGATTAACACTCATAGAATGCTTAATCTCTATTTGTTCTTCAAGAAGACTGTAGTATAAAACTACCTATGTAAAGAGCTAAGTGCTAAGGCGGAAGCCTATCGGCATTGAGTATGTGTAGGATGCATTGAAGTGGAAAGAACGGGTAAGCAATTTGAAGATCTGTGATTCGGATAAAAACCCAGTCAGTTACATAACCCACAATTTTTAATTTTGGTTTTGAAGCTCACGCTGACCAAACATTGTGCCAAAATCTGGGAGCCATTCAGTTTGTTTCGCACTGAGAAGTGACTTAAACTCTAATGAGCAAAATCTCCGATATGAGCAATATGAGACAGTATGATAGAAACGCAAATATTCAGAATACATTGGTTTATCCTAAAGCCCAAGGCGGATAGGTCTAATTTAAGTCACCTTATTGCAGGCAAGGACATGCTTCCTCTTTGGAGTTGGAGATGGTTCATACGGATGTACTACAAACGCCTCTGTCTGTTACATTCTTCAACGTGACCAAGTCGCTTCAGTGTGCGAAAAATTCGTGAAGTTTTGAGTAGGAAGCTCATGAGACACTCATGAGCTTCTGTGTGACTGTTGGAATGATTAAATTTATTTTTGAGTGTTATGTGTTATGTTTTAACATGTCTGTCATCGGATTCAAGCTATGGAGCCTGCAGGATCGCGAGAGTCGGACGTGCGTACGGCCATTGCGCCGCGCACCGATGCACTAAGGCAGGTGCCAGGCTTACTCAGACATTCGCGGTTAAGTCCCGCCGGTGAAAAAGTTGTGTCCCGACGAAATGACTGCGGGACTCAAGTAAAATGCTTCGCGAGAAAACCGGGACTCCTGCACTTCGTTCGGGATAATACTGCTCGACACGCGCTTTCGTCCCGAAATGTTTTCTACTGAGAAAACCGGGAGCTCCTGCGGGAGTTCCGATAATGTCGCGATCCAATCACCGGCGGGACTCCCGCTCATATACAAAAATCAATTAAAGCCACCGTACACCAGCTTCGGAAACCAAGTCCGAGTCTAAGATTGGATAACGCCAAGATCCTATCCAAGGTTGTCCGTTAGACAACATATTGACAGTGTTCTTGCCTGTAAGATTGGAAGCACATCCAAAGTTGTGGAATTGAGGGTAGTCTGACCATGCGTCGTATTTCACGCAAGTATCCTTTACGCTCAGACACTGGGAGCGCGCGCCGAAATCGCGACTCCCGATAATCTCCCGCTTCAAATTTTTTGTCGGGATAATCCCGAAAGTCGGGACAAAACCGGGTGTCGCGCAAAAGTCCCGATTTTCTCGCGATTTCTCATTTTGTGGGCGGATCTCCTGCGGGACTCAACCGCGAATGTCTGAGTTATCCGCTTTAGCCGGTTCTTCAGTTTATAGGCCAAATCATTACACTGTCCAACAAAGGTGGTGACCCGAATGAATCTGTTCAACAGGATAAGTCTGGCACCTACCTGAGTCGTCGGACGCACATCTGACGTGCGCGGCGCATGGCCGTACGCACGCCCGACTCTCGCGATCCTGCAGACCCCTATAGAAAAGAATTCACAAGAAAACGATTTGTAAAAATAGCACAAAATGAGCAAAAGTCAACAAAGATTATATTTTTGATTAATGCCCATTTGAGCGAAGTTGCTGAAGTTACTGATATATGCTGATCTCAAAATTTTTATCCTTATGTGCGAAAGGCTTATTCATTAGATCAAGTTTCAAACATAATGCGATACGAGCATATTCGACATTTGTAGATGGAGATAGATTGGTACAGTAAGAAAATGCTCCTTTATTGAATGGATGGTCCCAGATCCAAATCTTTTCTCAACTCCTCAATATCCAATTTCTCAATCAATTAATTGTTCTTCGCTTTTCGTGATTTCACGACTTCTAAAATTTTTCGCAGATAAAGATATAGGACTGAATTTTAACGGCCTACTCTCAATTTTAATCCCGCTTTTATTAACCCTCCTGTCCTAATAGCTATATAAATTGAAGCGCTGCATTGTACGGCTAACTTGAATTTTGCATCATTTCTAGTGCAAAGTAAATTACACGTTGCTTTTCAGTATTGTATAATTACTATAGAAGGTATCAGCACGTAAGCGCCATAAGTTGCTACTACATTTGGAATTTTATTGTGGAGTTTTGAGACAGCTGACTTTGAAACTAAAAATTGTGTAGTTTGTTGGACTGTTTTTGTCCAGTTTCTTGTGAAAGACATTAAGTAGTAGGTTTTACCGTAAGCTTGGCGTAACTTTTGACGAAAGTTTACTTGAAGCAAAGATACATTTGAGTTTGAGTGCACAAATCTGCTCAATAATATCAAGTTGTATCATACTTTTTTTCGACAAAAACCACCGCTTTCTTGTCTCTTGTTTATCTAGTGCGGGTTACCGACAGAGCAAAGTAAGCTAAGACAGCTACCAAGCGTCTGCCTAAGGCCTTGCGCAGAGTTCACGCGATTTGATCGTCCCGATTGATCGCGACAAGACAACTTCAACAATATCATTGCATGCCGGTCCTCTTGCATTCCGACTGTGATAGTTTTCCAACACGACCAATCGTGACTAACTATCACAACCGAGATACAAGAAGATTGGCATGCAACGAACTCGTAACACTTGCCTTGTAGCGATTGAATCGCGACGATCAAATGGCGTGAATTCTGCCCCAGGCCTCAATCATATTCCACGAGTTGAAATTGAATTAGTAGGACATGAAATGGCAAATAGTTTAGGCACCATTCAATGCAACTTTCCTTCTTGACGAGACATGCGAAATTTGCGGCTAAAATCGCAGTATTTCTCAATTTCAAGTGCGCACTGACCTGAGTTTCAAAGTATATCTTAAAGTAAAAATCGCTCATTTGCAATGCAAATTTAGTGATGGTGATAATCAAGATTATAAACTATCAGTGTTCTGATAATTTTGCCGTTCCGGGTTCTGAAACGGAAGGCGAAGTCCGGAATACTTTGAGCGATTTCTAGGCTTTCTAGAAGCGTTTATTCTCCCAGGATTTCACCGATCCCTTAGTTGGGGAACCTGTCATTGCATCGCCATAATGTTGTAGCATACGATATTCCGACATAAAGTTATGCGTAAGCCTGCATTTTTAGCGGTGAATTTTGTGATCTATAAGTTTATTTCGAACGACGGAGTGACCACCGATTCAGGAACCTGCCCAAGGTTGATTAACGTTCTGACATGCCAGAATTTTACCATAAATTTCAAGGAGCTCTTGATCGCGCTCTTTGTACTTCTGACTGAAATTTGAACGCAAATGTTTGCAGCTAAGGCTAGTTCCAAACAAAGCTTGAACAGATGACGTGATTGCCAGTCAAGCAGGACAAATTTGCTAGACATACTTTGCAAAAAATTGAATAGTAAGCACGTGACAAGCAAATTAACTTTATGGAAAACGCATGGACTTCGTGTATGGCAAGCTGTTTTTGACTGTTTCAGTTGCTTGAAGTCCGCGTAATCATTAACGTTGCAGATATCCTGAGATACCCTTTGATTCAACTGGATTGGCGGCTGGAAAACGGAGCTTCGGTCTAGTTAAGGCTAGACAATAATCAGAGAGCACGCGGGCGAGAGAGACGCAGACTGCGTCACGGGCGCGAGCGGCCTTAATCATGTCACAAAGCCTTGCCTTCCAGCTGTCAATCCAGTTGAATCAAAGGTTAAGTTCATTATCATCACTACTGCCGCACTTCTATATATCGGCTAGTGGTCAAACACGTTGTCAAGTGTGAGTAGGCTTTGAGAACTTTGAGGTAGTGTGCAATTTGCCAGAACTGGTTTTGAAACTACGGCAAGGGTTAGAAGAGCCAAGTGCTTGAAGAAGGTGTGGGTGTAGAGTAAAGTCAGAGACGAGCAAAATTTACAGAGACGGTGAACATTTGGCTTAACCCCTCCCCTGCGCCAACTCCCATCCCCGTAGGTGGTACTTTGCAAAAAAAAATCAGTAAAAATCGATAAAAGCGTTGTCGATCGAAGAAGAAAAGTAGTCTACGACGCTCGCCCCGCCTCGAAGTGTATGTATGCCAAGTTTGGTCCGGATCGGTTCGAAAGAAAAATTTTCATTGAACGTACGTACAGACAGACAGACATGCACACATAGACATACATACAAACAGAATTCAGCTTTATATAGTAAGAATGTATCGGTTTATATAGTAAGGATGTATCGAAGCTATGCTTATATGAGACAATAATGAAGGCGAGTTATAAGCTGTCATTCAATATATCTGGGAAATCTGTATATGCTACGATAGGTTTTTCCACATGAGATTAGCACAGCCAGCGGAGATTGAAGTCAATTATAGGCGATTTATCGCACGCACAGACTGAACACTGTTGCGTCCTACGAAATAGTTCGTGCATGAGAGAGACAGCAGGCCTTAAGAGAGGTGAAAGTGCGCCGGATCAGCGAGACGCCGACAGCGTCCTTAGTGACGCCTGTCTTCACGTTCGATGATTGGCCTAGAGTCCTACACTTTGGAAGATTTCTTGCACATTATTCGAGAAATAGCTTGCAGGCAACGGATATGGCGAGTCAAATAAGCAATTATCTGATCCAATCACTTTAAGGTCATGATCTTAATAGAATTTACCACGGCAACCCTAATAAATGTTGAGTCAACCTTTCATGTGCGCAACAAGAGATCTTGGCACTAGCTAATGAAATCCTAGAGGATTTGAGCTCAACTCTTCCTCGATAACCCGGAAGCAATGGTAAAAAATGGTGACAATCAGTTGTGATACGGCATAGACTCCCCCGATGATAGCACATAGTGATACCAAGAAAGTGACGAGTTGCCTGGAGTTGTGATATCGTAAATTGATTGTAAGAAAAAAACAAACGTGAACTTACTGTCGTTTTTCTTCACGTTGGATCATAAGCGGACTAAAGTCGTATTGAACAACGAATCCCGGAATGCCTATTGCTCCCTCTATAAAATGAAGATATGGTTGTCTTTATACACTGCGAGTGCTACATTTTATCAAAAGACAAATATAGAACGCTATTTACCAATCGCTATGTCTTTCTTGTACGATGTGACTGAGAACTGATGACTGTTTTCTATTCGACCGTCCATATAAGCATATCTAGTCGGAACGACGTTTAAGTAGTAATTGTGCATCATAGCCGCTGAATATACTCAATTTTTTTTATGGCTGTTGGCGACTTCTTGAGAAGATGTTATACTCTATCACAAACAGAATCAGTCAGGATGAAGGAGGAATGTTTATTACTCGGACTCACGTTTACCGTCATCGACATTTTTACCGTCTAATGGATATTGTTTTCCCGGAAAATCGTCACCAAAAGCTAAACGGTTTATGCGATGAGCCGTGTCGAAACCCGTCACCGGGAGACCGTGGAAATCGTGAACTGCAAAAAATCGATTCAGCGGATCATACTTTTTGTCTTTCATGATTTCAAATCAAGTCCTTAACCCTACGCAAGCTCGAGATTCGAGCAAAGAAGAGCTCGCGCTATCTAAATTGCGACACTGTTTGCGCATTATCTTGTCCTCTCACTTTTATCAAAGACAAAGACATTGCCTACATAAAGTTGGGGATGATGAGCTTTTATGACTTATAAGAGTCCAGAGAATCTCGAAACGTTTTAAATCAGATTTTATTGCAAATATATCTCTGGGACATTTTCAGGCACCTACCTGACATTCTTATATTTAGATTGCCGGGAAGTAAGGAGATCACTATATGCTATCGTGGCAGAGCAGACACAAAAGGTATACAGGGTGTCCCAAAAAATGTTTCGAACGTTTGATCGTTAATATCTCTCTTCCCAAGAAGTCTTTTGCCTTGCTTCAGGTACCGTTTTGTAGAGCTGGCTTCAACTTAGATTTCCATTATAGAACGAATCACCCATCTCTCTTCATTACTGTAGGATTGCGGTAGAAACTTGAAACATATGGTGTCAATGTGGAAAATTTTTTCAAAAAATTGTGAAAACTTGTGTAATAGGGTTTTTATAGACGCTGAGTTCAATACTCAACTATTCACAAGACTACGAAGCTTTCTAAACGGTGTAATCGCACTTTTTAGAAACATTGAAAAAAGGCCGCTACCTCTCACCTGGCATAACTCTTCAATGAATCATCACAATAAGTTGGTAACTTTACAGTTAGAATCAGCAACTCCAATTAGCCTAGTGTAAAAGTTTTCAGGCTGTTTTGTCTCCTTTCTGAGGCAAAATATGGCCTTTCGTGGTTCAAAACCCTCTTTGAAGTTTCTACCGTAACCCTACAGTAACGAAGAGAGATGGGTGATTCGTTCTATAATGGAAATCTAAGTTGAAGCCAGCTCTACAAAACGGTACCTGAAGCAAGGCAAAAGACTTCTTCAAAAGAGAGATATTAACGATCAAACGTTCGAAACATTTTTTTGGGAAACCCTGTATAAGAGCTTGATAGAACAATAAAACCATCAAACACCAGATAACTCGAGATGCAAGTTTGAGTTAACGAAATTTCGAGCCGAAGTCTAGATATTGAGTTCTCTGACAGGGAATTGCAGCCCGCAAAGATCCTGCAATGTTTTTACTTGCTCACAAATAGCATGAGGAGCATACCAATAATTGTAAATGCACTCGTTGTTTTTGGGAGTTACAGCACAGTATGAGCTTTCAAAAGTGCGTCCGAAAGTTTGCGTAAATCTGCATTCTTGTATATGCTTAGGTTCGCGAGATATCAATTTTTGCTGAAAACAATGCGGCTTGAGTGAACTGAAAAAGAGCCAGAAGGCGCGCGGGTGCCTCGCTTAAGCTTGGATCACATTGGCGAACGGTTTTTTGACCGGTTGCCAGCGCCCAATAAACAAGCGAAGCTTGACTTTGAGCCGTTTACCACGCTCAGGCGTGGATGTCGCTTGGATTAGAGTCCAGATGAGACGGAGAATATCATGTTGGTTATTGCCAAGTAGCTATTTTTCCACTCTCAAAAAGAATGACTCAATGGTTTCAACTAATTATATCTTGCCAGGTTCTTGTTTATCAGATGCTTTCCTCTTACAAGGGAAGGATAGTTGGATGCCGCGGCCATTCCTAATGATTTTTATACCAAAAAATGCGCCTTCGAATGCAGATTCTGAATCTGTGCTCGAAATCTGCGGAACGATCTTTTGAAGAAAGTTATGAACTTTTTTCCTCGAAAATTTAGCCTACTTTCGGATAGTAAAAATCACCAGATTTGATCTAGCCTACCGTTTGATGCTACTGAAGAAGATTTTAGACGTAATAATATTTATTTAGACTATCTGGATCATACTCAGTATTTGGAAAGGAGAGAAAATTTTTTTATTGATGATTTTGACCCTTCGCAGGAACGCAATTTTTTAATGAAAAAAAATCATAACTCCATTCAGATTATCGTTTTGCAGATATGAAAGACAGTCTACGAACCAGCATTCAAAAGCGCATTTTTTGGTATACAAATCATTATGAATGGCTACGGCATCCAAGTACCCTTCCCCCGTTAGAGGCCGGGCAAATCGGTTTCCACAAACTCACCTTAACAGGGGCTATCCGCAACGCTGGATCCAAAAATCGACATTAGAAGGGGTGAAAACGGCGATAACATGCGTTTTCCAAAGCCTTACAATTTAAAATTTGACGGTCCCTGCCAAGGCTGAGACGCAGAGTCGTTCCGGGACCCTACCATTTTGAGGCCGCATGCGTACTCTGCCGCATAGCAGGAATGCGAACAGGTCGGAGGATCTCGCCTCAAGGCGTAATTTTCCCCACTTTCCGATCCTTTTTTGCTTTAGGTAGAACGTTATAACTTCGTAGCTGCGCGATGCTGCGTCCGAGGTGAGCCACTTTCGCATGGCAGTGAAATCCCAAAACCCCCATCATGTCCGGACACTGCGTTCAATAGTGATCTTCATATATGACAGCTTTGAAGAGGTGTGCGTTAAATAGCTAAAGCGTAAGACCTCGGGCTAGTTCAGGCAATTTCATCGCCTCGATTCTCCCAGCAAAACAATTGTTGCGAGTCCATTGCATTAATACTCCTGCATTTCACTTGTGATAGTTTGTTTCCTTACACGCCTAATCGTAACTAACTATCAGAGCCGAATCGCAAAGTGACTGACATGTAAGGAACTCGTAACGGTTGTGCTGTCGGAGGAATCGCAAGGCGAAGAGATTGAAACTATGCCCAAGGCCACTAAATGTGCACTAAGGCCTAAAGGGCCGGGCATACTCCACGCGATTTCAGTCGCGACGCGATTTGGCAATTCGCCAGAAGTCTTCAGATCCAACACTAGCAAACTGCACATGCATAGTGTGTATAACTTACGTGGATTAATAAAATGCCATATCTTCTGCACCTTTAAAATGTGCTTACAGTGAGTTATAACAGTTGGAATACTGCCAAGTTGCGTGGCGACTGAAATCGCGTGAAGTATGCCTGGCCCTTAAGCCATATTTCAGGTCTAAGGCATACCTCTCGCGATTTCGCGAAGTCGCCACATCCTCGCGACTTGGCGACTTGCCAGATGTTTAGAGATCAAGCATGCGAGGCTCTCAGATGGGTGCGTAGATTCCTTAAATTGTGACAAACACAGCAAGTCTGGCCTAAGCAAAGTGCGTTTACGACCAGCTATGGAAAGTCGCTGCAGTGCCAAATCGCGCGGCGACTAAAATCGCGTGAGGTATGCCTTAGGCCTTAGGCCTCAAGCGTGTTTAGTCGCTAGGCGATTTGCACTAAAACGACTCTTCATTACTGGTCGTAAGCGCGCTTTGCTTGGGCTAGACTGGTGTATTTGCTACGAGTCAAGGATTATACGCTGCCATGCTGTGAGACCTACGCATGGTTAATCTATAAACATCTGGTAAATCGCCAAATCGCATGGAAGTGGCGATTTCGTGAAATCGCGGGAAGTATGCATTGGGTCTTGGAGGGCATATTTTATATTTTGCAACAAAATCATAGAAGTAGGATCGCCCACTTTTCTGCCCTCGCTGAATCACAGTTACAATTTTTAACGGTTTTTGATCTTTTTCTTATTTAGAAGCAGAATCAGTCTTAAAATACAGTTTTAGATGACTTGGCAAGCAGTCCTGCAGGCTCATTCAGCTTCTGCGCTTCAGGCGCTCTCTTACATTATCTAAAACTATACTGCCGGACAAAAGCTGGGTTAGACAGAGTGCGCTAACACACTAATATGAGCGTTCTTCGCACTATTGCAACTTCATATCTTTCTGCGATGTCCTTACCATACCAATGCAACGCTGGCCGTGCTCAGCATCAATTGGTGGCAACTTTAACTTATGATTTTCGCGTTTATATTTTCAGCCTTCGCAAAGGCGCAAGGGTGAGCATCACAAAAAAAAACAGTCTTTTTAAACGTCCTCGTTTCTCGGTAGCTTTGAGTTTTGAGTGAGATTTTGTCTTGCAGGCGATGCCCCGGCAGTTTCAAGCTGTGGGACATACCCTAATTTTTTGGGATATAAGACGCACTTTGTATAAGGCGCACCTCCGCAGAAACAATGGCGCGAAAAAGCTTTCTTAATAATTGCTCTTCAAATCTAAAAAGCTGAAAACTCAGTGTGTTGTGGTTATTCCTCACTGCCCATAAATCATGCCTCCAGGTATTTTCTCCTCTTCTCAGAATGTATACTTTGGGTTTCTACAGGTGAGAGGGTGCTCTCAATGGTGTTTATGGTGTTTAGATAATTCTTTCTTTCCTTTCTAATGATGCTACCGGTTTCACATTCGTGCTTTCTTCGTTTCCAATGATATGGTACTGAAACTGTGCTATATTTTATAGGTTTTTTTATTCAATTCTTGTCATTCGTGAAGAATCAAAGAGAAGGTGGAGATTTGTTTTGAAACATTGAGAAGAAAACAGCAAAGAACGGGCGCAAAAAAGTTACTGCTGGGTGAAAGCGATTGCTGTTGGCTGCTTGTGTGGCGCCGCATCGCGAACTCATCACCGTACATCAGTACGCGCGCGGTGAAAGCTACTGCGCCTTATACCCCGGAAATTAGGGTATATAGGCGATTCATCGCACGCAAAGATTGCGGACGTATCGGCTTCTCCATGATCAGGCGCTCTTTCATTTCTCATACCATCTGCTGTCTCTCCCAAGCCCGAGCTATCTAGGTCTGACGCAACGGAGCCCAGTCTTTGGTTTTATGAATCGCCGATATATGCTCAGCAGTGGCGTACTCAGGATTTCCGTTCGGGGGGGGGGGGGGGGGGGACAAAAGTTTTTTTCTGATGAAGGTGCGTGTCGTCAGCCACGCACTCCGAAGATTTTTCGATATGCTTCTTAAAATTTTTACGAGCTTATAACCCCGAAATCTTTGAAAAAAAAGAAGCGTGGCTGCCACCACGCCCCCGAGAAAAAATTTTCATAAGGCTAAAATGAATTTTTAGAGAATTCTGAACATTATTTTAATTGTTTACAAGTACAAACAAGTCACTTTTGCTCATTTACTCTGCACGGGATCTCTACGGGTACTTCCACATTATGCATGCCATTCAGCGCAAAAATACGGGCGGCAGGGTTTCTGTTTCAAAGCCTTTCGACTTTTATTCTAACTTTCTTCTAGTGCTTTGTATTGGAAAGGTGAACGTCCTTATAACAAAACTTTTCCATTCATTTTTGAACTAATTACTTGTAGCATATACATATGATGGATCTTCCTCCTCAAGGTCTGCTGCCTCAACGTGGCAAGAAGATGCCCCGTGTGTAGCAAGAGGGAGCTCACACGTCCAGCTAAAGCAGACCACCCCCTCATCATGTCAGGATCCGCTGCCACCTATCTAACAGCGGCAGTCAAGTCGCGAGAGGCAAAAACCGTCAGTGTCATCCAAGGAGCAGCGACTGCTTCGACACAGCCCTGGAACGCCCAGCCTGGGTATCTAGGGAGTGGCGGGAAAGTCGATAGCTTTGTCAACTTTACAATCTCCTCAGTACCCTGCGCACCGTTCATCTGTCGCTTGGGACGTCGGATGGCAGTACGACCGGTGAGGGACGAAGAAATCTCAGGTGCAAGGTCGAGACATCCATGGATTTTTTCGGCCACAAATCGGATGCGACAAGACATAAAGGCTGTTTCGACTTTGTACTTACGCTGCAAGGACATTAGCTTCAGCTCATGAGCTTTATGTCCTCTTAGACGCCGAACCCGCATCAAGTACGAAGTAATTGCACTACAGAAAACCAAGAACAGAAGCTCGGCCACACTCAAGAAGGATGGAACCCTATACTAAGAGGAGGTTCTAACACGAAATGGAGGCGTGGTTTTGTCGTACATCCATCCATTGGCCACCTCTCGACTCTTATGAAATGTCACCACGACTAGCACTCCTTCGATTTGCCGCTCCGCATTAAAGAAGGTAAGTGATTAACTAGTACTCACCTACAGAGGCAGCTGATGAAAGCGAGCTCGACAAATTCTACAAGGAGCTTGAGGACGCCATCTACAAGGAGAAATTGTTCTATAAGTTTATCGACGGCGACTTCAACGCAAGGGTAGGACAGACACAAAAGAAGACGAGAGAACTGGGAATTCGGTCTAGGAAGTCAAAACGAGAATCGAGACAGACTCGTCAGACTCATCGCAGCGACTCGACTGTTCCATGAGCACTCTTTTTTCCAGAAGAAAAACATCGCTGTTAGACATGAGAGTCACCAATTGGCACGGCACATGCGGAGAAATCAACCATATGCTCCGAGATGGAGCTCGGTCGATGTCGGAGAGGTTCCGTTGACCTGCACAGGCTAGGACCGTCTACTTCAAGCGAAGATCCGCATCAATCAGAGAATGGAACAGAAAATCCTTCCATCTCGAAGCTAAGAAGAAAGGCCGTGCACGGCAAACACAATCTCGAGAACGCCATTGCCAGATATGACTGGAAGGAACGCGAAGATCCAACAAAAGATCTAGGAAGCTGATTGAAGGTTCACGGAGCAGTGCTGAACAGGTACCTCTTATGGTGGAAGGAGGTAGAGAACGTTCGACGAACAACACCAAGAAGCTTCTACAAAAAAGGAGAAGCCTGCTCATCCAAGTACGCCACACCTGGAGTAAGTGGTGTTCAACAACATTTGCGGAAATGCTGTGCAAGATGATTTGCAACGATATCGATGGATGAAGTTACTTGAAGCAGCGCAGAAAAGAGAACGTTTCGATTCATGACGCCCGTACCAGGAACTACATTCCCACTGGGAGCAGTCGCCAAAATTCCTTCCTTCAGAAGTACGTGCAACCATAGCGCGCATGAAACCACAGCTTTTGGTCCGGATAAAATCACCACCAATTTACTGAGAGCTGGTAGTGACAAGCTGCACAGCTTACTAGAAACTCATATGACAGATTATCTGAGGAAGGGAAGGATATTCAATTAATGGAAGACATCCCGCATGATTATCCTACACAACGATCAGCTCGCTGATTTTACAAGCTGTTTACAAAGATCATCAGGTCGTATATCTCGATGACGTGGATGAAGCACAACCATCTGGACAGGCCGGATTCCGTAAAGGATTCGGATTCATTGATCACATCCAAGCCGTCACAAGGGTCGTGGAGGTCCTTCGGGAATATCAACTGCCCCCTCACGTTCGTGGACTACAAGGCTTTCGATAGTGTGGGTCAACGCCGTTTCAACAGGTTTGATCGACCAGGAAATGGACCCTAATTACATAGGAACAATAGCGGACTGCAAAGGATGCACCACAACGATACAGCTATTTAACCACCCGCTCCACATCCATATTGAAAAAGGAGTACTTTGAGACGACAACTTGTCGCCAAAGCTGCTTACTGCCGCGCTGCATTAGTGCATGCAGTCACTCGACTGGGATGTGAAGTGGATGCGAGTGGATGGAATATACTTTCAAAATCTCCGTTTCGCAGACGATATCATTCTATTCTCGAAATTCGTTAGCGACCGAAGAGATGTTAAACAAGTTGAACGAATGCGGGAGAAGATAGCACTCAAAATTATTTGGATGAAGACACAGTTCATGAAAAACAACCTGGTGACAACCCATGAGATCAGTTGCACTTGGATGGATCACCGGTGAAGGAGATCACACCCTACCTTTACCTAAGGAGCACCATCAACATGAACAACGACGTGAGGGACAAACTTAGCAGAAGACAGAGAGCGGCATGCGCAGCATTCGTACTGCTGAAACCATCTTGCTGACCAGATGTACGTACTCTTCTTTTCGATGCTGTAGTTCTCCAACTCTTCGTTACGCAGCCGAAACCTGGGCTGACACTTCAGCAACTAGGAAGGCGCTACAAACAGCACACAGAGTGCTTGAGAGAAAACTTCTGGAGATAACAAAGTTCAAACAGTATAGACTTGGAATTCAGCTCTGATCTTAGGCAACTTTCGCGTCTACAAGATCCAGCAAAGTACATATCGAAGAACAAACATAGATGGGCCGTACATATAATGAGAAAACGACAGATAGACTAAAAGAACATTGGAACGGATTTCAAGAGCTTCTAAGCGTCCACGTCGTGAACCACCAAAAAGATTTGCGACGCGTTTACTTACCGCGTCAACCAAATGCGTCAGCGTTTGGAATCTAATTCAGGATAAACCAGCAATCGTAGACACGTGCCAAGACATTCATGAACGACAATTGTCCGAAATCGCAACGAATGGCCAAAAGTTGTTCCCGCATGGCCAGTGAGGACGGGTCATCTAAGTAATCTAAGTAAGTAAGTAATATACGATGGGTTGAGCGGATGCAAGAAGAAGCGCGAAGAAATGGACTACAAGTAAAAGGCCGAGTATCGAAATTGCACCTCATATTTCTGCCGGTCTTCTTTGTTGATACTTTGAGTCTGCTGATACGCTAACCTCATCAGCATAAGTAATCAAAAAACAATGAAACAATGAAATTGTATGAAGCGTCATGTGAGTTCGATCTTGTCTTAGACTTACTGTGCACTGTGTGCATTAGACGTGTGCATTTGCATCAAACGAATAGAAGTAATTACGATGCACCGTGCGTGTTCTGTATCCTACGTGCTTCGCCTGGCGCAAGATGGAAGTTTCCAGCGACTTTTGCCACCTGCAGCTTACCATACACACGACATCCTTCACCTTCATACTGCCTCAGCTTCTTCAACCATGGATCATACTAAAATGGGGTTAGAAGCACTGTAGTATTACATCTAGTACATACCTTGCATTGCTCTATTTTTTCAAGATTTATATCCCAATTTCTTAATGTAAAGGCTTCTTTCACTTCTTCGCATGTATTGCAGCAGCTAAAAGGAGTTGTGTAAGAGAAGAAAACTTAGAGCATTTAACCTTCCTTCCGTCTGGCAGCGCTCCATAGCAGCTGCCGCATTCCGGCAAAACAACAGCTGTTGTTATATTCTGGTTCACCTCTGTGTTAAAAACAAGGTAACAACTAGCAGTCAAAGAATGAAAGTTTATGTCAAAGAAAAATTTTGTGGACGAAATTCCTACCGATTTTCTGAACGTCAGAAGTGATATTCTTTCCATCTTTGTCCAACCGCAGTTTGAAAATGTTATGCTGTATATCATCCTGGTCTGCGCTAGTGACGTCCATTACATCTACAGCGATAACTGAATGTAAGTTACCATTATCGATGTTTACAGGAGCATGATAAGATTGGAAATTTTTTGCAATGTGACTCTTTTACAGGAACGACACTAATCAGTATTTCGATCCGCTTCTTCAAATATCAATATCGACGTTTGATTAAATAGCAGAGCCGTCTGACACTACGAAAGATTTGGGAATATGCAAGGACGAGAAACTTACATTCACATGGCAGTCTGTGGAAAGTAATGTCAAAATGTACATCAAGGTGAGTGTCCGATGTTGTAGAATCTACATATAACTGCTCTACAACGTCACCAGCAAGATAATGACTAGTTTCTTGGATTGCTAACAGAACAATCGCAATTGTCGACATGACGGTCACTGAAAAATGATGATATGTATATACAGATAGAAAATCTATAAACTTACCTAATCCTCCAATAAGGGTTTTTACCCTGAAGTCTTCCATCGGTTTTGTGTACGCATCAAATTCTCGCAATTTTGTGAACATCGACATGAGCTGAATCAACTTCCTTTTGATGGTTCTGATTTAGAATATTTTAAGATTTGTCTGCGTGCGAAGGTGTACAGCCATATGGCATGCCGTAAGACATCAGAATCGTAACCAATACTAATTGTGAGCAACTGCAATGCTGACAGACTGATAATGGAAATTTGTTGAGCTTTGCCATGAAGAGCCTATTAGCAGAACTTAATTAGATATTAGATATTACATTTGGATTAGATATCATGTTTAAATGTGAAGCAGAAGACTACCGCATATAGGGCTGGACGCATCAGTAATCTGCACTTCTACCGCTGTTCAAATAGCTTGATTTAACATACGACACAACGTCGGCGACTAATAGTGTGAGCGATACAAGTAAATAAAACACAATCTACTAGTGAATATTAAGCTAAACCTTGTTTTGTGGTTATGCTTATATGGACTAAATGCTGTGCCGCTAGCTTCTCAACATCGCGAGTGATAATAAGCGAAATAGCCTTGAGGATATCTCGACACGCACGAAGCAGCTTTTTCACTTATATCAGCATACCCATTCTTATAGTTTGATGCAATCTCATAATTTTGGTCTCCCATTCTTGTGTAGTTCGTTTACCAGAGGTAGATGCTTTTGGCTCATAGTTTTTCCAACGCTAGTGCTTTCAGGAAAATTACTTTCGTCCCTTCCCAGGTAATTTGGTGGCGGCGATTCTGAAATTAATAAAGTTCGAAACTGTAAGACTGCAATCACGATACCATACTGTTCTTGTCTTGATAATAATCCGAATCTTCTGCTGTTTCTTCAATATTTGACGAACGCATTCTGAAAATAGAACATTCCTATGGAACTACGAGCTTTTAGATTTTTCACATACCCTACCACATCAGACTGGTCTAGAAAGTTCAGACACTGATTGAATCCACTAGATCTTCCCGCGGAACCGCTTCATGAATTCCTCGACCTTTTATACCCGTCACGCATACTCCTCCATTGACACTTCAGTACTTCACTGAAACTGTTGTCTGAGCGTTTATACTTAGAACGGAACTCACCAACGCAATTAACTCCTTTGCGTATAGCGTTTTCGACAATTCTATCCCAGGCTTCTCTTTTTTGTTCTTTCTGTAGATATGATCGTGACCATGATACCATAAGCACGGCTCCTACTCCACTAGTGCGGCGAGCGTTTCGCGATCGATCTTGCGATCCATATTGAAGCCTAAGTGGAGAGGAGAAGTTATAGCTTAAACAAACAACAGCAACAATATGCGCTTAAAATCAAAAGTTGACACGAGCGGGAGTATTACAAAACAGCCATATGCAATAATAGGAGATTTTTTTGTGCTCCAACGTTTCCGCAGTGCCATCAACATGGGTAGCGATGAAGAAGACGATGGAATCAAGCCGGACAGTTCATTGACTCGAGCAAGGCAGACTATGTTGTTATTAAGTTGCTTGGAGAAGGAGGATTTGGAGCATTATTCAAAGTTCACAACCAAAAAGACCCCACTGAAGTATTTGCAATGAAAGTGGAGAAGAAACTTGAAACACGAAAGCATTCAAAACTGAAGATGGAGAGCAATGAACTTTTCACACTTCACAAGAACGCAAGCAATCATATTTTACCACAACTGTGGATCGAGGAAATAAGGAGACATACTTCTTCTTGTTTATAGAATTAGTAGGGAAAAGTTTAGCGGACCTAAAAATTCAACGACCGAGACGAGTATTTAGTGTTTCTATCGGCTTAGGAGCATCCATACAGTGTCTAGAAGCTTGCGAAGATCTTCACAAATACGGTCTCATACATCGAGATTTGGAACCTGCTAACTACGCTTGTGGCCTGAGATATAAGAACCATGTGATACATCGTCAATTTCGGAATTGCTCGAAGAATTTTGAATAATAAGGGAGAGCTGAAAACTTCACGAATGACAGTAAAATTCAAGGGCACGATTCCCTTTGCTTCCATATCTTGTCATAGAAATACTGAAATAGGACCAAAAGGAGATTATGAATCATGGTTTTACTTACTACTCAGACAAATCAAACTTCCGCAGGACAAGCCAAATTCGCAGAAGTTCCGCAGGATTTTGTTCACTATTGCAATGAGAACCTTGAAAATAGGAACTTCCGCGGGATATTCATGCCAAACTGGTTGAAAACGGGAACTTCCGCAGAACCTTCTTCAAAATCCTGCGGAAATCCGAAAAATGCCAGAGGTTCCGCAGCACTTTGGCTTGCCAGAGCTTCCGCAGGACTTTGAATGTGTTCTCTCGTGATGTTGCATTGTCGAACATGTCAGCCGTAGTGCAGAGGATAGTAGGTAGTTCTCACAGTCAATAGAGTGAAGTTCAATTCTCCCCCGGTGTTCTCTCTTGCTGTTGTGGTTGGCATTCTTCGGAACTTCCGCAGCACGTTCACGAAACTTCCGCAGGTGACCCGGCGGAACTTCCGCAAGCGCTCTGCGGAAGTTCCGGTCATTTGTCTGAGTACTTGATATTAAAGTGCCAAGTGTTTACTAAGGAAAGCATACGAAGTTTTGAGAATGAAGGAAGAGATACGAAAAGAGAAGGGATGCTCAATTTGGAAAAATGAATTGCAAAGAAGAACTTGTAAAAATCTCAGATTACTTAGACCCACTCCATTATCACGATCATGTTGACTACTCCTATATATACAAGCTCATGGGAGAAGGATCACTGGTAAGCTGTGCAAATGTGCACAATCCATTTGATTGGGATATAGAAACTAAAAGGCACTCCAAGACCAGCCTTGCATCAAGTCTAGTAGCTGACAATGAATACAGGGTTTACTTATGTAATTTTCATAACAATGTCTCTCCAAACAAAACCGTACAGTTCATCTGTAACGATTTCACGTTTAGCATCAGAAAATGCGAACGTACAAGGAAAAACAATCGCCAAAGTTTGATTAAGAAGAGTGAATTAGAACTTATGATCTTTTAGGCGTAAGTCACGGTGTTTTGACGTAATCGCAGTTGCTTACTCTTTTACGAAAAGATGCAGCGACCGGTGCAGCCACTCGATTAGTGCGGTCAGCTGCAGTCTGCTGCAGTCTGCTGCAGTCTGCTGCAGTCAGTGCGGCAGTCTGAAACAACCCATAACGGATGGAGAGTTGCTATCATAATATATGCTGATCCCTTGCATGGTTACGACCTGCACGCAAAAGCGTGTTTTGTATAATTTATTCGTATTCACCGCGGCTTCCATTGCAAGGATGAGCTGGAAGTCAGGGCTCGAGGCCACAAACAGAAGTCTCGATGTTATTAGGTTGATGCAAAAATAATGGCCGTAGCTTACGCTACCACAGTATGTGATCATAGAAATTTACGAGTGAGGCACCATTCGATAGAGCAAAGTAAGCTCTACAAAGTGACTACAAAGAAATTATCCAAACATCTAGTTTACGTAAAGTTTTATGCCAAAATCTGTGAGCATTTGGCCAGCTCAAAAATCGGATCTTTGCCAGGAGAAATCCCACAAGTCTCCCAATTAATCATCACATGGTAGACACATAGTAACGTTCTTTTATGCACTTGCTATAATTTTCTCTCACTTAGAATTTGAGAAAAAACGAAAATCAAAAATCGGCAAACTCCGCCTTTAACTCCGCCCCTTTCCCACAATTCAGGCGTTGTATACCACAAAGCCTCGAAGCATGACATTGAAATTTTAGCCTGGTATCTTCATTGATTCTTAATAAAATCTTTTCAGTGTTAAGAACCCGTAGCCTACGGCCATTACTTTTGCATCAACCTAATATTTTGAGCAAATCCGCCGGTGGTATCCGTGTGCAACAGGATAATTCGGCAATCCGTGATTTGGTCTAATTTCAGCAATTTTTCGTAGACTTGCAAGGACGACACGGCATCGTCGCTGAGGTTAAATATTGTCTTCAAGATTCTTTCTTGCGTATTTAGTGCCGTTCTCTTCTGCAAATATCAGTAAATCTCTCTATATATAAAGCTAATTGTCTCTTTGTCTGTATATCTATCTTTCCGTATGTGTGTGCGTATGTTCCGCATACAAAATTTCATTTCTAGATCCGGGCCAAATCCGCATACAAAATTTCATTTCTAATTCGATCCGGGCCAAACTTTGCACACTTACATTTCGGCGCGAGGCGAGTGTAGCAGGCTACTTTTCGTTATCGATTGATATCGATTTCATCGATTTTTTTGCAAAGGTTGAGCAGGGGCTGGGAGTTGGCAGAGGGGTGTGAGCTTGCTGATTACGAACATACTATTGACAAAGCCGTCGAAACCGGGTGTGCCGGCTAGTCATTTTTAATTTCACTGAGGTCATGTTTCATGCTTTGCCATATGATGCTTGTCTGAATAATTCACGTCAGTTGGCTGTTTCCTTATATAATGTATCGTACCACGCCTGTTAAAAAATGATGACTGATCATGTTTTTGAATTTTGCGTCAGTCTGCAAGTTTCATAGATGATCAGATAGTATAGCAGTAAGTAATTACAGAGTTCGTTAGCAAGCTGGGGGATCTGTAATTTTGCAGTCTAAATTTTGTCGTAACGCTTCACAAAGATGCAATATCTGTTTCTAAAGTTTGGTGCATTCCTATATTGCTTTCCGAGACTTTTTTACCGCTGCATAAATGAGCTTGCCAAAGAGGCACAAGCATGAGTCTGAAACTTTGATTCCCATTCAGCCAATATTGGCACGTTATTTCTACACAAAAAAGATCAAAAGCAAATGGGCATTATTTGGTCGAAGAGTACAATTTCCGCAGGTCCATCACATTTTTGGATTCGTGCCGTTCAAATGAGCGATCTTTTTGGTTTCATTCGTAATTTCTAATACTGGATATCAGACAATCTTTTTAGGAATCGTAGCAACTTCTCGAAGTTTTTTAAAGGCAGGCACGCACCAATCACTGAGCGCCAAAGCAGAAATGATTACGATTACTTCTTGCGTTTTCGATAGTACAGCTAAGTGAGTACATGAAAAATTGACGGTAGAATGACAAGGGTGTATAGACTAATTCCAAAACTCAACTCATTCTCAGATCGGTCGAGTAGAAGATATCGTTCCAACACAGTAGAAACTGCTAGGAATTTTGAGCGCTGAAAAAGCAGTCCTCCACCAGCTCAGCAAACAAAAATCCGTAGCGAAAAATTGCGTCTATACAGCCTAGAACTTGCTCCTAAGTTATGGACTGCCCATTCCGTAACCCACCACTCTGCGATACTCATGACAGCGTGCTTGTCGTACACAGCATAGAGTTCCACAACGAATCTGAGTTTCCAACCTTGCCGAGTTTTGCTCTACACCTCCATACTCGAATCGAAAGCTCCGGGAGAAGCCATTTTGACATTTTTTGCTTCTGCTATGCAATCACAGAAGAAATAAGCTCAGATAATTACAGATCGTTAGCCGCAACACAAAGGGTAAACCTAATAAAGTTCAAAGATCTTCCAGAATCTGATTGGCTACTAAAGCGTGAAGCAGCAAATCTTGGAGGTTTGGCACAAGCTATATAGCATACCAAGAATCTCCAAAAACCAAAACAGTGTATTATAGAAGAAAGTTCTGTTATTAAGTTAGCTTGGTCGTGAACCTTACACCAACAACATTGGAAGTCAAAAATCAGAGTCGTTGCTATCATCCTTGCTTATAACATTAATTTGACAACAAATTCTTTTTGAAAACTTGAAACGTGCCACAACAGTATCAACGAAGGTACCAACAGAGCAATAAGGAAGAACGAGATAATACTAGAGAAAGTGGAGACTACAAAAGAAGCCTAAAGATCAAGATTTTAACCCGTATCCCAACTAGAAAAAAATGACTTTGGGAATTACCATGTAAAAGGTCGTTCACATCACAAGATTACAACAACGATCAAATCTACCAATAACCTAGAACACTAATGCGAGTCGAAGATTTCACAATTTTCCAACCATACAAGGACCCTGCGTATTGAAGGCACCATCCACCCAAGATGAGGTCTATGAGATTCCGATGTATAAGGGTTGCGGGGCCCTCATTGTATAACTGCCCAATCCGCGCTGTCTGATGTTTCTTTAAAGCGAAAAAATCGCTTCGAAAATCCTTCGGAAGATGGATTCGACGTACATTTTCCTTCCTAGCAAGTGGGCGGTACGTTCGTACCGCCCACTCAGTGATTTCGCCTAGCATGTGCAAAGATCAAGAAGTCGTCCGAATCATGCAAGAGTGCGTTTCTGCCTTGCGATGGGCCCGCGGCTGACCGGCAGGCGCAAAGAGTGCTCGTCTACTGCGGATCCTGAAGGGCATCCAAAACTCAATAATTTGAGACTTTCGTTCAATTTTAGGCCTGGTTTCGGACTCAGCGAGCGCAAGTGGTGCTAAAAAGGACAAAAACTCAAAGTGGAGGATTTGGGTGAACGGTGCCTTTAAGCTTGGCAGGCACTTGCACATTGCGCAATTATCGTTGATTGGACTTATCTAATGTAGGCACACGCCATACCTTAGTCCGCTTGATCCGCTTAATTCACTTAATCCGCTTGATCCTCTTCGTGAAAACGCGCGCTGAGCAATCTGTCATTTGGCGTCTTGTGCAGCGATTTTGCGCCCATACAGTCTTTTTTACCTACGCGGCGCCAAATGACAAACTAGTGAGCGCACATTTTTCACGAAGAGGATCAAGCAGATCAAACGCATCAAATATGGCGCGCACCTAAGTCAGTTTTCAGGTCCTTAATGTCCCTCCTAGATAAAATTGACTGCAAGAAATCGCCCATACTGCCGTAGGCTGAACGCCCGCGAGCGTGTCTCGCGCACGGCTGCCAAGATAACTTGCGGACTGCGCTCCACATTCGCGCATGAGTGCGCGCCAGTGCTCTGGTGCCGCGCGCAAAGCACGCTCTCGTGGCTCAGCGGCAATATGAGCATTTTCTTGTACTAGACTTCAACCCACTATCCTACAAACTGATGATTAAAGCTTGAAAAAACGCCATCAAAGTGATTTTGAGTCGAATAGTGAAGTGGAAGTGGAAGCTGAACTATCCAATTTTAGTCGAGCAGAATTTTTCTTCGATAATCCGAAAAAAATGGTACGTTACGGTATCAATGAGCTGCGCCACAGTGAAGACTCCTCCGATGATGGCACATAGCGATACCATGAAAGTGATGAGATGCCTAAAAATTCGTGACACTACTGACCACTTTGAATCATTTGACTCACTGTCGCTTTTCTTCACGTTGCACCATTAGCGGACTAAATTCGTATTGAACAACAAACCCCGGAATGCCGGTTGCATCATCTGTAGCTTAGAGACTTAGAGTAAGACTGTTGGATCTTTACGTATGTAAGTGCAGAAGATGGAGCCTTTACCCCTCGCTATGTCCTTTTTATGAGTTGTGACCGAAAACTGATGACTGTTCTCAATACGTCCGTCCATATATACATATCTAGTTGGAACGACTTTTAAATAGTAGTTGTGCATCATAGCCGCTGAAGTCATCATGACACAGTTTCTATATAAGAAGAACCTATGCGAAAGATGTTAAGGTTGTTGTAGCACGGTTACAATCAGCAGAAAATTCAAATCCTCTATAAGAAAGTAGAAGTGGATATGAGGTTGTATATTGTGCACGTACGTTTTCCATCGTCAAAATTCCTTCCATCTAGCGGATGCAGTTTTCCCGGAAACTCGTCACCAAAAGCTAGGTGGTTTATCCGATGAGCAGTGTCGAATCGAGTCATTGCGAGACCGTGAAAGTCGTGGACTGAAAATAATCATGTGTTGTTAATGCTGTGGAAATGGCGTTTTCTAAAGAATAGCTCATACGACTTATGATGTTTAGATCTTATGGACTGCTGCTCGTGGAAATTGAGAGGAATATTTTGGTTCTACGAGGGCGCAGCTAGTCATTTCAAAACGGGATGTGTATCGAAAAGTACTAGCAATTATTGATCTCAATTTGGCATCGTTATCAATGCTGATCACGGGGTTTGAGCAAGATGCAAAAGCGCTAACTAATAACTAACACGAACAGCAGTTTGCTTGGATTTTTTCAAAAAGTTACACTGGCTTATAACATTTCTGCAGACCGCACAAGTTTTTCTCATAGATAGGGCGGATTAGGGTATCCATACCGACGGAGTCACATTTGTTGGCATCCAAAATTTATATACGCATGTTTTTCTTCATCTGCTCCGATGACTGCAGTGACAGTTCATATATATTTACATTGCTTTATTTACATTCACGACTATTGATTGCGTTTGGTTTTGAATTGAATTTTCAATAAAGCATGAACTTTTGCGTTTCACATTTTCACGCATTTACTTTATTTCGGTTTCACTAGAAAAACTTTTGCTTTACGGTAGTGCTTTAGCAAGTTTTTGCTGTAGAGCGTTATGGAGTGATGGATCAAAGGCAGCGTCTCGGCAGAATGAACCTACCTCAGATTTTGACATAGATGGATAGGAGGCCCCTCAAGTGAACCAAAACAGCAACTCCGCGCCGAAAATGTGAACTCTGCAGGCCAGGGGGGGGGGCGGCCCAACCGCTGCTCCCCTTCCTCCTTTCGCTCCCCTAACACCTTGTTCGGACGAGTGTGTTCTCCGCTAGAAAACGCGCAGTCACTCGTAGCTTCGTAGGGCAGAATTGTTCTGCTCTCTACCCCCTTACTCTGCGTCTCTGACGGCAGAAAAAAACGGCTCACTTCCGCGCCCGTCTCAAGGTGGGTTTTAAAAGACGGGGTTTTCCCCATTTTCGCGCTAAGGGGAGTTCATGTCCTGGTTCAGGGGCCGGAATAGTCCCAAATCTGCCAAAACCCCGAAGTTGAAAATCTGCCGAGCCGCTGCCTTCAAAGACTACTTAGATTAACATTCTGAGCAAAGACGCAAAAACCCGAAAACTTCAAAAAAATTTCTTCACCAGTCTGAATTTATATTAGTACCCCCTTTTTGTTCTATATTTTTAAAGGCTATTTTTGTGCACTATCAGCACTGCACTATCTCATAAGCAAGGGTAAGAATATACTGGGTGTCCCAAAAGTAGGTTTCAATCAGTAACATCTCTTTTCACAATGTTTTTTGCTTACAAAGGAATGGTCAGAAGTCAAAGTGGTCAATCCAAGCCTGCCTACTTTTCGATGCAGCATAGAGCGCTGATTTCAAATTCGCCTTTCGTATTTGCAGGACGCCTTTGTGGACGAAGATGAGCCGTTTTATTGCGAAATAATCGTACATAAAAATCGCGAAATTGAGCACATTGTTGCATTTTCATTTTTAGGCTTCGAGAGTATGAAGTAACCTAGCTGCATGTTTTGGCCCAAATTAAACTGAGCATTTCCCCGTGCCACCAAATTCGTGCTTTGTAGTGACGATTTCTTAGCAAAATAACGGTGTGCAACTTGTTTGGATTAGACATTTGTTTGGACACTTCGATTCCTGACCATTCCTTTGTCAGCATCAAGCACCATTCAGTGAAGCGGGCTTCAAGCTAAATCTACAGCGTAGAGCTCACTCAACCCTCTTCATTTGTAGAATCAGTAGGAACTTTGAAAAAAGTTTTGAGGCGGTTATTGCTACATTTTGCCTCAAAAGGTATACTGAAGAACTTTATCATCATACTAATTTGAAAAGGGAAGGAAGGTTGTTGATTAAAAAGTTATGTATAATGTCTTGTAGAGCTTGGAACGCTGATTACAAATCTGCTTTCACTATCTGCTTGGGCTCCTGTGGAGTTATGAAGGGTTTTTTGGAGTAAAAATTACTTGCAAGATTAGTAAAATCAGTCTTAACATTTTTTCTGAGGCTTAACTGGTAGCGAGTAACTTGGTGCAACAATTATTCTTCATCTGAATATACCAACTTGCTGCTGCCTCATATGAACGCTGGGAGGAGGCTACGACTGATTTTATACTAACATTGCATTTGATTTTTTTGTTACAAACACCTTCATAGCTCCTCGCCCAGAAGTCCGCAGCAGATAACAAAGGTAGATTTGCAATCAGCGCTTCAAGCTTCGAAAACAATGTACATCTCATTTCAAAAGGCCACGCTGACTATGAATGTGGATTTGCACGTACCGTAAGACTTTTTTCCATAAGTTATACCAGGCAAACCGCCAAAACATTGTTTCAGCGTTTTTCAAATTTGATGAGATTTATCTGAAACGCTTAAGAAACCTGTAAAAAGTTGTTTAATGAATTCAGCATGTCTGGAGATCTTCTGCAAAACTTTTCAGAATTTCATTAAATTCTTCAAAATGGAGCTTTATAATGGGCTTATATGTTAAAATCTCCTTTCGTAATTCTACAGTCGTGAAGAGCAATAAGTGATTTGCTGCATACTTTAAACTCAAGTTGAAGTCTACTCTACCGAATAATACTTGAAACTAAGCAAAAGACTTTGTGGAAAGAGAGCTATCAACGATCAAAAGGTATACTTATTTTGGGATACCCTGTAATTAGGTTGGTCCAAAAGTTCCGTCGTACCGTTCTTGAAATCGTGATTTATTAAGTCATGCTAGTCTTGTATGTCAGTGGAGTTTAACACGTTGACGACGAGCCATTTTTTGAAGGTCTGTCCCTGTGGACGAACCGTTTGCCGGCACTTTCACAGCTGGCTGCATGTATGTATGCATGCATCTATGCGTGAGATACAAAAATGCAGGTGGGCGGGGCGGCTCCGCCCACTTTTGGCAAGCCCCGCCCACTTTTCAAATGCTGGAAATTGCCCAAAATCAATGAATTCGTGCAAATTCCGGCATCTTTGAAAAGTGGGGGGGGGGCTTGTCACTCAGGGGGCAGAGCTTGCCACTTAGGAGGCGGAGCTTGCCTGAAGGTGTGCGGGGCCTGGCTGAAAGTTGTTTGAGGTATTTGCGTTCATTTACGGCCTCATCCATGCTTTTTATGAACAAAAATGGCTCTTGTGGGAGGCATAGGAGTGGGCGGAGTTTGCCAAAAGGGGCGGAGCTAACGCATGAAGTATATCTGAGCCTATGTTGATTATGTGAACAAAAACTGAGAGGATTGGACAGATCGTATTGAAATTAAGGCCGCCGCGCACCATTGCGCGGCGTCGTCCACAGGAACAGACTGCCTGCCGCGCACCATTGCGCGGCGTCGTCCACAGGAACAGACTGCCTGTCGCGCACCATTGCGCGGCACTGTCGTCAACGTGTTAAAAGAGTCATGTATTTTTTACTGACAATTTGTTCGCGCTCTATGATGCTTCGATGGCAGCGATAAAGGTAGAAAGAGTAGATGACTTAGAGTTTGGGAATTTCGATCAAGCCATTTCAAAACTAAAAAGTGTGCATATCCACAACAGTTGGTATCATAAGTATCCTCACATCTTTTTTTTCAAGTGAACAAAGTCTGTGCTGGTCAGGAATGTTTTCTGAGTTGGTATTTTCGAGAAGATAGATGGAAACGGGAAGAGTGATTCTGTGGCATGTCTCCCGCAAATTATAATTTTTAGATGAGTCCGATTAGTTCAAACTTTGCTCAGTTAGTGAGACGAGGTTCCGAGGAGGAGGAAGAAAGAGCGAATCTTTAAATGCAAGCAAAACGTGAAGAGGGACAGTTGAGCAGTCGCGAGGTGGATGAATGGAAAGTAATTGGGCATGGAAAGATGGATGGATGGAAAGTTGTTTAGAAAGGGGTTGTGCTCGTTTCTCCTTGGAGAGCATAAACGAAAAATAGGAAGTCTTAAAAGTTGAGTAATAATGAACGCACCATGTGTGTTCATAATTCTGCGTGCTTCGCCTGGAGCAAGATGAAAATTTCCAGCAACTTTTGCCACCTCAATTTTGCCGTACACACGGCATCCTTCTCCTGCGTAATATCTCAACTTATTGAGCCATGGATCAAACTGAAAGAGTAGTGGTGATAATTGTTCAAACTTTGATATCAGCTACATACAGCTACATACCACACACTGCTCTACTTTTTCAAGATCTATTGCCCAATTTCTCATCTCAAAGGCTTGTTTAACTTCCTCGCATGTATTGCAGCAACTGAAATGGATCCGGTGAAAAATAGCTAATTCAGCCGCAGCAAGACTACCTTTTCTCTGGCAATGCTCCATAGCAGCTTCCACATTCTGGTTTTGAGATAACAGCGGCTGTGATGTTTTGGTTGACCTCTGTACTAGGAGCAAAGCGATCAACGATGGCAGAAGAAAATACAAAAGACTTCCAAACAAGCACAAGTTCTAGACATTAAAATCTCACTAATTTTTTGGACTTCAGCAGTGATGTTCTTTCCATATTTGTCCAGCCGTAATTTAAAAATATCATGCTGTATATTATCCTGATCTTCATTAGTGACGTCCATTACGTCTACACTGATGACTGAACATGAATGCATATCAAAGCGACACTTAAAGGAGTTGTAGGTGGAAATGATGGTATGTTGTGGGTTTTGAGTAAAACGTACAAATCGAATCCTCAAGGGAATCTACAATCTTTTCCCTGCATTGATTATTTTAGAAAACGCTTTTGGGTTCGCTTACCCACCGGGTTCGTCTTGTGAATCTCGTTGGGTGGTTTTTTTTCTATGTATGTGCGACTCAGAGGATAGGCTCTGAATTCCACAACACGATATCTTCGTAAGCACCACCCCGTGGATTAAGCGCACCCATGATGTTCCTAACCTTCCAGAACCTACGGGATTAGTTAATTGTGGGTTCTAGATTCCGGTATCTTCTTTGCATTAGCGCTTCAGACTGGTGTAAATGCATCTGACTTATCGCATTTTTGTACTCTTAGACCTATCCGCTTGACTATCAAGCCTGAACCAACGATAAGAACGAGAAACTCACAGACACAAGGTAATCTATGGAAAGTAATGTCGAAATGTACATCAAGGCGAATGTCAGAAGTTGTAGAGTCTACATATAACTGCTCTACAATGTCACCCGCAAGGTAGTGACTAGTTTCTTGGATTGCTAAGAGAACAATCACAACTGATGATATAACAGTCACTAAAAAGACAATGTTTGCGTTGGATGAGCTGAAGCAGTTCACCTACCCATCCCTCCGGTAAGGGTTTTAACCCGAAAATCTTCCATCGGCTTCGTGTAAGCATCGAACTCTCGCAATTTTGTGAATATTGTCATTAGCTACCTTAATCTGCACAACTTCTTCGTTTTTCATTGAGTTTTGGTTGCAAAGAACATTATTTATCAAACGGCAAGATGCAGATCAACACTACAGAAAGTCTACAATCACTGTGAGCAATTGCAAAGAACGACAACAAGTGAAAAGATGACAGAACGGTAACAGTTATAAAGTCTTAATCTCAGTACTACTATGGAAGAATCGTACACCCCCACCCATGCTTGTACATAGGGCCTTTCTTGGGAAATCACATCTACATAAATATCTAAAAACTACCATCACTATAATTCTCATAAAACCGAAATTGCACATTACCGATTGCGTACTTGGACCGTGCAAAAGAAGGAACCGAACTAGCTGAAGTTCACAAAAAGGAGATTATTTTTTGCTACAAAGAAACATATTCTATTGTTTTTGAACTTCTTGTTTTACTTGTAAAGCACATGCACCTTGCACCTTGCACATTGTGCTGTCTTAGCGCCTAGCTATTTTGGAAAAGTAGCAATGCGATTGCAACCCCATTGCTGCGTTTCCAAAATATCTGACTACTCTTTTATGCTTACGCTTAGAAAGCTTCCAGATAATGCCGGTTGCTGCTTTTGCAGCCGAAGCGCGGTGTGTCAAGCTATTGTTTCTCTAACAGCTCGTGCAATGAGTCTTCTCATTGATTGGTCTAATTTTTGTGTTTTTTGTACCCGTTTCTTAAATTGTCTGTTATAGGCTGCTTTCGAGACGATTTTCGGGTTAAAAGTTGCTACAAACTTGAAACATCGCCGGAGTTCAGATGCGCTAAGTATCGCGTACATTCAGCTGGGGCACAATTTGGACTCATTGCGTTGTTTACAATTTTCTTGAGCTCAAATTTTGTGCTTTTTGTGATTGATGCGGTTTGAAAAGCTCCATGCGATGTGAAGAGCATTTGTGTAAACTCATGATGATACATGGACTCGAGCATGGATAAATCGCATCACCCACAACAAATACGCAACTTGAGCGTAAACGGTTGAATCACTACCACTAAACCTTAATACTAATACCACTTGCGTGTTTCTCGCTACTTCCTTTTTAGTTTTTTTTCACTCAGGTTTCATATCTGTGGCGGGTGATGCGGTTCTACTGCGTTCATGCATCATTGTGGACAGCACATATGTATGCTCTTTAATATCACATCCAGCTTTCCAAACCGCATCACTCGCAAAAGCACTAAACTTGTGCTCAAAAAACTGAAATAAGCGCAATGAACAGTCTACTTTGCAAACTCTAACTGTGTGTTAGTGATACTTAGCGATTGATCCTTAACGGCGCTTTTCGAATCTTACCCATTAGTCTATTCTAAATAGTTTGTATCTCAAAACTGGCTATAACAGAAAAATCAAGGAAAAGACAGAAAAAAGCAAAGAAAACTGAATTGGTCGATGAATTTTTACGAAGCGCGCGCTGGGGAGACGTCAGGCTTGACCGACTGCGCTTCTGCAATAATGGCAACCGGCGGAAGAGCGGCTAACGGTTGCAAAGGCGGCAACCGGGGCGGTCGGAAGCTTCCTTATCAAGCCGTAGCCGTTTCAGAAGGAAAACTCCAGTTGCATGTTGCTATATTGTCTCTTTCCCAATTCTTGAACAGTTTCCAAAATTCCATTTTGGAAATAACCTTTTGAGGAAATCGAAGGCCAGTGAGTCCTCCCAAACTTTTCTCCATTGAAACGTCAGGCCAAAGTTACTGGTAAACAATCACCTAACAAACCTTACGGCACAGAAGATTACAGAAGCGAAGACAAATGCCCACGATTGAAAAAGGATTTGGCGTCACAAACACAACGTTTGTGCTTAATTCCTCAAATACGAATAAGTTTCTATCACCGTTATGATGACCTTAACTAGACCCAGTGACACAAACTAGGGAGTAATCTATTTGCAGCTAAGATTTGAAACCATGCACACAGTGCAGAAAATGCATCGGCAGCTCTCGACAAGGACCATCTGTGCACATTAAATTCGTCAGAATATTTAGATTGCATTCATAAACTTTTCAGTGGTGCGTTCAGACATGCTTATGATAAGGATGTAGGCTCACACACAGTGAGTAACAGAATATCTAATATTTCAAAAAAGAGATGTTTTTTGCAATAGAGAGTTTGTATGATTTGTATGGGCCGTCCGCGCAGGGCTCGGGGAGTGCGCAGGGTGTGCACTGCGCACTCCCCGCACTCCTCTTTCCTCGTGCACTCTCGTTGCTCGTTTTCTCTGCGACTTTTCAAATCAGAAACTGTCTTTGATGGACGCAACAGCGTTGCTCTCCGAAAACGGCGCGGAGGGCCTGTGTGTGCATCATGCATCGAAACTAAATTTAGCGCACCTTTTTGGACAAATAACTTGTAGACACGTGGGAGGACAAGGCGAAATTGCAGCAATAGAGGCCTGAGGCGCTGTTGGCGTCTCATCGGTCTGATACTATGACGATAAAAACATGAAGCTCTTTGCCAATTATAAAGAAAACAGTAAAACTGTACTCCAGTCAATACGAATCAATTTTGAAGCAAAATATATAACGCAGATAGGACCTAACATAGAGAAGAAACACTAAAGCTTAAACAATTTGAAAAGCATAAAGTTGAGAGACACCCCGCTTGCCTTCGATATGAGCGCTGTCCGCGTACCTACTGTGTATGGGAACAATGACAATAGTGGCTGTAACAGGGTGATTCAAAGCGGGAGAGCAATTTGAATAACAATGTGACGCGCTATTCTGGTACAAAGCTGGTACAAGCCTTAGTCCCCCTTTCAACTCGCAAAAGTGCGTTTCACATTCAGTGATGAAGGAAGCATGTACACCAAGTGAAAGATAAATGAACACTAGCGCTGAAGAAATTGTAGAAAGGACATAAGAATACAAAGATCAGCTTACATGCAGTTCAAAAAACATTTCTCCTAATGTGTTTTAAATCTTTCTAGAAAATGTGTCATTTCACTCTGGGCCGGTGGTAATCTGGCCGAAACTCCGAGTTTAAAGCTGCGAGTTTTGTTTTTTAACTCAGAGTTAACTCCGAGTTTTGTTTCTGAAACTCGGAGTTTCGTTCTGCTACTTGCGGAGCCCTATAGTTGTTGAGGAGCTACTACGCGCTTCATCGCAAAACACTCCGACTAGGTCTGGAGTCGCACTTCCGTTGCACGACGCGAAGTGTCTACCACTGGACCACTAGACTACGGTACCACTCTTATGAAGTTGCTGCTATAGCTTATTGGATCCCCGTAATCAGGATCTCGCATGTCAAGACAGTGGAAAGGCGTTAGGCGTGCCTGTGAGGTGCCTGGCCATAAAGTATCCTGATTTTTAATCATGGACATAGACCGTAATCCAACAACCCGTCCCCCTCCTCTCTCCCCCTATTTTGATATGCTATTATACTTGATGAAATTCAAAATTCTCTGTTAGTATCCAGATTTCGAACGACCTATATCTATAATTGGTAGTCTTAACACTAATTATAATTTTAGAAGAACAGACTTCGAGTAATGAACGAAATCTAGTACAGGTTTTGAAAATCAAAATTAGAATTTCAAAGGACCTCTGTTTAATATTAGGTTGGCACGAAAGTTTTTGCGTAATTCAAACAAAATTCAATAACTTTTCAAAGACAAAACCTAAATTCACAATCTTGTATGCTAAAAATATTAGAAGTCTTACGCTTCATGATGGATGTTTAAGCATAAGATTTCGTGAGCTGGAAATCAAGAACGAAGCTTTTGAATATGGGGCTTCAAATTTTGCGATTTTGAGTTTGGTGCCAGAAAATCGCAGAGTGCCGCTAGCTAGCCGAAAAAAATCAGTAGAATTTACTTACACAACAAAAGTCCATATGTTACTTTGGAAGGCTTTGATCTTGCATGGTGAAGCAAAAACAAAAAATTCGTGAAATAAGTCATTTTGCGGAAAAAATGCCCTCATGTCCGCAGTTTTCCGGCGAAAACACTTTTTTACCACCGAGAAAACGTCGCAAGGCTCTAAATAGGCACCATGTCTAATTTCTGATTGCAAACTGTGTTTCTGTGGAAAAGTTAAAGCGATAAGGAGATTTGTCCTGTGAAATGAGAATTTTCATAAATTTTTTGTTTTCGCGTTTCCATGCGAGATCAAAGCCTGCCTAAACAACGTATGGACTTTTGCTGTGTAAGTAAATTCTACAGATTTTTTTCGGTTAGCTAGCGGCACTCTGCCATTTTCTGGCACCAAACTCAAAATCGCAAAATTTGAAGCCCCATATACGAGAGCTTCGTTCTTGATGTCCAGCTCACGGAATCTTATGCTTAAACATCCATCATGAAGCGTAAGACTTCTAATATTTTTAGCATACAAGATTGTGAATTTAGGTTTTGTCTTTGAAAAGTTATTGAATTTTGTTTGAATTACGCAAGAACTTTCGTGCCAACCTAATATAACAAATTCTAAATAATTCTTTGAGGCTTTTATCAACAGGACCATAAAAAATTTCAGAAGTAAGAATCGAATAGTACTACCTGATATCATTGTTTTTTTAATAAAAGAGTTTGACTAAACCTGAGATTTTCGCCATTATTCCGTATATGCCCAACGTGATAATTCCCATTGAAAACGGCCAGCATTCATGATTGCACTGCCCAATGAGCCGCGAAAATTTAGGCAGTTCAGTCAGCTTAGTTTACCACACACGTACTATAACTCTATCGCATAGTCCTGCAGTGGAAAAGAAATAGTGCGAATCTACTAGGTTGGTCCGAAAGTTCTGTCCCACCATTTTCAAAAAATCATAACTTCTTCCTAACACGATATTTTTGCATGGCTAAAGGCATAGTGCAAAGGGCAATTCTCGCACTTTCTAATGCTGCCTTGGCTGCTATCTACTAAGCTCTGAGTGCAGAGATAAAATTGGGAAAAGGAAATCACCTCAAGTTCGGAATTTTTAAGCAATCCCGTTAAAAAATCCGCAACTGTGCCATAAAATCCAAAACAGCCACTGTCTCAGACTATTTGGCCTCCTTTTTCTAGCTGAGCATAATTCACACTGATCGAGCTGCTGCTATAAAAGTTATGATTTTTTAAGAAAATGTCAAAAAATCAATTTTCTTAACAAACTGATTTTTTGGCATTTTTTCTTGAGAATCATAACTTTTCTAGGAAGGGCTCCCTCAGCGCGAATTTTGCTTATATAGAAAGAGAGGATCAGATAACCTAGGTTACTAGCTGTTTTGGATTTTATAGCACAGTTTTGGATTTTTTAAACGGGTGTGCTTAAAGATTCTGAACTTGAAGTGATTTCATTTTCCCATTTTTATCTCTGCATTCAGAGTTTATTAGATAGCAGCCAAGGCAGCATTAGAAATTGCGTGAATTGCTCTTTTCAATACCGTTTTAATCATGCAAAAACTTTGTGCTAAGAAGAAGTTATGCTTTTTTGAAAATGGTGGGACAG
Source organism: Cylicocyclus nassatus (assembly GCA_958299035.1). Taxonomy (NCBI): domain Eukaryota; kingdom Metazoa; phylum Nematoda; class Chromadorea; order Rhabditida; family Strongylidae; genus Cylicocyclus; species Cylicocyclus nassatus. The sequence continues at coordinate 56,026,438 of CATQJL010000223.1, forward strand.
AACTTTCGGACCAACCTAATAAAAGTGGCGGACCGAAGGGGAGAGAAGGGCGTTGATTTTTGAAATTTACTTACGTGAGTGATAAAAATGTGCGAGTTCTTGTACACAATTGAATAATTTTCAAATTTTTAAAAATTCAAATTAGCATTGTAGAAAAAATTTGGGGGGGGGGGGGGGGAGGGAGGGGGTGCTGCCGCCACGCCCTCCTTTTCTAGATTTTAGGGGTTATGGGCGGCAACAATTCTAAGAAGCATCCCAAAAAGATTTCTGGGGTGCGTAGCTAACGTTACGCAGCATTTGAAAATATTTTTCGTCACCCCTTCCCCCCCCCCCCCTCCGACGGAAATCCTGCGTCCGTCACTGGTAGTTTTCGCCCCAACTTCCGTATCCTCACCGTAACCTCGTTATGTGGGCGAATGGCGAGAAATGAGCATCCTATTTGTGATCAGCACGTCGGATAACCCCCGGGCCAAAATTTTGCAAAATCTTAAATTTTTGTGTTCAACGGTGCACCTACCCCTCCCCCCCCCCCATCGTGCTTGACGAAACTCGGAGCAAAATCTACCCCGAGGACTTTTTTGCTGCACCTCTTCATTTGCACACTATTTCTCCTTCTCTAACCAAACTCAGAGTCAACTCTGAGTTTTGCGGGCGCCTGAAACGAGCACCAAACAGCTCAGATGCGCGTTTCGTCGAGTAGCGTCTCGCGCGGAACGAGTCACCCCACGTTGCCATACTTGGGGTAAAGTACGTCTTGTGGGGTATCCTGCCATATCACCCTTTCCCCCATTTGGTTTGTTTATGCAGGTGTTAATGGTCTCTGAAAGGTGCGTATTAACTCGGAGTTGACTCTGAGTTTGAGCTACGCGTTTCGACAGGCTTACTACCGACCCTGATTTCAGAAAGTGCTCAAATACATATAGCCTAGATTTCTTGTTGCATTATTTTTGCTTGACTTGCCACGCAATAGGGGCCTCGAAGCGCAACTGGGGGAACCAATTGGCCGCTGAACCCAGGGGGTTCAGCGCGTTTACGTCCTCCCGGCTTGGCTCCTTGATTGATTCGACCAAAATCCTTGTGACACAGATGACGAAACTGAGCCCTTCATACAATGCTGGCCAAAACTACAGATCCACCCTGACAAATTCCGTAGCTCATCTGTTTCTCAACGAATTGGTTTGAAATTTGGTATAGCTGTGTGTTTAACAGGCTACCATCAGTAATCAGAACGGATCCCGCTTTGTGATTATTCAAGGAAAAAGCAAAATTTTTGAAAAAGTAGGTGTGAAGGCTGGCCAAAACTATGAATCCACGTAGAGTTTCTGTCCACTAAATTAATACTCGGCGCCCAAAGTTTCCTCTGCATATACATAGTCAAAAGTCAAAACAGTCGCCTTAGTCCAGCTGTGTCATACCTTTATGAGAAACGCTTATTTGCTTTTTTTTCACTTAAACAGCTTTCACTCGTATTGTACCCAAAAATGTGTTTTATAGGTGATTCCGCAGTTTTTTTGACTGGTTTGGAAGCGATAGGGCCCCATCTATCTTACAGACGCTGACGAAGTGAGCACTGGAAAAAAATTTGAATTTTCGTCTTTAAAGCGCAACCGGCACAGACCTAACTGCAGGCCCGCGCTCAAATTTATGCCTTCAAACTTTTCCTGCAATGTTCCCATGAGCTGAAGTGGAGTAGTGACATTGTTTGTATGTCTGCAGCGATGGTTGCAGATTTTTGTAGATGCTAGCAAGCAGGATGATAGAGGAATTCCTCCTGCAAAAACTGCTTTGCAAAAAGCCTTGAAGTTATCTTGGTTTTGGCCACAATGCTCATGTGAGTCAGAAGGCAACATACTACACAGGGTGTATTCACTATTAGCAGCTAAATAGTGGCAAAATTCAGGAAAGGTACCACTTGGTAAGTACTTTGGATTGCCTAGCATTATCACTGAAGCGCAAAACTTATGCTTAGGAATGGTAGAATGCGACATCGCCAACAATCGTGAGTACAGGTGCAGACTTCTTTTTTGGTAAATAATGCTTCTACATTATTTTGACCTCACAAAAATAGTATACCTCAATTTTGAAGACAAAAATTTGAGCGCGAACTTGTTGTTGGATCTATGTCGGGTGCGCTTTAAATACGAGAACTCAAATTTTTTCAGTGCTCACTTCGCTAAGCATCTGTAAGATAGATGGAGCCCTATCGCTTCCAAACCAGTTAAAATATTGCGGAATCAACTATAAAAACACATTTTCGGGAACAAAATACACGTGAAAGTATTTTTGAGCGAAAGAAAAAGCAGATAAGCGTTTCTTATAAAGGTATGTCAGAGCTGGATTGAAGCGACTGCTTTGACTTTCGATTATGTACATGCACAAAGGACTTTAGAAGCTGAAAATTATTTTAATTTCTAATTTTTTTCCTGAATAATCAAACGAAAGCGGGGCCCGTTCTAGTTATTGATGGTAGCCTGCTAAACACACGCTGTACCGAATGTCAGATCAATTCGTTGAGAAACTGATAAACACGGAAATTTTCAGAGTGGATCTATAGTTTTGGCCGGCACTGTATAACGCGCCAAAAAGATGTGCAGGCCGCCGGTCGCCACGATGGCAAATGGAAAAAACAGAAAAAACCCTGGAAAAGGCATACAAAACGTGGCATACGAGATCTCATTCAAAAAAATTACCGGTAACCAAACAAAACAAGATCATAAGCAAGAGTTACTCGCTTGATAACCGATACAGCACTGTAAAAAGCAGCATCATATAAGGTTTTATATCGTCCTGCTCCCTTTTCTTCACAGGTTTCAAAAAAGAGGCATGTATTGCTGAGCGAGCTAACACTGAGTCGAAAAACTATTGGCATACTTTTGAACAATGAATATCCGTTAGGCTCCCGCCAGAGTGCCGAAGTTATGCCAGCGCTACGCCAGCATTTCGATCGATACACGTGTATTTCGTTGGGGACGTCAGCTAGCCCCGCCCAACGAAACACACGTGTATCGATCGAAATGCTGGCGTAGCGCTGGCATAACTTCGGCACTATGGCGGGAGCCTTATGTGAGCAAGGCAGGGTTATTAAGGGCAGGCCGTCGCGCAGTCTGGCCCAACCCACAGGAGCGTACGCGACGTACGCAGCGTACGCCGCATATGCTCCTATGGGTTGGGCCAGACTGCGCGACGTACGCGACGTACGCAGCGTACGCCGCGTATGCTCCTATGATGAAATATACCGAGCGTACGCTGCGTACGCCGCGGACGCCGCTTCCCCGCGAAGTCTGGCTCAACCCTTACAGGTCTAAATCGCAAGTCGATTCCTGCTTCGACGGAAATTGTTGAATGCTTAATGATTCTCAATCGATTCTCCCGTTTTGAAAAATGTGGTGTGTGAAATCTTGTCCTCGCAATTTTGCTTTGCATACGTTCTAAAATAAGTCACATTGCAGAAAGTCCTAGAAGTTCCAGAGATGCGCTAATTTGCACTGTATTAGGTTGTTGCAAAGTTCTGTCCGATTTTTTTTGCCTTATGTTCAAAGCAGCTGTTCAGAATTTCATTTCTAATGCAGTATTGTTAGTATCATAGAAAGTGCCTTTCTTGAGCTTTCTAAAGCATATCAAATTTCAATAAATTTTTTAGTGTAAGGAGATTTCAGGCCTAAAATCTCCAAGTGGCCGAGGTGCGTTCTCACCCTAGAAATATGTTCTTGCGAGGAAATCTCCACAATGCGCCCTTCAGGTCAAGCTTTTTGAATGGTTGCGGAATAAGGGTGTAATAGGCTACCATACGTATAAGTTCAGTTTCATGAGGAAAACGTCTTGCTAGTAAAATTTATTGTCAAACATTAATTTTCTGCATGTTTTACAAGCTATAACTTTCTGCGAATAGAAGTAATCGACTTCATAGTTGTAGCTGCTATGGTAAAGAAGGGCTAGCAGACACCATCCACCAATTTCTTTTCGGCGCTCACATTTCGTAAATAGGCATGCACACATGCGCTGAGGCGAGGTCAAAAAGTGGCTAATTTTTTGTTCGGTCAAAAAAAATCTCTCGGTAACGCAGACTCTATGGGCCCTTTTATGGTGCAAAATAATCTACGAAAAATTCTCTATCTATCCATTGTTAGAAAAGATGCCTATCAGTTCTCATAAGGGACCATTGCCACGTCAAAAAAGACAGGTTTGCAGAAAAACGCTGTAAAGTTTTTGAGTTCTTGCTTTTTCCTTAACATGGATTTTCGCAGGTTTTGTATCTGATAGCTAAGAAACTGCTCAACTTAAAGAAATTAAGATCTCGGGAAAAAGTTGACTTTGAAAGAAGATATGACATTTTGAACTCAAAAAATTCAAATCGGACAGAACTTATGCAACAACATAACACATAGTTGATGCACTGTTATTATGTATTATTCATTTAGCAAATGGTTGGTTGTATATCAACAATATCGGTAACGTTAACATACATCAAGCACCTTCATTATCACTTTTCATAAACTCTGCAGCCGATTCTTACAGTGCTGATGCATATTATGCTCTCACGACGTAAGTTCTCGTTCTCAACTGCATGATTCTTGTATAGCATCTAGTAAGCTGCATGTCCGAAAATCTAAAATGTAAAGAAATTTTGTCAACAAATTCTTTCACGTAAGTATATAACTTTTTTCACGCGTACGATATTGCAGTTATTTTTGCATCGTAAAAGTTCAAACAAGTGTGAAAAAATTTTTCAAGGCATTGCAGCCATTCCTCTTTTCTAAGGCTTAGGAGTCATAAGCCCGCCAAATTCGTGAAGAGCATCGCATCAAAGGCACTGTCCACCCTAGTTTAGGTCTCGAGCTTTTAACAGCGTACAATAGTACAGTCGAGCAGATTTTCGGCTTAATATAGTGTGCTTGCACTGCAGGTAAAATGCGGTAACATTTGCGCGTGAACAATTTAGCTATGCGGGTGACGACGGACAATTGCGCGTGCGAAATGCTGGCATTACTGGCGTGGTTATTTGTTCACGCAAATTTCACCGCATTTTACATCCACTGCAAGCACACTATATCAAGCGGAAAATCTGCTCGAAGTTGTGCTGGGGTTCTGTAGATTTTTGAATCCGTGTTTCTGTCAACGCGGTTGGATAAATTACTTTACTTCAAGCCGGGTTCTCCGGCAAAACACTTTAACAAACACTACGAAAATGCTAGGTTCTCCAGCTTACAACTCAACCACAACTGACTCTCCAAAAGGAAGGAGCCAAAATTGTAAGTGTTCGGAAGGCTGCCAGTACAAGATCATCGAATAACAATTACGGTGGCGTCGGCTACGACATTCCGGCCCAGTAGAAATGGAAACAGAATAATGTCAGATAGAAGTAGTTTTACAAGAATAGCGTAACTGCAAAAAACGGTGCAATAGCAGAAGAGAATGATGGTTTAGATGGGTTAGCATGATCTCGGGTAGCATGTATACATTCGATCGAGAGTGTTAACAGTAGCAGAAAGCAGTGATAAAAAGGGAAATCAAACATGATCAAACGACACACAGTTGAGTGGGGTATGGAAAATAAGAAGAGGATAGAGGGAAAAGTGGGAATTAATAAGAAGGAGAAAAGTGAACAAAAGCATAATACTGAGGATACCATTGGCGAGACGACGGTGAGGCGACGGTGGATTCGGGAATGCAATTATTGGCGGTGGCTGGCTTTGCGAATAGGGTACAGCTAGTTGGAAGACGGCGATTATTTTGCGGACGAGTTTACACATGTGGAGACGGTGGTGGACGATGGCGTAGAACTAAATCCCGTTAATAATAAGATTTTCAATCGTTCTAGACATTGAGCACGTGTTAGAGCTGGGTCGAACCATACCCCTCTTCAGTAGTGAGATCTCTAATTCGTTTATATAACGAGCATGCGCCAGAGCTTAGGAATGTCGTAGCGTCCCTGTCGAAGCCACAATTTGTAAATGAAATTGTGCGAAGATTCTCGAATTTATCATTAAGGAGTTGTAGTAAATCGAACGTCATTATAAGCTATGATTCTGAACTCCCCTTCTCTGGCTGTCCACATCAGTACCACCTAACTTGATTGTCTGCATTCCCGGAGCGAATCTTTCTGCGATTACATGCAGAGTGCTCATTACTTTCGCAGGTTGAGTTCTTCTAGGTCTGTAGCCCATTCTATTTTCCATAGTAGTAGAAGGTAGTATAAAGTATAGAGCACCAATTTCAACCGATATATAACCGCTCCATGTCTGGTATGTTAAGGATAAGGTATGGCTCTTTGATCCAAACCACCATGGTGATGTACATTCAACATCCGAAGTCTTGGTGAGTTTACTCTAAGTTCATACGGTCATCAGTGTTTGTTACAAAACTAATGATCTGCCGCATGATCAAGTTATTAGTGTATACTTCCATGATAGACAATGTGTATTTCCCATTATTAACTTGCACTATTATACTTGCAAGGGGCGATTTTGGGTTAACATGGCTGGATATATCTCTATCATCTCAGACATTCGCGGTTGAGTCGCGCAGAAGATCCGCCCACAAAATGAACCGCACCAAAATCCGCTGCACCGGCGGGAGTCACTATTTTAGTTTCGTATTTTCGTGCAATTCTGTTCCGAAGTGCACTACGCGCTATATCATAGTGGCGGTTTTAAAAATTGCGAAATAACTGCCATTTCTGAATTGATTGATTTCCGCTGATTACTGCTCTTTTCTTCGACGTTTTTGCTTTCACTTCTTCCTCTACATTTGTTTCAATCGCTTATTGACATCATTCAGGATTTTCCATAGCGTAGGCTGGTATTATCTAATGGCGACTGTTTTTTTTTCATGAATGATGTTCTTTGACTGGGCATGTCTGTTCTTCCTCTTTCACATTACTTCATCGATATCCAGGGTGTCCCAGAAAGATGTGCACATGTTTGATCGTTAACAACTTTCTTGCTTTCACGCCTTTTGTCGAGAGTGAGGTACCATTCTGTAGGGCGAGGATCAACTTAGATTTGCAGTTTGGAACAAATCATTATCACTCTTTATTACTGTAGGATTACGGAATGAACTTTCAGCATACAGCGCTACTGTGGAATAGGCCTTTTGATGAAATAGTTTCAAAAAAATCTGAAAATGTGTGTAGCAGGTGTTCAGACATGCTGATTCCACATAACTTTTCACCAGTTTTTCGAACATTTTTTGATGCCGGATTCAAATTTCTGACAAACATTGGAAAAACATTGTTGACCTAAACCTGAAATAACTTATGAAAGCACTATACTGGAGTGCAAAACTCATATTTAGGATCAGCGATTTCGATTAGCCCAGCTTTCAAAGTTTCTTTTGTTTGGCTTTCTTTCTGAGCCAAAATACCGCTTTTCATGGGTTAAAATCCTCCTTACAGTTCCTACCGTAATCCTACAATGGTGAAGAGCGAGTGGTGATCTATTCCAAAGGGTAAGTTTAAGCTCGCTCTACGGAATGATACCTCAAGTCCGAAAGACGTTTAGGCAAGAAAGTTATTGACGATCAAACAGTGTGCATATTTTCAAGACACTCTGTATAGTATATTTGACAAGCTTTAATCCACTGCTTATCTTACAACAGTAGTTTACGCTGTTTTGTTTCATATGGGGCCGCCTGTCCAAAATAGCAGCTCTAGCGAAGATCTCTGCATTTTCGTTGAAGATCGAAGGTGGGCGCTCTTTTTCTTGATCTCTGTCAGGATGTCATAGGAATTTTTAACTCAGCAGACAGGAGCCAGCTGTACTTACGTGACTGTCCAGCCACGGTATTGTACCCCTCAGTCCACTATTCCAAATGGGGCAAATGTTCTCAATATTCCGTTTCCACGTTTATAGAGCACATGCTTTGGTTTTTCATTGCCGAAAGGTTCGAATCACCGATCACACAGCCAAAATCCAGGCACTTTTTTATCTTCTAAAATTCTCATTTGAAACTTTACTTTTTTTTCCTCGTTCACGAAAATTTCTTTGGAAAAGCTCTCTAAAATCTCCTCTTTCCCCTTTCTGAAAGCCCCTCTAGTCTGTCCTCCCTTAGGATCCGAGGTGGCCCAAACCCCACTACTTCTGCAGTGGCAATATGAAATGTTGAATTATGGCTGAGATGATCGGTTACGACCTCATATATGAAAATGAGTATGAGTAGTATGAGTAAATCTTCGACGTAAAAAAATTATCTCTATAATTGCTGCTGCAATGACCCCTTGCTTCACTAGTATCCCAGTATATTCAAAAAATAGCAATGGTCGAAGTGATCTGATACCATTCAAATTCAACATACATAATGTTGAAAGCGGCAAATGTTTGGTGACAATAAAGAAAGAGAAAAAGGATTGGACTAGTGAATACTTGAAATCAAATGGTTTCCTGCTAAAGAAGGCATAACGATCTTTGATATGAAGAGATTAACCAGCATGGTAGTATCTCCAACTTTTTTTGAAAATAACAGCACTAAGCAGAAATCCATTTACGTTTTGGATCATTTCTCAACTACAAAAAAGGGAAAAAAAGCTCGAGTGGATGGCTGGTTGGTCTACATGTTTTTTGTTCCAAGTGGCACTAACACGGCAGTTTCTTTTTACTGAATAAATGATATGTGAGACAAAATTCGACTTATTCAGCAGAAAAACTTTGAACTGTAATTTTGCAGATCGTAGATCCGCACTTACCATTTTATCCCCGAAAGAGCCTCGCTTCTTTCGTCAAAGGTGATTGTTTGTTTTATATGATCACTGGTATTGTAGTTTTTGATTTTCAGAAAAAGCGTGTCGTTATCGAAAGTATAGAAGGCAGCATTATCACTAAGGAAGATCTAGTGATTGAGAGGACCGATTGCAATGAAGAGGAAGTTGAAGGAGGAAGCTCGATAATATTGTCTACATACATGTCTTTTGATTTGTCTCGTAATCTTATGTCGCAATCGTAGAGCTCCTAAATCCTATATTTGCTGCTTTCTGGCATTTCATTTCGCTTCCATTGTAAAGCCTGCTCGAGAAGATAATGTGGTGTTTATTAGTAATTTCATGACGTAAGACTAGGTTTTACTAGCAGAAAAGTAACAGGCGTGAGAAATGGGACCCAAAGAGATCAAGGGCTCAAGGTGAGTGAAAAGGGTGGCATGAGAGAGGGCACAGAGGACGCAAAACGCTGTTGATAAGGGCGTAGGCCGCGTCCTCTGAACGCGATCGGGACATTATGGTGTCTCCCGCAGGTGTTTGGATTTTGTACGGAATGTGTCCGTCGGAACACCTGGTGTCGCGTAATTTTGTCCCGAAACAAAATCAGGTGTCCTGATTTTGCCCGACATCGATTTCGGGAATCGAGCAGGCATTCCGTGGCGACACCTCGTTTTGTCCTGCGCGACTCAACCGCGAATGTCTGAGATAGGGCTGTTGAGTTGTGGTTGGATCGCAAGCCCGAGGAGCGCTAGTGGCTGCTTCTTCGTAGGCCAGCTTACCTTCTGCGGAATCTACTGGCTTTCGGAACTCTTTGACATTATTCGTCAAAGTTCTCAGCGTCTTGGCGCTGGTATTAAGAAGGTTTTCCTACAAAAGCGACTCTCTTGATTTGACAAGATTTAGCAAGGTTTGACTTGCTTTTTTGGCTGGGGTTTTCCCGGTCGATGCACCAAAACTGTGCTGGGGTTCAGTGGATTTGTATTTTACCGTGCTTCTGTCAACGCGGTTGGATAAATTGCTTTACTCCCAAGCCGGGTTCTCCGGCAAAACACTTTAACAAACACTACGAAAACGCCGGGTTCTCCGGCTTACACTCACTCACAATTAGCCTTCCCAAAGGAGGAGCCAAACTTGAAAGTGTTCGGAAGGGTGCCAGCTGGCAGCTTCCTTTGTTGAATGCAATCGCAAACAAGACAAAAACACTGTTTTGCGAACTGGGTTCGCGGAATCGTACAAAACATCAGTACATGATTATCGAATAAAAATTACGGTAGCGTCGGCTACGGCAAAGTCGATCTTGAGAATTTGTGCTTACCCGGGCCTATTCGCTATGCTGGATCCTAGAATCCACACTAGAGAGCGAGAAAAAGGCGAATGGCTCAAACGCAGAAGGGAAATCCGAAGTGGGCGGGGTCTTCCTGCTCCGCAAGCTGGGAACTCGCGGTCCCAGCTTCCCGAGCGATCTTTTCGGTCCGATTTCAGGACACGCATTCGCTCTTGGCCTGTGGAGATGTCAGGGCGGCTAGCTGAATTGAGAAGATCGTTTCGGAAGCTGGGTGCGTGAATTTTACAGCGGGGAAGACTTCGCCCGTTCTAATTTCCCTCCTGCGTTAGAGCCTTTTTTCGCCGTTTTCGCGCTCTCCAGTGTAGATTTTTGGATTCAGCAAAGCGAATAGGCCTGGTAAGCACAAAATCTCATCAACTTTTTCGGACATTGCCTTTTTCAAGATACATTGTACGCTTTCAGCAAGTTTTTCGCTTGAAACTGTGCGCGTAATCATTTCTGATCAAATTGATAAACATGTGTAATACCTGGAGATTTCATCCGTTCTTTGTTTTAGCTCATATAACCACCTGGTTAGCCTAATCGCCAACTTCATCCTTCTCTTTGCTTGCTTACTTGGGAGCGTCTACTTTCATTCGATTCAGTATGTATGAATATATTCCTTGCCAGAAGTGTCGAGACGCTGACTAATTAGATGGTCCGACAGTCTCCACGCCAACTGGGCGGTGCCCAGGAACTCCAGATGAGCTGGCACTCCACGGTTGCTCGGTGGTCCCCCTCTCCAATTATGTTCCCCCACATTTATATATATATATATATATATATATATATATATATATATATGTTATAATGATAAAACAATTTAGTCAGAATTGTTATGTTAAAGCAAATGAAAGAACTAAGGGTAGAGGGATCAAGTTGCGAGAATAGCTAACTCGTCAACTTGACATGGAGGTCCCGGGTTTTTCTGAACGATTTTGTCGCATAACTTTTCTCAAAAAAAGTAAGCATAGATTCAGCAGATCTTTGCTAATCCCACCACCGGCATCAGCCCTCATCTCCTACGTGAATTACATAGCCCTTTTCTATATTTACCCTTCCTTTTCTATTTTCCCTTGAGTCCAGGCGATGGGTCTGAGTGTGTTTTTTCTTATTTGTCGTATTTTGTGTCATAGTGGGTAATGAATATAATCATGTATTCTTTACCTACTGTGTGTTTGACAGTCTTTTTTTTGTTTCATATCGGATAATGAATATACTACTATATTGAATATGGTATATGAATTTTTTATCTGCTGTGATTCCTTACAGTTTTTACCGTGATACCACGTGAAGAACCGTAAATATTATATTTACTCTTTCCCTCTAGCCTCCCTTTCCCACCCTAACTATTTTGAATATTCTTCATATTTTTCTAATTTTCATATTTTCACTTTACAACTTCTAAATTTTTTTTCCTAAAACTTATTTACTACATGCAATTTTATTCCCATTTTTTACCAATTTCTCCTACAATTTTGCAGATTATTTTCAGTCATTTATTTTCATCATTTTTTTCATTTTCCATCACATTTTTTACACAAACTCAGGGACTCCATCGCCAACGCCGGCACTGTACATATGTACAAAATTTTTATAATCGTGTTTAATTACCATAGCCGTTTCTAATTGTCGCCAGTTCCACAGGCGATCTAGACGCTTGTGGATAGTCTGCAGGCTATGTCGCCTATGGTGATTCCATAGGCTATATGATAGCCCATGGGATTACCAGCTGCCCCTTTCCGGTCGCGCCAATTGAGAGCGTCATTATCTAATCTTGAGTGGCATATAGGCGCCAGGAGCCGTCCTGAGCTCGGCGGAACCGTTTCAAGCAGTAAAACAATACTGCCTAGTCCGCGCTTAGGTCAACTTCGCCTAATTACTAATTTGTGAGAAGATTATACAGCTCTGGGCCAGATGATTCTCGACTACCGAAGCGATGGGTATCTACTGATCATCTTTATCCAACTTCGTCAAAGAGGTGTCAACCACTTTTCATCAACGCCCTTGTAATCAACGTTAGGAAAGTGTTCCCTCCTGAGCTGTCTAAAAATTGTTCAAAATTTGTCAAATTATGTTGTAAACTTACATGTCCATATCACAGCTTACCATGCTCTGTAACGACAAATGTTCGGAATATAAATTCCGTTCCTTCGTCGTCTTCGAACATACTTTACTCTGCTATCTACTGCCAACTTATGTGTTATTCCAGCTCGTAATCTCATTTTCTACAACCCTGCTCACTATTTCTTTACGGATGTCGTCATATACCCGTATGTCACATTTCTTCACTAGTGCGGTCTTTATCCGCCTCCCTATACCCTATGTCATATTTTACCACCATACGGCAGTCCTTGACCGCCTCCCCAAATGATTACGGAAGCCCTTCTTCCGTACTGGAGTTGCTTACCGTTCTTCATGTTGCTTCAATTATCCCCTGCTCGAGACGAGCTCTTTCTGACAGGGCGTGCGAAAGTGCCTCCAATAACAAGTCCTTTTCCCCCTGTCCCGTGAAGAAAAATCCTGCGATCAACGCTTGAAGCAATCGCGCCTCCAACCGAAGCATCAAATGGTATATGGGCAACGTCAACTGTACACATTGGCAACGTCCAAATCAATGATGAAATCTCAACCATGCATATGGGCAACGTCCAAACGAATCCAATGATGACAACTCCAAACAACCATGACCACTTCAAAAGCTCGTGGACGAGCTTTATTATGGAACGGACATGTCGAGACGCACACTAATTAGATGGTCCGACAGTCTCCACGCCAACTGGGCGGAGCCCAGGAACTCCAGATGAGCTGGCACTCTAGGGTGCTCGGTGGTCCTCTCCCCAATTATTTTCCCCACATTTATGATATAAAGATAAATATCTAGTCAGAAACTGTTATGTTATAGCAAATGAAAGAAACTAAGGGTAGAGGGATCAAGTTGCGAAAATAGCTAACTCGTCAACTTGACATAAGCATCAAATAATTAATGCCTACCGTAGTAGTGCCATGATAAAACACCACCAAAAAAGTCTGTTTCTGAAACAATCGAGCACTACAAGGGGTGTATGCTAAAAGGACGTTGAGTGTTGAAACTGAAAAACTCATGTAAATGCAGTTACTGGCAATTTTGAGAATAATTCGATCAATTCTCTACCAAAAGCCGTCAAACTTAGCAAGCAGTAACTTGGGAGACGACCCTTCTGAACCGCTAGCATTAGCAGCCTAATTACGACGCGCCTCTGATTGGTCGGTGCTGCCGCCGCTTGGGTAGGCGAGAGCTGTGCTGTCATTAGAGAACTGGACTGCAAAGGCATTCTCATGATAAAAAGAATCAAACAAGATTTTGATTCCCATAAAATTCGAAAATGTTTTATACGGGCGGCTTGGGAGGCGTGCAAGTGTTACCCAGGCAGCCGCGTGGTGTCGCAGCCAGCCGCCAGAGCTGGCACCAACGCCGCGGCTCAGCTACAGTAAGCGCGCTCTCGTCGTCCTCAACCTCTCGCGGAGAGATTTTCGCAGCAGCCTCGCACCTCAGCGCGATGAGGTGCGAGGCTGCTGCGAAAATCTCTCTGCGAGAGGTTGAGGACGACGAGAGCGCGCTTACGGTAGCTGAGCCGCGGCGTTGGTGCCAGCTCTGGCGGCTGGCTACGACACCAGGCGGCTGCCTGGGTAACACTTGCTACGCACCCGGGCGGCTTAGATAAATTCTTTAGCACGTGCAGACTTCATGGCGTTTTGAAAACTGGGAAGGGCGAAGAAATCACGAAATGGCCTAAAAACATGCAACCTTTCCAACTTTTTATTTCATAATTCAAAATCCTCACTATCATTATTCGTTTGCCTCACTTGCTTTGGGCTCAGAAATATCTGAAAACTCTGCTAGATCGTAAGAAAGGCGAAGTAATTAGGGCGGGCCGAGTAATTAGCTCTAGGACGGAGCGGTTCAGAAAGGCATACACCCCAGTAACTTCGATAGCTAATAGATTAGGAAACTTTGTAAGTCTTTAAAGATTTACATCTCAGACAGTCGAAGGGATACCTCCGGAGGGCAAATGCCGGGGTCTGCCACTTCATTGCTCCGGAGCCCTCCCATTTCACGCGTTTTGCTGCTCCGGGGCTCCTCCAAATCTGGCGCACCCCCGAAGCAGAGATTTGCGAGCACCGGGGAGGGGTCCCATTTTTCCAATTTCGTCTTCTTGGGACGTCACAAGAAGGAAAATGGGACTTTATCGATTCTATTGCAAACTTTAATCTACAGTGCTGGGAGATGGCGCAAAGGGTTGAGGGGGAGGGGCGTTCCGTAGCTGACGCCACACCCCCTTCTCCTGAATTTCGGGGTCATGGGCTTCAAAAAGTTTGGAGAACACCCCAAAGAGTTTTCTGGAGTGCGTGGCTTGCCACGCACTTTCAAAAAAAAAATGTCGTCGCTCCCATCCCCTTCAAACTGAAGTCTTGGGACCACCGCGACTGGATAGAACTATCTTTCTCGCTGCACTTTTGCCGTAAAATGAATTTCCTTACAGCGGGATTGGCCGTAATGCAGCGAAGTGCAATGTTAGAATTAAGAAAATACAGTCCTTGTGCAGAATGAAACAAAGCACACTACCAGGGTTATCATATTTGTATATGGTGAATAACAAAGATGTCGTTAGTGAATCTCTCATTTCTCTGGTCTCATAATTCTTTTTCATAACGATAAAATCCTGCCAAATTCTTTCCTATTCATGACTCAAGTTAGGCTTCAGTAGATCAAACCAAGCTACAATATTGCTTCCAAACTAAAATTTGCCAAAACACAAAAAGAAATTTCAATGCTCCGAATAATTGGATCTCTGTACGAAAAATCCTACGGAGCTCCAAATTGCTCACCACCTCATCTGCATCAGACATTCATACACAGAACCAGCAAAAATTTTCAGACGGACTTCGGTTTGCGGATCCTCGAGATTTTCCAGTTCTTGAAATTAAACTTTACGTACTAAATCGAGCTCTTGCGAATGTATAGATGCTATCATAGCTTGCTTGTCTAGGGATAACCTAGGCGCTAATTAGTTTGAGGATAATGATATATAAAATGACACCAAAAGCTCTGGAAATTGATAACTTGAACAAATGTTCAAATCAATCTAAACTTTGGACATGTTCATGTACTCATCACCTCCCATCAGCACGCAATACCCAGCATTTTTCCTTATCTTACTTATAACTTCTTTCTCTGACTGCTTCGCCTCCTTCAAATGACTAGATAAGCTACAAATGCTTTAGTTCGCTTCTGTCAGGAACATTTTAAGTGAGACAGCCTGAATCATCTGATAGCAACGGCAATCATTTATGGCTGGTCTTAATTATACTGCAACATAAGGCTGAAGAGGAGCTGAAGGCAATTTCTTAGGTCTTCAAAGTGTTCAGTGTAATAAATTGCAAAAGATCGAAAATGCAATTTCAAATATTATTGTTTCTGAAAAAACGAGACATGAATGTACATCAAGCGTGCTCGGAAATTTTCACAAATGCTGATCGAAAGAATACTCTGAAACTGTTACAAAATCTGGATAGAAATTTTATTCTGTACATATTAAATTGCTCTTGACCACAATAAGATCACAGACCAATAACAATGCATGCAGTTCACTTTTTTTAATTTAACAACGGAAAACAACAGTTAAGTCAAGATTAGAACAATATTAGCTCCCACCTGAAGGCACTGATTGGAATCGAACAGGAAAAAAGGGAAATAAATACTATATCCACAACAACGCAACCATTGAGTACAACATGCCGCGTAAGTCTAGAGAACCACATCAGCCAAGTTTATTTAAGCTAAGCTTTTGCAAGAAAACCCGCGAAGAACGATAGATCACAGAGTCTATTAACTGTGCAACCGTAAAAACTCCTCCAATTATGGCACACAGAGAAACAAGGAAAGTGATAAGATGCCTAGAAACGAATGACATAAAATTCCCAAGAAGATTGTAAAACATTGACTCACTGTCGCTTCAGCTCTCGTCGAACCATTAGTGGACTAAATTCGTATTGCACCACAAAGCCAGGAATTCCACTTACCCCTGAAGATGTTTGAAGTCAGAAAGTGAGAATGATGGTGGATAAAGTATAACCAAACAAAGGATGCCAAATTTACTTGAGAGCCTCAAACTGACTACCTTTCGCTATATCCTTTTGATGGGTTGTAACCGAGAACTGATGGCTGTTCTCCACTCGGCCATCCATATACACATAACTAGTAGGAACAATCTTCACATAGTAATTATGCATTATAGCCGCTGCAACATAATCCAATACGATTAGAAACCAATAAATACGATCAATAGCGAGAGGAAAACAATCAGCTAAACATGTTTCCTACTGCATTAGAGCGGCAACAATGCACTTACTACAATCATCAAAAGCAGACTAAAGTGCGGAAAGTCGTTATATTAAATAAAGGTGTAAAGCAGTATTTTTCAGAACTTACGTCTGCCATCATCGAAATTCTTCCCATCCAATGGATACTCCTTCCCAGGAAATTCTTCTCCAAAGGCTAGGTGATTTATTCGATGAGCGGTATCGAAGCGAGTAAGGTCAAGACTGTGAAAATCGTGAACTAAATAGAACTAGATAAGATTAAAAAAAAGACAAAGTTATTGTGATTGGTGAACTCTTCCATTCAGATATTGCAAATGAAAAGGTTAACTCCTCAAACCAACAAAGATGATAATAACACTTTGTAAAGTACACGTCTCGCATCAAAAACGCCAGTTTGGATATATTTATCCATTTTATGGCAAGCTTGAAATTCCCTAATGACTGCGACCAACCATGCGATCTCATGACCCTGTGTGCTTCTCCAGGGGCAAGATGGAAATTTCCAGCGACTTTAGCCACACGAATTTTCCCATAAACACGACATCCTTCGCCTTCAAAATCCTTCATTTTCTTCAACCATGGATCGAACTGTAACAACGACACTTAAGTTAATGACAAATTACTTGTAATGAATGAATGAATAACTTCTCTTTACCTGACACTGCACCACCTCATCTATATTCACTTGCCAACCCCTCAACTGATATGCTTCTTTCACTTCGTCGCAGGTATTGCAACAACTGGAGAAAAGCAGCAAATATTACTATTTTAACATCTGCCAAAGCCGTCTCACCTTCCGGCGGGTAACGCTCCATAGCAGCTGCCGCATTTCGGTGTTGTAACGGCAACGTCACCCGCAGTGCTGTTCCTGTTAACCCCTGGAAATCAAGCATGAACAATGCTATAGTCAAAAAAATTTGAAGCTAAAGATAGAGATAGACAGGTAGATAAAGATAAAAGAAAATCAAAATCTGTGGGCTGCTTACCAATTTTCTGAACGTCACTAGTAACATTCTGGCCATGCCTATCCAATCGCAGTTTGAAAATATCATTCTGTACATCATCCTGATTCTCGCTAGTGACATCCATCACATCCACAGTGATGACTAAACAAGAAACTTACTACTGAAAATGCTCATAAGTTCGAATATTGTGCACATCAATGTGAAACTTGATCGCAAAACAAAGGCTTGGTAATGTCCTTGACATAAAGACCAGATTCGTAATGATTTCAACGAAATCGAGCAGAACAAAATGTATTTGTATGGCACTGATTCGTTTATCAAGCTCCCGCACAGTAGCAGAATAATGAAAAATATATCAGATAGTGAGAAAGTAGCAAACCCTTAAGGTACACTACAATGGGAACAAACTAAGATTAATTACGAATACAAATGAATTTTTTCTGCGCTTATTCAAAGCAAACAGAGATGTCATAGCCTTATAAGGTCATTGAAACTGCCCATTTTATTGTATTTCTTTTGTATGCTGTGCATATTATACATGATTTCCACCCTATTATAACATTTGACTTCCTCAACATCTGAGTGTGCAAAGGACAAAAGAAAGTCAAGTGACTAATATCAAAAACTCACATGCACAAGGTAATCTATGAAAAGTGATGTCGAAATGTACATCAAGCTTTATGTCAGAAGTTGTAGAATCCACATATAACTGCTCTACTACGTCACCAGCAAGATAATGACTAGTTTCTTGAATTGCTAAGAGAACAATCACAACGGATGCTATGACGGACACTGAAAAGCACTCAATCGTTCTCGCTACAAAATCGAAGCCTACAAATAGCATACCCATTCCGCCAGTAAGGGTTTTAACCCTAAAATCGTCCATCGGTTTCGTGTACGCATCGAATTCTCGTAATTTTGTAAAAATTGACATAAACTACCTTAACCTCGTTCGCTTTATTGCGATGATTGATCCGTTAATCCGTTACCTTCGAAGTAGGCCAGAAGAGAAAATAAGGATGATGACCCGCCGCGAATGACAAAGCGATGACTATGCATAAAACATTTATTACGCAGCTGTGCGAACAAATAGCGACATAAACAAACAATAGTCATGAGATCAACGATAAACCCATAATATAAGATCAATATACGTGGAATGGTCACCGCCGTACCATAGAAGGATGCTCCAAAGCAGGTTCTCTTTTCGATTTCTCAACTTCTTGCAACCACTGGACTAGAGCCGTAGGATTTGCGCCTGCGTTGATGGCCTGGAACTAATAACTAAAAGTCAATCCTTTACCAGATTCTCTTCATATTCTCAAGCATAACAAGCAACAAAGAATGACTCTACGTATAAGTTTTATGGTGCTATTATACGGTGCTTCGTGATCACTAAAGTCCTAAAGAAGTCGAAAAAGCATCTTCCTAAAACCAAGCATTTTAATAAATGCACACAATTTATATGCGGATCACAAACAAAGTATGTAAAAACATTTTTTGATGCCTGCAACAGAAGAGCTTTTAGACTGTTGTCTACTACAGCTGAAGAAGATTGAGCTTCGATGCATTAGCCAAAGAACGGAGTGAATGGCCATACTTCATGCGCAATTTTGTGCTGAACTTTGAAGAATTGGAGGATTCAACCTTCTTTCTTCATGGATTTTACATCGACTAGAGATATAGGAGCAATGCCAATGAGATAGCCTACAAGCAAAAGTAAAAAAGACAAAAGTCATTGTATAGCAATGCAAAAAAAATTCATTCAAAATTCACACCAAAAAATTGTCTTGCCAAAATTTTTGAGCAAACACATCAACCTATTATTCGTCCACTGGTAGAAAGCGGAATTGAAAAAAACAAATATTAGAATTTTTTTAGTGTCACCACTAACAAAGATAGTCTTGTAGTGAATTAAGCAGTCTTGTCATGGAGTAGATTTCCTAGTAAAAGTTGATAGCAGATGATTTACCTAAGGGACTCCCACCTCATACAATCCCCTTAGAAAGTGATCAAGAAGTAAATCACTTATTTCGAAGCCATTCACCAAAACGTAGTAAAATTCATTTCGATGATAAGAAATTAGCATTCGCGACAACAATATGGCTAAGCTGACATCGACATTTAGCGCTACAGACAGTAGGCATGGAGAAAGCAAAGGACTAATGTAAAAGGGAAGTCAAATATAGCAAATAAATAGAGTATGCATATCCCACAGTCAGCAAAATGAATTTCCAGATTTGTTTGTTCACACTGTTGTACT
Organism: Cylicocyclus nassatus; assembly: GCA_958299035.1. Classification (NCBI taxonomy): domain Eukaryota; kingdom Metazoa; phylum Nematoda; class Chromadorea; order Rhabditida; family Strongylidae; genus Cylicocyclus; species Cylicocyclus nassatus. Next base: position 56,046,042 of record CATQJL010000223.1, read on the forward strand.
TTCAAGCTGTTCAATATCCACTGAAGGGAAAGCGAAACGATAACAGCGGCAATGCACTTTCTTTCTTTCTAAAGGGGAATAATACTTGATTGTTGACGGATACAAGATCATGTCTACGTAAAAATATGAATTTTCACTCCTCCATTTTTTTTCACTTTTTTTGCACAAAAGCGATCTGAGTTAGTTAAAAAAAGGAGTTTCTGAAAATATATCCGTAGCCGTAACCATAACATGAAAACTGAATGATATCTTAAAATTTCGCATCAACCTTGTAAGCCGCACTACGACATGTAAAAACAATTTTACTTCTCCATGAAAGCTTGTCGAATTCAGCACACTGTTTTTCACTCGGGTATGCAATTCTGCATAATATCATCTTTGATAACAAATAAAGATCTTCTGGTTTTGTTTGTCTGTGTGTTATGCCACGAATTAGCGCAAGCAACAGTCAAAATCTCAGGCCTCTACGTATATTTGCATCATATCTAGGCCATCGATATGGATCCGGCGTGGGTAGAAAGCACTTCGCGTGGTTTCTTTGTAATTTGCACAAAGTATTTACTCGCAATGACTTATTTGGAATTTTGCAAAGTATGGACTCGTACTTGGACACCTGCGAGCTATGGCTTTATCGCAAAAATGACAGAATCTATTTTTGCGAAAATGGTATTGAGAAAAGATATGTTTTCATAAACGCTTGTAAGGTTCCACCTGAAACAAAGAGGAAATTCATGCTTAAAAGTGACATGCGCTTAGTGTTCTGGAAGCTAATAAAAGCGTATGCTTCAATAACTAATCCTAGTCTGCTTTTAATCTGCTGCTGGAATGTCTTTGCCATCCAAAGTGACAGATTCTATGAAAAAAAGGTATACAGACGAAATCAAAGTAGAGCCTTACCTAAGACTGATGGTGCAATGTAATGACTGGAAAAAACAAACTGGCAGCTGTTTCAACAAGTGAATACTGGATCTACTACTGAGCAATATTCATGATTTTTCACACTACTATATTTATTTAAGATACACTGGCAGTGTCTTTATGCGACCGAAATTAGGAGTGTTCCTAATTTATTCACCCTGAAGCGCTTCCGAAGCCGGATGGAAGAGAAAAACTAGACGGTAGGATCGCGATGGTTACACAAAAACATCTGCTTATATATCACTTTCGGCCGTGTTCATCAACAAACTTTGGGGTGCTCTGCAGGATAAATTAGCCTGCTTTCTGTCCACAGGAGATAACTGAACGCGCGAACATTGCGGAGAAGATCTGGGTAAAGATAACAACGATGGTTTGATCGCTTTTTTATTTTGATGTTTATTAACTTTGTATGAACTTGGAATCTTGGATAATGAAAATCGTATTATTGTTATTTCAAGGATGTATACGAAAAGCAACCTGATAGTTTACATAAATATTATGAGATCAAGTTTGAGCTCTCGTTTATCACTGTTTTGAAACTAGAATACGGTTTTAGAAACCTCACGTGATTTTTCTGAGACTTACACAATTGAGTGAAATGAAGAACTGCGTCTAATCAATTCTTTATCCTCGGCAGAGATATACTAAAGCAAATGAGCCTCATAATATTAGATCAAATCTGTTTTTACATTTATCAGAAGATCTTCTAAGCAAATTTATAAGGATCTGTTTCGACATATATATCTTTTCTAAGTTTCTTGGATCCCGGAGAATCTCCGCCGTGTTCGCCCTCTTAACTACCATGCGAATAAAGGCGGTAAGACCTTTTTCTCCTGCATCATTTCCCAAACTTCTTCGAGTTCAAAATCAATCTTGGGAAGGTTACTTGAAACGGATGTTCAGTAAAACTGAGCATATTTCGAGATTAATTTCCGCCTGATGAACATCGATATGTCCTGAGTATCCTAACTAAAGCGGTACCAATTTTTGCATGTTCATCAAAATCGTCAAGAAAGGGCAATCCCAAAACACATATGAAGGCAAGATTGCGATCGCAAAACGTGGATAAATACTTCAAGGAATATAACTCTTAGAGAGAAATAACTGCTTCAATACTTGGCTAATACTATAGAGCATAAAAGCAGCAATGGCGCCTATAGTTCGGCTACGAGAAAAAATGCGTTAAAAATACAGCGAAAGGAGCGATTCGTATGCATTGAAAAACTAAACTTGTAGTTAACTGATTGAGCCTAATTCAAAAAAAAACAGACAATTCTGCTCAAGGAATTAAATCTTACTTAGGTTGAAGTTGCACTGTTCTTGATTCATATTACACCTACTTTAAATCCTATCTGAGTTTGCAAAACAATCCGATTTCTGCCCTCAATGCATTCCATTTCTTGTCGTTCAACAAAATGTGCGACGCCCCGAAATAACAATTTCCCAGCACACTATACCCTGCCGCGCTCAACGTCTGCTGAATGCCCTTGAAATGGTCCAGCAAAAACTGTCGCGTAGTAATCAATGAAACGCCAGCTGTCCCTATGATCGATTCGAGCGGAATTAGCATTCCACGCAAGCAAACGGCCCCTGGCCGGCGCCGGCGCACGTTTGCATTGCGGCGTCGAACTTGCCGTGATATTGATGTGGACCCGGAAAAACATCGCTCTACAACGCAATTGAACGACGATGCACGAAACTTACATCGATAATTGCACGAGTTTGAGGTTCAGTGAACGATAGATTCAGGTAACGGCATATTCCCATCACTCCTGCAAGATACTATTCCGCATAAAGGAATAAAAGCTTCAAAAACATATAAAAAGCACCACCACAAATAGAACAGAGAAAAGAAAAAAATGAGACAGAAAGCAAGCAAGTTGCTTGACTTACGTCCTAAATCTTCATCGACGATCTTCGAGTGTGACCCGGTAGCCATGATTATGACTTCTGTTTGCCTGCACCTGGACGACTCAGTCGCAATGTGGCCAGAAATTGGGTGGCGACCCGGCCGAAGCAAACAATTGCACGTGATAAAAGCGGTGAAGGCCGCGGCCGCGCCGCAACCGCGCGCCCTCTTCGTCAAATGACGTCACGGCGAAATTGAGTTGGCTGCATTCCAAATGAGGGAGACCGCCCCGGCTTTGCTGGGAATGAGGAAAACTCGGGCAAAATATAATGTTCCGAATAAAAAAAGTGAGGATGACGTTCAAAATGAGCTTGGAAACGCAGCAAACGCTTTTGGACGAGTTCTGTAGCATTTCAACCGTTTTCGCAGTCATTATCAGCAGATAAAGGCTTCAAAACTAGATTATTCATCATAAATCAGTCAAAGAGTTTATTAAAAGCATACTAAGTGAAGAAACTTGGCTTAAACCTTGAAATTACCAACATTTAGAGAATTTTGCTCGATTTTTCCCAGTGACGCTTGCCAAATTCCGTGCTCCAGTCCACATTTAATGACCTGCAGCTGCTCGGAGCGCGTTAAAATTGGCTCGGGACGGCAGCCCCCGTACAAAATACTCTAACAAAATACGTTTTCTCTTCTGTTTCATAAGGTTCTGAAGTGCTCTTTTTATTCCTAAGGGTACTGGGTAATAGTGAGCGTTCTTCTATCATAGATAGTGATCAGGAGTTTGTTTCCCTGGTATTTTCTCATTTTAGTCCAGAAGTAAGGGTGTTTTTCACTAGCGAATCCTAGTGATACAAGCTTCAATTGTCCTGTTTTTTCATGCCAAGATATAGAAGCAGTTTTTAGAAGGTATCACTTGCGGTGGCCATTTCCAAAACTTTTCGTCTTTGTGAATATCGTTTTTTGCTTTTTTTGTGTGCGAGGAAAGCAAAAACTGCCTGCTCTCTTTTTCGATTGACTACACTTGGATCACACAATTCGGAAAATAGTGGATCCTTTTTTACCATCGCCTTTTCAATATGTTTCCCACCGGTGGCGGTAGTGCTCAAGCTGTTGCGCCGGAATCTGCTGCACCGCAATCTCAACAAGGTCTCGATTTTTTCAGGTAGGCTTTATCTTAAGACATTAGAAGTTTCAGGACCTATATGCTTATTTTTCTTATTCCCAGCCGGTTTTTTTCTAGTCTGTGTGTATGTTTCTGTATTTTTCTCATCACACGTTCTCCCACTTTTTTGAGTGAAACTTCCGCGATGTAGAATAGAAGCGCTGATTACATGGTTTATCAAGCAGTACAACTTAGAGGAAGCGATCAATATTTTGCATACAAATTGTTAGTTATAATAGTTGTAATTTGCTTGTTGTCACACAAGTAGCATGACAATCAATAAGTCATTTAATTCTCATCTTTCATTGATAAACTCATATAGCGCGCAACGGAGATTATTTGTGCTCCACGTCATAGCGCCACAGGATGAATGCCATAATACCCTTTTATTCAAGTCTATTTATTCTTGCTCATGCTTGAAAAGCTAGTGAAAAGCTGGAGTGCGTTATTGGTAAAAATAAATGAGAGCCAACATCAAAACAGAGTTCTCCTTCAAAAATGGAGGTTTTTGGGGATGCTTATTTTGGAACAAGTGATCCGAAGATGCTGTGCGCACTGTGTACAACAACAAAATTTGAGTATTACTTCATTATGGATGTTGTGTCACTTTGAATGAAAATAAAAAAAACTTGAGAGAAAAGTTTCAGTCTGCAGAATGTTTGAAAAACACTCTCTAGTAGTTTCTAGTTTATAACGGAGAATATTCTCTACTTCGTGCATTTATGCTTCGTTTCAGAGCATTCGCTCAAATAGCCGCTCAAAATTCACACACTCCGCAACCTAGCAGCCAGTATCTTACTTCATTAGGTCAAGTAAGTTGCGAAGTCGTTTCCAAATTTCTGAACTTGATTTTTACGTCTTTCACGTTCTCCTATGATCATTTTAGCAGTCAGTGCATGCAGCTCAGCTAGCCGCGCAACAGAATTCTCCGTCGATATCATTGCTGCAACAGGGCATTACACGACAGGTGTGTTGCCACTTTTGCTAGATGGAGACTATGTTTTTAATTTTCCTATTCGTCAGCTAGTTTGCAATTTTCCAGGCAGCCCAACATCAGGAAGCCGCTGCTGAAACAACAAATCAGGTTTTTGTTCACTTTATCGTCATTAGGCCTTTTTTCTAATCTGTTTAGTTGGGGCTCTTATTTTTGTAGGAAAGTTTCAAATGAAAGCATATGATTGAATTGCTTTGTTCTGATCTTGTGTTAAGTAAATGATAATTTCACTTCAGCCTCCGCGAGATGATCCTCATCGACGGCCATCCTTGATGTCCAACTTTTTCCCGCCTATCATGGGCCATCAGCAAGGCAGCAGTAGAGGTCAAATCATTTTATATCTAGCGCTGTGGATTACATGCTAGTTTCATGCTCCTGCTTCAATCAACCATTTCCAAATTTCTTGTACGTGAAAGTGCTATCAGACTGATAAGAAAATAGCTGCTCGCTTTATTTGAAAGAATTCATGTACATTCTGATGATTGTCTCCAATTGTCGTGCCAAAAAATAAATGCCCTATCAAGGAAAGGAGGAAATTATCATTTGATGAATTTGTGCTAATCGTTCATTGAGCTGTAAATAGAGTATAAGTGTACTGATGCTCTTAATGAGATGATTCTCAGTTGAGCGGGTTGATTAAAGTTCATGCATCATATTCATTTATTTTTTCAGACGATAATCACCTCGATGTTGATACGAGCGCGAGTTTCTCTGGGATAAAGATCGATCCGTCTCCTGGTGGAACTATATCCGAAAAAGAGACAGAAGAGGTGAATGGAGTGCATCTTGAAGTTTGTTCATTGGGGACCAATCTATTGAATAATAATGTTTCTGACAGCTCAATATGTTTATGCTGAGCAAATCCCTTTATATGTTTGCTTCCCTACCGTGATGCACTTTTCAGCAGGCGGAAAAGAAAGCGACCTCAGACCGCCTTGAAGCTATAGAAAAAGATCGAAAACAAGCTGACCAACAAGTTGAAACGCTCATTAAGAGGAGAGAACGATTGAAGGTATAGCGGTTTAATTTGAGGTCATTCTAATTTTTGATTACTCAGAATATCAAAAAAGAGTCCGAGCAAGAAGTGAAAGAAGTACCAATTGTGGAGGTTGGTTTTGTTTTTCGCAATCTCATTTGAGACATTTTATGCTCGCATTTAGCCTGATGAGCGGGAAAATGCTCCTCTTTGGCAAAGGATAATTGCTGAAAATAAAAAACGAACTACTGCGAAAAATCGATCAAATCAAAAAAGACCTGCAGAGGAAGTTGTGAGTGTCCGATTTTTTTTTCTGCTACAAAAACTCGAAGTTCGTTAATTTAGTTGTTTTATGAGCCTTACGATGCACCCGGTGTGAGTCAACTGATGCAAAAGCAAAAGGTATTATTTTGAAGCTCTTTTTGGTAAAACTAATCGATATTGCGTTCGCTTTCAGACCTTTGGACCAAAGCTTCGACAAATGGTTGAACATAGGCAGCGAGTGAAAGTAACATGTTACAAGTAAGGAGCGGGTTTCATTGATTAATTCACTTCACTGCCTTTGGAATAGCTTTGTTCATTGTAGGTACAATGATGAGTTTTACAATTCTTGCATGCGGGATTTCTTGCGGAAAACGGAGCGGTGGGCAAACAGTCCAAAGAAAATGTGAGTGGTACTTATAGTGCATGTGAGAGCAAACTGTTAATTGAATCTTATTTTTCTTCTCTTCAGAGCTCGCGATCTTCGTAACAGGGAAATATTCGAGCGAGCCTTCCCGGAAATGAAGAGAGCCAGAGAAGAGAAGGAGAGAGCAGGAAGAACCGATCGAGTCAGCATGCGAGCTCAAGAAGATGAGCAGGCGGCAAATAACGAGAAGGTGGCCATAATTTTTTTTTTTCAAAGCTGTCGCGACCATTCGATATACACTGTCTTTCGAGTTCTTCACGTTCTAAATTATATCACATATGCCTGTTCATTTATTTGTTCTTAACCTGGGCTTTTGAGCCTAAGGTGGATGAGGAATTCAAGATGCGGAACGCGGCTGCAATACCACCATTGCTCATACATGAGTCAAATGTGAGGCCGAATCTCTTTGACAACAAGCACGCACTTATCAAGGATGCAGCTCAAGCCAACAAGAATTGGTCGGTTCAATTTCACCTTACGATGCAGACAATTATCATTGTGGAACACGACATTCTGTTTAGGATTGAGGGGTTTCTCGCTTCATGGACCGATGAAGAAAAAGCTCTTTTTCGTGACAGATTGGCTGCTGTCGGAAAGAATTACGCGAATATCGCTATGTTTCTTGAGAACAAGGCACGCTCATTGATTTGTGAAGTGGAGTTTTTTGTCAGTAACTGCATTTTAGACAGTCAAGGATTGCGTGCTATATTATTATCTGTGTAAAAAGAAGGAGAACTTCAAAGCGCTGATTCCTAAACGAAAACGGAAATTGGCAAAAACCTACAAGGTACATTTGTTGAACATTTATTTTGTGTTTAAACGTTGAATTTTTTCCATTTTAGCCACCACCGATGCCTACTCCAGAAGAGCTTGCTATGTATCAATTAGTGCCTCAAGATGCGCTTTCGGATCCCCAGTGTAAGGGTTACCAGTTTCTTGTTTTTCTCACACGCACATATTGCCACGCCAAAGTACACATGATTTATGGTTTGGTTGTTCTCTGACGCCCATTGCAGCCGCGAAAACAAGTTACACTGATATTATTGTCTTGAATTGCTGAGGGAGCAAACTTATATGGAATATTGGGGATATTTGACTTATTGTATCTAATTAAGCGAGTGCATCTCACGATAGCAAATGTGTCGTATGTCAACTTCGAATTGATCCGACAACAAATCCCGGGCGAATATTAACAAGATCCAGCTATGAGTTGTACGGTGAGTCTTCTCTCTACTACATATGTGGCTGTTTATTACCCAATTATTTTGTTAATTCATTGTCCAGTTCCAGCTTCACAAATCATTGCTAAAGCCTTAAAGTCGACATCGATTAGTTTACCTATCATTTTATGCTTATCTCAGGGGAGGGCTTTACTTTGGTTTATAAATGTTTCTATATGGTGCGTTGATGCGTTATAAAACCACACACGTGCATCAGTAGGCTCTTTTCACCCGAGGGACAGTGAAAGTGCGTTGTTACGTCACTTGCAACAAGTTTAGAGTGCAGCATGAGAGGTAATTCGAATAAGTTTCAAAAATAACTCAATCGACTGCATTTGTTCCTTTTTTGTAATGAAGTCTGGATAGAGTGAGGCATGTTTTAGGAAGTAAATTGTTGGTAATTAGCTTGATGAGTAGATTTTTGAGCTAGTAACTAGGCGCTTCTCGACTACCCATTTAGTGTCCATTTAAGGCCTCGGGCAGAGTTCGCGCGATTTGATCGTCGCGATTGATCGCGATAAGACAGCTGTAACAATATCACTGCACGCTGTTCTTCTTGCATTTTGGTTGTGATAGTTTTCCAAGAGGACTAATCGTGACTAACTCTCACAACCGAAATACAAGAAGATCGGCATGCAATGAACTCGTAACACTTGTCTTGTAGCGATTGAATCGCGACATTAAATCGCATGGACGCCACCCGAGGCCCGAAACCTTCGTAAGGAGAAGGGGTGTAATCATAAAGTCTTATGATATGACTACAATTTCACTCGTCTTAGGTAGTTAGTACAGTAATGCTTCCGTTTTTTCATCTATGGGAGTCTGAAAATTACGCTGAAAGGCCTTTAGATTGATTGTTATGGTGTATCCTTTCATCTGATTACTGTTTGGTCTTCTTCTTTTGAGCTGCTTAGTTTTAGATTGTACTTGATGATTGCTGGGGCAGGTATTTCTCCAAAATCCGAATTTGCCGTTTAGGCATCGATCCGAAGAAGCATGGTCCTGATTGCAAAATCTGTACAAAGTGCAAAGATGAAGTGTTGAAAATCAGGAATAGCGGGTGAGCTTCATTTATTTTGACTTCTTTACACAGTATGTTGCTTTGACATTCAGCCGATGTATGGTGAAAGTTTGCGCTTCGGGCAAGCGAAAAGTGAAAGCGACAAAACCGATGCCGGCTAAATGGCGTCAAATGGATGATCGTCAACGTGCTTTCATACTTGCCCACATGTCTATACCACGAGAGATTGTAAAGTGCTGTGGTCCATGCTTCAAAAGGATATCTAAGAAGCTCGACCTGGTAAGATTTTCTTTATAGACTTCATCTCTCTTGGTGGCTTTTGCTACTTTATTGTAGCCTTATTGTTCTTTGGTTTACAGTTGTTCGCTGGTGAACTTGATGAAGAGATGGCTAAGTTTGAGATGGAGTTACAACAGACTTGGCAATCCGCTGAGGTGGGACATGCATTCAATCCCCCCTTTTCTCAAATTTTTGAATAGCAAGATAGACATGAATCCCGTTTTAATTTCAGATCTCTCGTCTACAAGAGCTCGTATCCCAGCTTGGTCATGACTGGAATAGTATTTCGGAGCAGATGGAGGGAAGAACCGCCGAGGACTGCCGCATCCAATTCGAGTCGTTGAACAAGAAGGAAGAGGAGGAGGAAGAAGACTATGAAGAAGATGAGAAAGAGCGACATGAGGATGATGTGCCGATGGAAGAGGACACTCAAGACGTGCCCGAAACGACAGTCACAACTCAACCGAGTGAAGTTGACATGGATGTAACAGAGGTGCCTACGACTTCCTCTGCCACCACCGTCAGTCAGCCTCCACCGGCAGATGTGAGTATTTGTGCTCATACCCATTCCTCTGTTTGTTTCAACGATTAATTCTAGGTCAAGCCAAAAGAGGAGACGCTGATTGCCGTGGAGCAGCCGTCGACCGCTTCTGGTTTAGTGAAAGGTTCCATAACAGCTGGAACTCCTTTCCGTCCACCATCTGTTTCCATCATTGAGCAGCAGCAAAGTGGAGCCCAACTTGCGGCAGCCGCAGCCGCTGCAGTCGCTGCTTCAACTTCGAATACACCACAACCAGCGGTGAGTGTAAGACTAATCTTTCTCAAGTACCACGTTATTCAAGAATTTTTGGGCAGTTTCTCAAAGTATCATTTTGATCTCACACATAAAAACCAACTTTGCATTTCCAGTTTTTCCCCTTTGCAATCCTTCTCAAACTCTTGCTCTTATCCCCAATCTCCCTTGTCTTGACCTTTTCTTCCGTAATATTCTCATATTCATTGCTTGGAAGAGTTTTCCTAGATATGTTCTCTGCGTGAACGTCATACTTTCGCTCACGAACCTAATGTGTGTCCTTCATAGCTGTTTGATTTTCGTTTCTTCGTCTTCTGTTTGCTTTTCAAAAAGAAAAACTCTCTCATTGACTGAACGCTCAAACAGAATGGGATGTCAGGACGGAGACTTTTGATTTCATTCTTTTCAAACACCCCTTTACGTAACAAAGGAATTTGATGGCCACTGCCTTTTCATACGAGTTTTGTATGGAAATACTTTGGAACGCTTATTTCAAATTGGTGTTTGAAATCTGCGTGATAGGGCTTTTATCTCCGAAAATGGCGTGGGTTGCTTTGAGTAGGGGGTGATGTTGCAAGTTGCCGCTTGGCAAGACAGTTTTCTTATTTTAATTTCCGAGGAGATTTTTTGTTCTGCAATTTTTACATTGAGTGTAGTGTGCCTTGTGCGAATAAGGATGAATTCTAGAGTTTTGATGATCAGCCTCTCCCTACTTTTTGCATGTAAATAGTAGCTAGAATCTTTCCCTATACCATATCTCCTCCTCGGTATTCCCCAGGTCATAGTAGCTATAGCAAGAGACCTTGTCAGATTTGGTCACCATGTCACATAGATCATATTTCAAGTTCGAAATTGATATAGTCATTTGCCATGGACACAAATTTGCCACGTTGTCTACCATGGTTACTCCCGACACGGTTGGATACATGTCAGTTGTAATTATTCGAGATGTCTATTTGTTGCGACCATTAGGAACACCTTCTTATAGTAAGTCTGACGACCTGAGTTCCGAAATCAACCGTCTATCTTCGTAAATCTCTGGACTTCCTTCCATCTGCTCTGACAATGTCATACAATGAAGTATACTGGAAACAGCATGCTCGAAGAGAACAAGAACGCAAAAGATTGTTGGCTTCGTTCGAAAAGTCAGCAAATGAAGTTATTCGCGACGAAGTTTCTAGATTTGTTCAGGATCGGTTAACTTGTTTAGATCAGGTGAGTGGAATATTTCATGGGAAAAGGTTGTGGTAACCCTATGTATTCTTTTATAGTTCTCTCTGTCGCTTCTCAAAACCGTTTTGTTTCCTTCTTCATATTCCTTCTCTCTTTCTCTACTCTCCTCATCTTCCGACGTCACATCCTTATCAGATGTGCTTGTAGTAATTTCGTGATTTAAGATATCCTCTTTGAGACTAATTGATATTGGAAAAGCTATCGAAGCATTGTTCTCACTAGCTAAAGCTGCAGCGTCACAGGGTTCATATAAATAATATCACTTTTTTTTTGCGGAAACTTCAATTAATTTTCTAAAATTGTCTACATGTGATCTCTGTTTATTTCTTTAACAAAGTGCACTATATTTTTGCATAGCACTTTCTGCAAAGCATCGAAATTTTTTTGATCAAATATCTTGCATACTCTAAGATTGATAAGATAGGAGGAATATTTGCATCACTCATGTGCAGTCAAAGGGGCTAAGAATATTCATGGGCCTAGCACTTTTAATTATTTCGTAGCTTTTAGCCATAACATCCAAAGCATTTGCTCTAGCGCAAGACCTGTTTGAGAATCAGGGTAGATATTGATTTGCTTCATAGGGGAATTATGGCATAATTCAGGTAACCAATGAAGTTTTCGAGTAACCAAAGTTTTTGAATGCATAAAAAACAAGAATAAATATGGAAAAATTTTGGAATGGCTTTGTTCGCTATGACAAAAATTTGTCGTAGAGTAGAAAAGAGGATTATCTCTTCTTTAGTATATCAAAACAAATGAGAACGAAAAGAAAAATTAAGCTATAAATCCTATGCTCGTTTCACTCCTTCTACTAGCGCGAAAAGGGATTGGAATACTACCTTCACCGGAAATCAAATGAAAGAAAAAATTGCAAATTGATAGTTAAATAAATAAATGAAGTCACATATTGAAAGTCCCTGTATTGCACTCTTCACCTTCAATAGATTGTTAAATTCACATTCAATTCATTAATTTATTTGTAAATTTCAAATTTGTTGGTCGGGGAAGATCAGTCTAGTGCCAAGACTTTTTATAAACTGAAATTCCTGCGATATCATGGATGTCCCTGTTCGAAAACGGGGGTTTTTCAAGCGATGATAGAGCGTCGTCGATGTTATTGTGAGCATTGTCGACGCTGCCAATCGAATTGTAGCTGACGTGTACTCTAAGTGCATCAGTTTCGCCTATAATCAAAATTCTCGCATTGCAGACCACACAAGCGATGCTCGCCGGTTTCGATCAAAACACTCTCTTACAAATTCATCAGCTATTTGCTGGAGCAGATGAGGTATAGAGAAGTTTCACTCTTTTCAATGGTTCACTGAGTGTTTTGTGCTCGAAAGAATCGTTTCTCTAATTTTAGAATCGAGCAAGGGCATTGTTGGAGCAGTATCAACAGCAGCAGCGCAACTTTCAGGTACGTTTTGAGTGTGAGAAGCGCGAAAATGACTAGCTTGGGGAGAAAAGGGGTGGAGGCGAAGGGGGGAAGGGTCTGGGAATCGTGTAGAATTGGGAAGGGTCTAAGAAAAACTCAGTTTTGTTCATCTCAGCTTTACGCTTGCGTTCTTTTGAACTTCTCGGTGGGAATAACTTCATAATCAAGCTTATATGATCCAGGAAGCGACCCCCAAAAACACTTTGGAGAGCGGCGGGGCGGAGATGATATTTCAGTGGAGCGTGGTGTCAGCCGAACCTTCGGTGATATATCTGGGAATCTGGTCGAAATATTTTTCAAGCTTGGACCTCTGAGATTCAAAAAGAGCGTGGTGGGAGCTACAGTCTGTCCCGATAGGGATCAGGCCGAATGTTCGTGTAAGGTAGGCGCCAGACTAAGCGATTGTTTGCTTCAGCAGTACGCTGAGCAACTAGTAAGCTGATGTCATTTGGCGTCACGTTGGACGGAAGGTCTACTGGCGTCTGCGTTGATAGCAACAGCTATAGTTCTGGTGAGATGATAAAAAAAACCTCGTAGTATGAGAGAATAAAAAGGTTTACCACCAGAAAGTTTGTCGCGAGATCGCGGACATCGACTTGATTTTTCTCCAACGTGGCACCAAATAACAGTGACTACGCCGTATTCTGCTGAAGCAAGGCGATCGTTGCGCGCTCGCAGCGCTAGAGGTTTGCGCTGCATATGCGCACTGTCGAAGAGGGCGAAGAGATTGAAGAGAGGGAGAGAGAGAGAGAGCAGACAAGACAGACCGTAGGCGTGACGCAGAGTGTTAGCGGCGCGGACTCCGGGCATGCCAATTTTGGCCTGATTAGGATTGGGATAGACTGTAGGTCTCTCAGAAAGGCGTGGTGAGCCGCGTTGTGAATTAGCAACAAAGCTGATTCGGTCTATACAAGTTAAAAAAAATTTGTTAGTTATATAATAGTAGCAGGTTGCTTGCACGACTTGATAACTCTTGCAGACGACCTTTGAAAAGTTTAGTTACCCATTCTCGGCGCGGGGTCTGCCACTTGTCAGGTGTAGTAGCAGAAACGAGCCAAGGAAATGGTTCTTTGAGGCCTTAAGATAAGGGTGGGGAGGGGGGGGGGGACGAGATGGGAAGAGAGGTGGGTGAATAATTATGTTGGAAAACCGTGACTCGCGCCAATTTCGCGTGGCAGCCCCTCCCCCCCCCACACCTCTAATCCCCATTCGCCTTCTTGCTCTGCAGCCATGGATTAAACATTATGAGTGCATATTAGTCGATACCAATAGCGTTCAAATCAAACTCGCATTATTTTGCCAATTTTCAAAGCTAAAATCTTTATGTTCAGTTTCATCCGTTTGTTCAACAACCATCCGTGGAGCAGCTGTACATGACGTATTCACAGTTCTCTGAAGCGGGTATGCACCATCCTGGCTTAGTCTCAAGTTACATTCTTGATGCATTGCTCTCATGAAAGTGCACGTCATTTAAGTAAAAAATGATTTGTACTTTCTCTAGATCTCAATCGCATCCATCCGAGCGTGGATGTCGCCACTCGTTGTGTAATCGAACTGATTCTTCAACACAGGAAACAGACGGCAAACCTTCAGATGAGGCAACAACATGCTGCTATGCTGGTAAGTAGTTTGGCTTGACAACGAGAGGAAATTTTAATCCCAGCTGGGATATTATGAATCTAAAACATAATTACTGGAATAAAAACATTATTTCTCAAATAATCAAGAATAAGAACAGCAGTTTTTGAGGATGGGCCCTGTAACTGACTTAGACCAAGTTTACCATCGCGTAACGACCAAGTTATCATCGCGTAACTCTGATGTACAAGATCAGCACGATTTTATGCTAGGACCACCCACTATGTCAACCCAATACAATCATTACTAATAGATTAGTAATAATAGTAGCAATGCGGTAACGTACCATTTATAATCAACTTTTGTAAAGTGTGGTCACAACAATGATGCTGTAATATTTTTTGTTGTTGTCCCTGATGTACCCAGCATAGTTGGACAACAAATTACACAACAAGCAGTAAGCCAGTTTTTTAATGAGATATAGTGTAAGCCAAATTATCAACTTGGAATGAGCCTTCAATCCCTATCTGACCTGATAATTTACTAATTCATACCGCCCGATGTAGCGATCCCTAGGTCATATACCAGGCCCGCCCACTTGCGGCAGCCCCGCCCATTCAGAGATTTGCAGCAGTTAGGCAGTCTGGAAAGGTGAAAGATGTGGGAAGCTCCTGCACTGCACTCCACCGCTTCATAAGTATATGGCAAATGTGCACTCAATAAGCCTTTGAAGCAGCATGCAGTTTTTACGTGTGTTTGAGCACATGGTGCTCATGCGATATTTACGTATTTTCTACTTCTAACCAAAAGTGTGAGATTCTACCAAAACTACGGATTGCTACTTTCATTCATCAAAATTTCTTGGCGATAAGAGCAACATTTTCCAATTATAGAGCCAAATACAAGCGAAACAGCTGGAACAGCAACGTCAGGAGAGGTTTGTTCGGTCCATTCAGGCTGTTCTTTGCTCTTATATCCCTTATTTTATCTGATTGCTCTTTCAGACTCCAACAGGAGAAGCAGCGACAGATCGATGCCGCAAAGAAGCAATTGCAGGAGCAAATCAAACATCATGACATTACTGCTGCTAATATCGATAAGAATACAATAGCGATGGCGGTACGTTGCTGATGTTTATTTTTACTTGAAGAAGATGTCCGAGTTTCACACATTTGTACTTCAGCATAGAGTCGGTGAAATCAACCATTCATTACAAACAGCGTCTCTTACTCAACAACAACGACAGCAGCTTTTGTTAGAGTATAGTAGCCAGTCGGCTAAATGCTCGAGCGTAAGTTTTTCCCCCTTATCTCCCGCAGTAAATCACAGTTTTCCTGATATAGAAGACTTTTTTAGCTACAAACTATGGCACAAAACCATCGCCTGCAAAGGTCACAACTGCAGAATCAACTTGATGCATTGAATGCTGGCAGTGGATCAGCAGCTGCTGTTGCTTCCATGTCGCTCTCGGCATCGCCAATGGTTCTTAGGACGCATGACGCATCTATGCAAATGGATGATGAACAGCGTCTTAGGGAAGAGATTGAAAAGGTTAGGGCTCGATACCTCATTCTTATCTTTTCGTATATCTTCCTTATCGAAAAGCACAAGATTTCGCTTGTACTGATCTCATTTTTCAAAATGCCTTTTACCACGTTTGATATGTGGTTTTTCCTCATTTCGAATGTTTGGCGATTTTGGTTTCATCGTTATTTATCATGTTCCCTGTACAAATTCTCTTGTTGATATAACCATGTTGCTATAATATCTTACGTCTGCTCCGTTTTTTTTTTCTGATTGCTCCCATAGTTTGAAAAAAGTTTACGAGAGGTGGGACCCATAAATTTAGCGTCATAACCTCTAGATGATTACAAATCACATGCTGCTTGCTTTCTTACCTGCGCTCTTTCTAGATTGATGAGGATATCCGTGGTATGGAAAAACAAGTGCGACGACTAGAAGAGGAGGAGCGAACATACCAAAAGAAAAAGATGGTTAGTGCCTTTTCAAAGATTATTCTACTCATTGGATCTCTTACCAGAATCCTTTTCATACACTAACGATTAACTGTTGATGTATTCTGCTTTATGTGATAGTTTTTTATATCTCTTCTATCTCAGCAAGCGGAGCAGATGATAACGTCAGCGTTTCGAATAAATTCGACGGTGCAGGATTACCAAGCGAAACAAGAACTCAAGGAGGTAAGTCGATGACGTGCGCAGACTTTTTTCCATCTCATTGAAAACAATGGGAAAGCCGTGCAAATGAAGTTTTGCTGAGCCTCTGCAGATTGAACTGCTTGATTTGTTTCACATAATTCAAAAACGTTCATCAAGTCCCGTCTAGACAAATTCGAATAGTTCTTTATTGTGAGCGTATTCAGATGATTACTCCTAAATTACTAGATTTTCTCAGAAGGAATTTTGTTACGATAGAAATTGTATTTTCTTCTGTTTGTGCTCTTAGGTAGTTGCCAGAGTAAGCGAATATTTTGTTCAGGTTGGGGTCGCAGAATTGACGTCACTTGGATTGAAGCCAGCATGGTGAAAGACGTCAATTCTGCGTGGGACACCAACCCGAACAAAATATTCGCTTACTCTGGCACCTACCTTAGGAAGCCTGAACATAAGAAAGTGAACTTCACTTCTTGAGTTGGCTTTCTTCAGAAAGAGTTCCCAATCTCGAAAACTAAGTTTACAACACTTTTTGCTTGCAGGCGCAAGACAACATGAGGGTTGTTGAACATTCTCGCTTAACATTCCAAAAGAAATTGGACAACCTTCGTGAGAAGTGAGTTTTGGTTTTCGTTTCTATCTTAGTTTTTTGATTTTTCAACTTGAACTTTCAGTCGAGAACTTCTGATGCGACAGCAGCGAATGCTATTGAATAGTGGAAACGCGAGCGGTGTAATCGTTGGTGGTTCGGGAAGTATTAGTAAGGGATCCGTCAAGGACTTTGCACATGCACAGCAAGCCGCCAAGGCTGCTGTTCAAGTAAAAATCTTTACCAGTTTTTATATCCATGTATTAGCAAGCTGAAAAAAGACCTTCCAGCCTCCAACAACGTTATCGTTGGCTGCACAGGCTCAAGCACAAGCGCAACAACTACATCAGCTACAACAGCTTCAGCAACATAAGAATCTGATCGGCATACGACAACCGACAGCCGACACAAAACCGGTTGGTGTTGGTTGAAACATTGATTTCTTAATTTGCGATTCAGTCGCCTTAACTTCTTTCTCATCATTTTTAGTCATCTGCCGCTCATTCGCCTTGGCCCAGTGCATCAGCAAGTAAAGAGAGGGACGGTCCACAATGGGGAGAAAATAAGCGCTTCAATAATGTTTTGGATAGGGTGAGTGACTAATGAAGTGTTGAATCAATTTTAGAAAGCACGCCTCGACACTTTTTTATGCAGATTTTCAAAAATATCTAGTATTTTTTGAGGAAGTGCGAGCTTTTGAACCTCTTTAGTACAATGCTTCCTAATTGTGCAGATAAATAAAATCAACTTTTTTATCCTAAATTGTCAAGTTTCTTGCTATAAAATATTATAGGAAAAACACGCTAGGTGTCCTGATGATTAATTGACAAATCATCTCTCGTTTGTATCAATTTTTTAAATTAATTTTGCTTCTTTAATAACTGACTTCAATAGTGAATTTAAGTTTTTCTAGCTTGTTAGCATAACTAATTCGGTAAAAAGGTAATTTTGGTCACGGAATTTCAGATTCATGGTCTGCTCTAACTTTTTGTTTTGCATTCTTGTTCCATCTCTTCACTTCTATCCCTTTTGCGCTCTAATCTTCAGTTTGATATCTAGTCATTCTCTCGTTTTTTGACCAGTTAAGTTGGTTCTTTCTTTATAGCGTGAAGAAATTATGAGATACAACAGAAGTCGCTACGTTTGTGTTCTATTCTTTTAGGTGGTACACGACGAGCTGGCCAATAGTCATGCTGCTGCGCAAGCAGCACACGCTGCAGCGGCAGCTCACTCTTCCATTGCACCACCGGAAATTCGGCGGAAATCGGGTACGCGCTTCGACTTTTCTTTTCTCACACATGGCAGTAGTTCCCATTATCGTCTGATTCTGTATGATTCTGCTTTTCAAGGTTTGGAAATGTTAAATATACCGCCTGTCTCTGTACAACGACATCCACAAAGAAGGCCAGGAAGTCCCGTTGGTGGAAGTGTCGGAATACAGCGACCTCCTATTGTGAGTAATAGTTTTCGCTGCTAGAACACAGGAGAAAAGTAGAATTTTTTGATGTCTGAATGGTACACATTATCTCACTTTGCTTAATTATTTGCTAGAATCCTGCTGCTCGATCAATTCTGGGAGGAACATCAGCGTATAGTGCATTGGCAGTGAACACTTCCCATGGAGCTGCTGGTTCACCTCAAACGGCAACGCAGCATGTATGTATACCTCTGAAGAAGTCGGCATAGATCTATCCCCTGACAATCTCGACATTTTTAGATGTCCCCATCCGTATCTGCGCCATCGACGGCTGCTTCAAATGTTTTTGCACATTTCCAACAATCGTTGAATGCTTGTTCACCGGCTAGTCAACCGAGTAAAACTCCTCAGCCGATGGCGTCCCCAGCGGTTGGTGTGACAAAGCCCGAGATTCCATCTGCAGTTGTGCAACCAATGGCTTCACCTGCATTGCCAAACACCACCAGTGTATTGACCCCGGTTGCTTCGTTCCAGGTATGAAAAATAGAGTTAAAAATAGGGTAAAAAGAATGCGCTGACTTTTCGTGGTTTCAGGAAACAAATGTGCAGACGTCCACAGCTGTACCACCACCACCGGCGCTACAGTTTCTTGCCACATCTGCCACTGTTTCTGGACCACCCACCTATGAGCCGATTTCCCCAGATGGCAGTGCTCCAACTAGTCCGGTTGCACGCGCTGAAGCTCCCGCTTCTGCACCAACATGTGAGTCCTGAATTTCCATTTTTTTAGCTTTGCTGAGTAGAGACCAGTTTTTTTCTATGGAGATAAATCAGTAGTTCTATAATTTTTTGTATTTTGAATTTTTTTGAGACCATGTTCTCTCCTTTCTAGCAAATAGCGGCTCAAGAATGTTCTCCGCATTGGACTTCGATTTCCCCCTAGCTGTGACACCGTCGTCGACGGCTCCCCCGGCACCACCGCCACCGTCACTGGCACCGCCACTGGCTGAGCTTCTTCGCACAGCCGGAAACGACCCGGCGATTGCCACGGCGATGACGTTCGAACCATTGTCCGATGACGAGAGTTGAAGCAAGTTCTTCATGCTAAGAGTCGAGCTTTGGTCCCTTCTCAAAGTTGGTGGACAACTTTCCATACAGCGCGACATCCGGTGCGTGCACACTTTATACTAGTACGTGGTAGTACCGATATCAGTGCAAACTCATCTACACTATGGTCATCTACACTGTGATTATCATAAAATATTTCAAAATCAAGCGCTAGTAAGTCATGCGAGGTGTTCAGATTTTGATTCATAGGTGCACGACTGGCAGTTTTCTGCTATTTTTCTACGAAATCCCCGTTTCACACTGTTCCATCTTTCTTCCGTTACTATTTTCGCTATGACCGTTGTAGTTGTCAAAGTGATTGATACTCAATGATCTATGGTTGCGGGCTGTGAATACGTGATTTACTTTCATCTTGTCCTCTCGACCCCCCTAAAATCTATCAGAAATCTATTATACTTCATTCATTTTTGCAACATGCGTTATGGTTTTGCACTACTTAATATTATTTTGTAAAATTGCGCTAATGTGCGAAATTATAATATTTGCAACACGTCAATTTGGATTATCGTGCTGTTCACAGGTCATTCGTTGTTTTATACGTTGTTAGTGTACTCTTTTATTTCTGACACTGAGATATTGTTAGGTAGTTGATTCGGCAATGTTTTGCATAGCTCACTCATTCCGTTACGAATTTTGCATAGTAAGGTCACGTCTTGCATCATGTTTCTATGTCTGGTATCACTAGATACATAACGTATCTCCGGTCAACTAGACTTTTCAGTTTTGTCTCGTTTCATAACTTCCCATATAACAAATCATTCTCAACGAGCGGAACGCTCCTGCACACTGTGATTTATTCTACGTTTATATTTCTTGTTTTCGAATTTCTTGATGTCGCTGATCTCATAAATAACTCTACTATATTTGTCTACACCACAGTTTTAGTAGAGCAAGCTACTAAAAAAGCTGTTTGGTATCGATTTGGAAATGCTGGAACAATAATCCATACATGAGCAACTACAGAGCCTCAAAATTTTACATCTTTTTCTTTTCGAAAAAAACGTAACTTTACTTTTTTGCGCCTAACATAAGAGAAGAGAAAGGAAGAACCCGACAGATTCTTATCGAGTAAAGGGGAGGGCATCAGCTATGTTTTGAATGTTGCTTTTTTTTGCGAAGTCGTGACATTAGTGTAAAGCAATGGCGGTCCCAGGATTTCCGTCCGGGGGAGGGGAGGGGGGGTCGGAAAATTTTTTTTTTCAAATGAAGGTCCGAAAAGCGAAAAAAATTTTGTGGTACTCCTTCAAATTTCGGGCCCATGGCCCCCGAAAAACTTTTTTACTTGGCTTATTTGAATTTTCAAAAAATTTTGAAAATTACTTCAATTATTCTCAAGTATAAACAAGTCATTTGCACACTCTTATACAGTCACTTCATTTCATATGATCATATGTGTCGTTGCACACACAGTTCACCTCTGGCGTCTCCATCCTGGATTCGTGGGAGAAACAAGCCTTCAGGTAAGTGTTTCCAAGATGTTCTTAGCATTTTTTTTCCCTTTTAGTTATTAGTCAGTTATTGATGTGATCGATAACAATCGGTAAGTCTCTTGCATTTTTGCGAGTGCAAATCCAGGATGAGGACGCCAAAGTGGACTGTGTGTGCACACATGATCATATGAAATGAAGCGACTGTAACTCACTTTAGTTCAAAAATTTCGCGACCCATTCTCGGCGAGTGGGGAGGGCAGACCGCCACTGGTGTACCCATGCCTCAAAAAATCATGGCTAATTTGATTTTTTTTCGAGAATTCGAAGGTTACTTCAACTTTTAACGAGTAAGAACAAGTCGTTTACACAATTTTGTGATCCATGTAGGCTACTTTCAAAAACTGAATTCTTCACTCTTTTTTCGGGGCACCGATCAGACCACAAATCCGAAAATCACTATCGACTAAATGGAAATGCTGGAAACCACACCGTTGATAAAACGCGAGAAACATGGAAAATGTAGAGTTCATAACTATACAACAAAAATACATATATTTGATAATAAAGATATGGCCAAATTCATATAAAACAAATTCAAAACACCCATTCAGGAACATCCTGTATCTCTTCAGGAACGACTGCTTTATCAGACACTAAAAACATTGCTATAACAATCTGAGAAATTGGAAGAGCAGTTGCATACCTCTTTGAACGTGTTCGAGTTTTTGAGCAAGAGGCATGAGGTCAAGTAGTGACTTCTTCGTTTTCTTCAAAAAAGGATGAGAAAGCAGGCCATTAGCATCAGGTCTGGAAAACAAAAGTATAAAAGATATCAGCAGAAAAGATGCGTAGTCGCCCACCTATTCGAAGGACTTGCTTTCAAACATAAGCCGGTAATGCTATGAAAAGCATCACTGAAGGTACGCTTGCTATGTTCGGATGGCTCTGAAGATGAATATACGAAAAGTACAAAACAAAGACACTGTCTTAAGAACAGAAATTACCTTCAAAGGATGGCAACGTAGTAGCATCCAACAGACGTGGCGTAGTACCCCGTGACTTCTCGTAAAGCATTTCTAGTCTGTTCATATCACCAAAAGGTGGGAAACCATTGGCCATTTCACACAAAGTGGCTCCAACGCTATATATGTCAGCTTTGCTCGAGTATCCACAAAGGTCCTGAGAACACAACTTGAACGATAAAAGTGCCATTACGATTCTATGACTCACCTGTCCAAGCACTTCAGGAGCCAACCAAAGCAATGACGACTCAAGATGGTTGTCAAAATCTGTTGTAGACAATTCGTTGTACCGTAATTTTCGAGCCAAACGAAAACCCGTGAGACGCACACTACCATCAGCACCTATGAGAATGTGGCTAGCACGAATTGATCTGAAAATTCCGACACTATGCTTTTATATGAAAGAGTGGATATATGCATGCTAGTCCTTCGCTACTTCGCCTCAAGGCGATCCAGAAGGTTCAACGCCTTCAGCTATCTTTATGCTCTCTCAGGGACCCGTCACACTTTGCCGAAAAAAAAACCCCAAAAAGCCAAAGAAGCCCGAAAGAGCCGAAACAGCCCTTCCCTTCTGCTAAGGCATGTGTGTTGTGTTCTCGCAACCGCGTCTTTTTGCTTCATTTTCTGTCACTAAAATAAAGTCAGAATTCGACGAAAAGTCCGTTTCTGCGTTCCGCCCTTTTCCGGCTTTTTTGAGCTTTTTGAGCTTTTTCGGGCGCTTTTGGGCTTTTCTCGGCAAAGTATGACGGGTCCCTCAGCGAAGCAGTGGGTACGAGGGATTAACCAAATAACAATGAACGAAAATTCAACCATTAACGTGGCTAGTATCTGCCATAAGCAAATAACCCAATTAATTTTTTAGCAAAATTCACAATTACAAAAAATTTGTAAAAAAACTCAATGAATTTACCTATGGATAATCCGTTGAGCATGCAAATATGAAAGGGCCTCGAGTAACTGACGAAGTATCACAGCTATTGCCTTTTCGGGAATACCACATTGGTAAGAAGACATCATTACATCAGCGACAGAACCTGCAGCATCTTATTTATAATCGGAAACCTCAGACTGACTTACTAACTGACTGAAGTCACATAGGAAAGAAAAGCGGACCGTATGAGCAACCTCCGAGGACTAAATACAGTGACAACCCATCAACGAAGGCCGCGTGAAAATCGACAATATGGGGATGTCGAAGCAATTTCATCATATGCAAATCCCCCTAACAATTCAGAATTTGTCCCTTTTCAAGCTACAATAAAAAAGTCTTTACCAATAAAAGTTGTCCTCTATCAGGCGACTTTGCGTGGACAAGCGTGCTTGTGTGCGCCTCCGGATCTTCTGCTCGTATATCAGCTCTGATATCGAGTGCATCCAATGGTATCCTTTTTATAGCGACCCGTGTGGTATCATTGCATCTACCAAGAAATACGTCCCCGTATCCATCAAAACAATGTGCTGAAAAGACACTTGCGAGAATTTTTTCATTGAGAAAAGAGGGAATCTGCATCCTAAAGGGATTTGTATAATTCGCATAGTAAGGCGAATGTCCTCAAGCAGATATTGAAGCGAAACCCAAAATACTGTGGAAAAGCTCAGCTTTACAAATTCAAGGGAAGCGAAAAGCGTGTAAATAGCAATTGGCCTGCCTATGAGCCACAAAAAAGAAAGAGAAACGAAAAAACGACAAAAATAATTTCGTTGATAAAATGATACTTACCAACCCACTGCTTCACTATGTAACCATGAGAGGTCAAATCACAAGGCGATACTGCCGTCATCATCTACAGCATGATTAACAGGATATGTAGGTACTTCTAAAAACGAAATCATGAAGATGATCTCATAGAGAAACGAGAGAAAAAGATGGGCAAAATCCTTCAGTTGCTCAAAAAAAAATTCAAAAAAACTTTATTCAAGTGAGCAAGATATGGAACATAAGGCTGCTTGGAAGACACTGCAGAAGGCCACTGATGAGAACAAATGAGCGAGTATTACATTGATCGAGCTGACTTAGGCATTACAGTCAGAAACAAGAAAACATCGAAATCCGATAACAACGCCATCAAAAATATTGTGAGAACTCTTGAATGATCTACCGGAACTAAAGAATAAAGCAAGTCAAAAGATCAGGTAAAAAACAATAACAACTTATGTACAAAGTCAAGAAGCCTGGGACGTTGAAGGCATCTGACTAACATCCATCTGTACATTCCTTTCAATTAGCATGTTCGGTTGGCTTACAACCGATGAGTCTATAGGGGGCGGTTTTTCTTCAGTGCTTGCCTGTTGAGCTCTCCGTGCTGCTCTTTGCGCCTCCTTTCTTTCTCGTTCTCTCTCACGACGTTCTTTTCGCTTTCGGACGCTCGGATCCTCAATGTCTACATTGTCTGGGATCTCAAGCGGAGCATACGAGTAGGATTCGCCGTAACGAGCAAGACGACGGATAAGAACACGCTTCATCCTTTTCAGATAGGTCACCTCCTGCTAATGAACATTTTAATGACATTCTCTACAAGACGCAATGCGCTTACTTTCTTAACATGGTAAAGACGATCTCGCAAACGATCCGTGCTCGCTTGTACATAGTCGAATTTCTCCTAAAAAGACTTCTAACCAAAGTGCAACAACTCATTATATCAAAAAAAATTACAAAGTGCTGAAGCCATCGTCTAGACTTTCGTGATGTCTACAGATGCAACAGTCAAATTTGATCATTCTAAGGGATCGTTCAGACTGCGCACAAAGGCGGACGAAGGCGGACGAAGCCGCACAAAGGCGCACGAAGGCGCGTCTCGTCTCGTCTCATTTCTCTCGACACGCACACAAACACTCACACGCGCCTTCATGCGCCTTCGTGCACCTTCGTCCGCCTTTGTGCGGCTTCGTCCGCCTTTGTGCGCCTTCCTGCGCCTTCGTCCGCCTTTGTGCGCAGTCTGAACGATCCCTAACGCTGTTGCAACATTTATTAGATCAGATTTGGATTCAACTTTTTCACAATTCTATCAGAAAGAATTACTATCAGAGAAATTGGTGGAGAGCATATACATACAATACATGCCTTGCTCGTTTCAGCCTTTATGGCGGGATTGATTACTTGCCTACTCCAAATAAAAAAAAATTTCACTAAATTTTAACACGTTTGCAAAAGCTGCCTTGACTGGAATAGCAATGGACAGTCAAAAATTTGCACAGCAAGCGTTGAACTACGTTGTGATTGCTGTTTGAGTGCTGTTGCCATGAATACACTCTAAGGACAAGCAAATATCGATATTAAAAAATACAGAATGAAAAACATGTATCGGCAATTCATCACGCAAAGATTGAGCGCCGTTGTGTCCGACAAATATGGCTCGTGTATGGGAGAGACAGCATATGGTAAGAGAAACAAAAAAGCGCTTGATCAGAGAGATGCCGACACGTACGCAGTCTTTGCAATCGATGAATCGACTATACACGAAACTGGGCAACCTGAATAACCACCTGTAAGCAAGCGTACATCAAGCGATAATACTCAGATCGTGGGGATGGAGACGTCGATGACGTGACTTCGCTTTCATTTGGAGAAAGTGACACAGCTGAATGGCTTAGATGAGTGCCTTGGTCAATAAATGCACTTATGCCATACCTTTTGCATACGAGCTGGCTTTCGCATCACATGCATGCCGGGAAGGAACTGCTGAGGAGACATGTTGCTCGCCGAACTCTGACGTCGAACTAAATTGGATGTTCCCTTTGATTTGGACACAAATTTGCTTGATATGCTCACTGTGGGATTTGCGAAGCAGTTTGTATAGCGTTACAATTATTCGATAACTCAGTCATTTCGAAGTCCTGTAATTTTGCACAGTGAGATAGATACAGTAGTGAAGAAGGAGCGAAACACTGACAAACTCGCTTCTATCAAATCGAAACACTTTCTGTTCCACTGAATGAATGAGAAGACACAACCGCCAGATGAGGAGCAGAGAAATTTGCAGAGATGCTTAGGCCGAATGCAGTCAATGAGGTTTTTTTGCTAATATGTGTAATTACACATCCACTACGATAGTCCGACCATGGGTCCCACTGACGCTTTTATGTTTCGTCTTGCTCTTCTTTGTTGCTTGCCCGCAGTTGCACTAGAGGAACCGCGAGTTATACCTTCTGTCCAACGATAGTGTCACCAGCTTATCCGCGATCCAAGCGCATGAGCTGGTGACACTATCATTGTGACAGAAGGTATAATAACATATTCACTACCAGCTCACTTAGATTCTGCAGGCGTACGCGACGCATTTTCTAGTCCCCATAGGCCAGCGATCACGTATGATGGGCGCAGAAGAAAGTTCAAGAGCGAAAGCGCAGACTCGTACAAAATCCGACGCGACCGTCACTAAGACAGTGCGTATGTCATGCGTAGGCAGCTCCCTCTCGGTTACATGGCTCTTTTTACCACTACGCGAGAAGTGTGCAGTTGCACACATCAGCAAAGAAACCAGCTCGACTGTATGTTAGAGCAGCCAACATAGCGTCATGTACGCTTTTTCCCACTAACGCATGCGCAAATGTCAATATTGTTATTACCAGTACAAGCAAAGCTTATCTGAACAAAAAAACATCTGGTACCTCAACCTACTCCCTCAAACTGCAACATCGCCAAGTCACCATTTTATGCATATCATAAGCTTTTAATAGAAATCGACAATAATCAAGATCGCATAAGTGCAGCAGAAACAAGTAGAAGAACTATGAAAAGGACTTGAGAGCGTCAGCTTAAACATGAATGCGTTCCTAATTCAAATAATCACAGCTAAACCACCACTAAATAAATAGCCGAAAAAACATGTTTCTCACAATCTACAAGGCCAAGAGCGATACAAATCACTGTGCAATATACAATAAGCATCCAACAAGAATGATCTTGCAGTTCTGTTAGTAAATGATAGATGGGATTGCACAAACACCAGTTCCTCGGATCAAAGATGAAGAATAGAGAGTAGAAAAGATGAAACGATAAGAAGATTTGAGAAACTGGAAAGAAAGGAGTCTGCCACAAGCCGCACTTAGCAATTTTCAACAGGTCGAGCTGCTTCGATTTGTTCAATCTGCTTGTCCACTTGACGCAATTCTCGCAACAAACATGAAGCCTTAAATCAAAAAAAAGATCGTTTGAGGGTGGTGAATTTTTGAAGCAAGATGACACACCTGGGTGCGAGGATCAAGCAATTCCATCTCTCTTTCTGCGATACGCAGTTCAACAAGTAGTTGCTGACTGACCGCTGTTGAAGATTTTCCACCTAGAAATACCCATATTCATGGACTTCCGCAAGCTATTCAAATTCCCTTTCTTTTCAAAAAAAAAACGAATAAAAGGAGGCAATAAGGCTTTCAGTAGAAATATTGAACACACATACCTTCAGCCTCATTGAGCCTTTCTTTGACATCAACTATCTTATCCAAGCTATTCGACACCATGTCTTGTGGATCAGCAAGTGCGACTGGCCTAATGACTGTTCCTATTCTTTCTCCCATTACTCCGGCATCGAATGTCACCGGCACAGCACACATGGGAACAGGAGCTACCACTGCAACGAGATTTTCTAACCTATATAAAATCATGCAGTGATTCAAGAGCGTGTACCTTGACTCCTCTGAATGGCTGGCGTCGGTAGAGGCTGGCTAATCGCGTCTTTCACTTGCATAGTGGCGCAGTCTGCTTGTACAGTAGCCGTCGGAGCACCCTCAGTCGACAAAATACTGGTTGGACAAGCTGTGACGACGCTAGGCATTTGTGTGAGAGGAAGACTCGGCGCTCTTGTACGCTGATTGGCAGCCATAGTTAT
Organism: Cylicocyclus nassatus; assembly: GCA_958299035.1. NCBI lineage: Eukaryota > Metazoa > Nematoda > Chromadorea > Rhabditida > Strongylidae > Cylicocyclus > Cylicocyclus nassatus. The sequence continues at coordinate 56,073,782 of CATQJL010000223.1, forward strand.
ATCGCCAATGACAGTACTAAAGCAGATGAAAAATGGCTCATCAAATTCTAAAGCGAATTAGCCTACATCGTTCCTTCAGCGCCACTAGACGGCAAAGGCACAGTGGACAGACTGGCAGGTGGGATTGGCGGCAATTCAAGCGCAGGTGGACCCACGACAAGTGCCACAGGATGCAGTTCTCCCCTAAAATTCAGACAAAGTGTAAACGGACTCTTGCATCACAACTTGATTATCGATGAAAAGATTGAAATGAAGGAATTACGAAAGAAAGGAAAAATCCAATATCTTTGGAGGCACTCGAACAAAACACTGACCTCTCATCAAGTACAGATGAGGCTACAGTGTATGAAACATGTCCAACTCCACCGTCTTCGAAATCATCTTCGTCCAACAACGTAAGAGGGGCAAGGCGACTATAACACATAGGATGTTCTCGATGTATGAGTACCTTACGTACCAAAGCACTAATATCTTGACATCATAAATTTGGATAATCTCAACAGCAAAACCTCGCAAAACTAATACTGCGGTTTTGAAGATATAGCACTCCTTCTTGATCTACAGATGATACATAATGTATCAACTGACTTTATGATTTCGTTTCTTTTCATCATCAGTTGCTCCGTATCAAGCATTTGATCGTTTGCACGAGTAGATGGCAAAGGTGGAGGAGGCAAACCCAAATCAGGCCTTTGGGTACTAGACCAGACATAACCATTATCGGATGACGGATCGAACGCATACAATGCTGGCGGTCTAAAATGGATGTATAGAGAGATGGGCATCCGAAAGGACTTACAAACTCACGGATGGACCCAAAACTGCGGCTGCGGGTGACTCGGCGGTGAATTCAGAGGAGGCATGAGGACTGCACCTCGTGGTGGAGGAGGATGAGTGCTCCAAAGAGAAGGCGGCGGCGGTGGTGCTGCTGGGTGTAACCCAGTTGTAGGCTGGGGAGGGCGGTGATGGTTGTTCATGACCATACCTCTTGGAGGCATTCCCGGTGGGAGCTATGTAACAGAAATTAGCAACATAGAACAAAAGGGATAAATAAGTTTGAACACTGAGAGACTATCAGTAAAATCAAACTGTGGGTCACTCACCATGACCATTTGAGGATTCCCAGCAGTCACGGGAGCAGATGGCAATGGATGATGAGTTGGAGAGGGCATTACTACAGGTAACTGGACTATGGGGACCATGGCCGGATGTGCAGGGGCTGCTGGAGGAGGTGGCACAGGCGGGAGCGGGTGCTCATTATGGTAGCCTTGTACTCCAAAATCTTACAGCGGAATAGAAGCGAAAAACGGCACTTACTTCCATTAGGAGGAAATGTTGGCGGAGGAACAGCTACCATAACTCGCTGAGCCATTGGTATGAATGGTGCAGTGGTCGGAGGCTAAATGACAGCAAATAATGCATTAAATCAAACATGCAAAAAATCCACCCAGCCCTAATGCCTCAAGTAATGGAATCAACCTCTAAACCATTTAAAAACTACCAAGTAAAACTTCCAAACCTGTCATCATCAAAACTGAGAGAAGTCAAACACAGGGACAAAATATAAAACGCAGTTTACCTGGTTAGGAATCCCGCCTTGTGCGGAATCTCTTCTTACTTCTCGCAACTCCTCGACACTGTGTGCATAAGTGCATCGAGCTCCACGCGGACAAAGACGCCGTGCTGAGATGTCTCTGAAGAGAATTCATCAACTTTGTGTGATTATGTAGAAATCCTGTGACTTACTTGCACATCTTTGTCTTGTAAGCGTGAGCCTTATCAAGACCGCCAGGATTAGTGGAACGACGCGAAACAGCAGCACGCTGAGCATCTCGTGCACGTTGCTCATTTCTGTCAATGTAATCGCATGAAGTTGTTTCAGTGAATTTGAAAGAAGGATTTTCAAAGACATTAAGTAAACGAGCTATCTACCTTTTCAAAGTAAACTCAGCATGTGATTTTATCAGCTTATATAACGCATCTATGTAGTCCGAAAACCGTTTCCATCCCACTCGTTCTGCAAAAAAAATGAGTTGAATTAAAAACTTGAGATATGATCGCACCATGGTGACCAGGAAGTGTATCAAAGACACGCAGTAACTGAGCCATTTGTGCCAAATCACAGACGGCAGAACTGGAATCTGACCCACTCGCTACAGCAGCAAGCTCATCAACTCCTTGCATGTATGAATGAGGAGTTTGTAGACGATCTGAAAATTAGTTCAAAGAAGAAAGGGTGGCTTAATAACTGCAATACTGGGTCATTGCTGTCTCCTAAATCATACAATAGCCACGTAAAAGCCTGCAGAAAGTCCTTCAGATTTGTGACAGAAATGATACCTTATTTCTTGTAAGTGCTTATATTTCTTGTTCGTTGTAAAGGCTGCTGCATGACGAAGGCGCAAAGGCGATATTAGTTGAGCGTGCGCGAACGCGACGCGCGTGTATCCTCACCTTGTAGATCCCGCACCTCATGCGCTCTGCGGTTAATAAAGCCGCGTTCGCGCCCGCAGATATTGCGCCTTCGTCATGCAGCAGCCTATACATACTGCACACAAATGTCAACGCTATCAGCTCTCGAAAATCGAATTTTGCAAGAAAAAAAACTCAAACATTTTCATGAGCGTCATGTCCTACTATCGAAAACTCAACAAATTTTTCAGAAAAGATATTAAATTGTGAACTTTGAGCCAACTTTGAGACAGACATGCGGCTTGTCAGATGCAGCAACGATAATAGGATGAGAATTAGAATGCATGCATAGACTTCAACGAGAAAAAGCGAACCTATGATAGACTGCATATGTGAACGATGAGCTTGATCTCCATAGAGCAAGGCACTCCACTGATCAGGGCTAATTCTAAGGCCACATTCAACTGCCATCTGAAAATGAATTATAAATCAAGTTGACAAAACGATTTTTCGCGGAAAGAAAATCCTTTGAAAACACAGCACGGCAAATTAGCGCATCACGCCGTATGAGTAAATTAATGACTGAGAACAACAATATAGAAAACAAATCGTTTAACAATAGATACAAAGCAACAAATCAAACAATTTCAACATCAACGACTCTATCAGCAAGCCCAACCCAAATACCATTATTAAAAAAGATAACAGCACAAACCTGAACAATCTGAGCATCGTGTTCCCTTCTCAAAGACTCATAACTTCGAAATTCGTCCTTCAACTGCATTAGTGATGACTCGCCATCGCGCTTCATAACGTTGAAGCAAGATGCGCGATAGAGAAGTTGCACGACGTGGCCAACACAGGTTTTTGATACCTAATCTAGATAGTTCACAACAAGCTTGCTAATTTCAAGCTAACAAACCTGAGGGTAATCCTCTGATAGCATCTGCACCACATACATCACTAGAGTCTTGCGAGCTATGAGAGCACCCTTGTCAAGAGCAAGAAGAATCAGTTTGAGTACATCCTCTTGCATCGCTGCGCCACATATAGTTTATATTGATAAAAAAATGTCAAGAATTTCAGCAGACCTGGACCAAGAAATTGACAGCCGCGAGCTCGAACAGCAGTCCAGAGATGTGTGCTAAGACTACCGGAGTTTTGTTGGCTTAGTAATAACTAAAGCGTTATAAGTGAACTTCATTTTGTACTCCAAACCAGCAAACCTCCGTCATAATCCTTTCAGCGATTGCTCGAGAAGTTTTGAGTGCGCGAGAACGACCTTCTTCTTCGACAAGTTGGAAACAAAGCAAAGAGACTAGCTTTCGTTGCATAGTGCGTGACAAGATCTAAAATAATGGTGCGTCGAAATGCTTGAATTATGACGAAGAGTAAAGCAAACAGCAGCTAATGGACAAAAAGATGAACTTTCAAAATTATATGCGATGATTCTGGAACTGAGAATTCTTGGAAAGGTAAATACACGGATGTTAAGAATAATTTTCTTTAAAGGCAGTGTCTCACCAAAGTTGAGGTCGCGCGGATCTTCATATTCTATTATAGGGACCTCTAAATAGGCTGCAACAAGTCCCACTCAATTTGACCCACTCCAGGCTGAGAATAATTCGCTCAAAGTGATACGCGGAGAGCGATTTGATACGCGCGGACGACTTCTTCAGTCTCCCCCCTTACGCGTTTGAACATGTCCCTCCACTTGGCATCCACCTCCCCTCTGTTGCTGCCACTGTGGCTGAGGCTGAAGTTGGAAGGAACAACTCGTCCACGTCGCTTCCGCGAGGCCTCCAGAAAACGGAGTTTTTGAGAACTTCTGCGATTTTAAGCCCATACAGTGCTAGACAGGGTCCGACAGGCTTGCAAAATGCAAAAATCTTGGCAACTAAACTTTGGTGAGACATTGCCTTTAACAACTAGAGAAACAGGCCTCAAATAATAGAAGATAATAGTAGATAAGGAGCAAATAATAATTAAAATGTACTCACCTCGCTAAATACTGTACCACCCCTCTCCGATTCAGCGCGATGAAGATACTGAGCCATCGAAACTAATGCATTCTCTATAGATGACAATATGTCCTGCAAGTTAATGGTAGGATTTTCAATCAATGAAGTTGAGAAGATTCTACCAACTGCATTCGCCAATTTCTGGATCGGCAATAATATTTGGCCAATGTGGATGTCTTCAATAATGTCAACATTCAACACACCTTTGAAACATCCTCTACCTTCCAGAGTGGTAGATATTCATCAACCTCATCTGTCACGATTGAGAGGAGAGCTGCATTGATCGGATAAGTCGACACAGGAAAGCTAGCCTCACACTAAATAACAACTCAGAGAATGACTCTAATAGATGAAACAAAGCAAAAGAAAACACGAAGTAACGATACAACAATGTGCTGCAGTTATACCTGGTCTTCTGGGCATGAATTATCATACAACTGTGGTATACATCGAGTACAAACCACGTGCCCACAAATAAGATTTACTGGGGCTCGATGATGATCGAATAGCTGTAAGCAGACATGAATCAACACATAAGATATAAAAAGGAACAAGCGTCTTACCTGGTTACATACCACACAACAAAGTACGTCCGACCAGGTTAGACCCTGACCAGCAGGTGCCATGAGAGAGTAAGAAAGGGCCAAAAAGGTTAAGGTAACTGGGTGTATACACGGTATACAGGCAATTGTGGCCGAAAAGAAGTGAATCTGTTTGTTAATTCTTGATCTTCACATCAGGTTAATTCTAAATAAATTGTGAAATAAAATGTATACATTATGCAGGAGGAAACAGATGCAAACAAAGCAATGGGAGATAGTATGGAAGAAACCTCGGCACTCAAACAAAACCTTGAAAATTCTTTTATTGGACAAAATCAACAAAATATAACAACTTTTGCAAAGAAATTTCATGACCTCTGTGAAGGCTTTGAACGTTACCTGAGCAGAAAACCGGGTATATACACATCGCTGTAGATAGTGCAAAACTAATGCGGCAGTATCTCGCAAAGATCATAAGTATTTCGTATCGTAGTTAGCAAAACAAGAAAATTCATTGGAAAGGTTATTAGCATGCTGAGGTTCAAATTTCAATCGATGAAGCCCAAGCAAACGGTCCGCCTAAAAACTAAAGTTAACAAATCGAAGAAAAAAATAAACAAACCATCTCTTCCATGATAGCTCCAGTGCACAGAAGAATTTTCGCATTTGGTTTCGCAAGCAAACGCACGGTCTGCGCAGTTTTCACCAAGCACTCATCAGCAAGAAAAGGGGGATCGGCAATAACAACGTCGAAGACACCTAAACACCTGTGAGTGGCATGTTCCAAAGCAAGACAAACAAACCTTTCAATTCCTCGGGGATAGCCAAAGGATGTCTGTAGTCACATGGTACATATTCCAGAGGGAATTTCTTCTCGAAACGATGATCATATTCAAGCAATCTGATTGCAACTTTACCCTTTTCATAGTCCTGAAGAAGTAGATAAAAATGAGAAACACATACTAGATAAAAGAAACAAAAAAATGGTAGCTGGAAAAGGGCAAAAAACATTTTTGGAAAGAAACTCACATCAATTTCAGGAAAGTACTGCATCAAAGTAGGGCAGGATATACATGCAATATGACCATTTCCTCCAGTGGCATCAACAAGTTCGCGACAAAGCTGCCGGGCTGTTTCCGGGGCATACCAAAACTGACTTAGCTAAATGTCATACATCCGTATGGTTACCAATAAGTCCATAGAAAAGAAATTGAATGGAAACCTGCCAATCTTCCGTGACAACATCGACAACGCCTTCAGCAATTTTTCGCTGCTCCTCTTGAAACTGTTGCAAAATGGCTAATGTATCGGCCGGCAGTCGCGGGATATCGTCATCAGGATCTGACATACGTGACTGAAAGTGCATTAGCAAAAACATGCAGTTATTGTCTTGCGCTTTACACAGGCTTGCTCGTGCAAAGGCTTGCCGTAAGTATATCTTCTGCAAAAGGACGGTTGCCAAAATTAGCTCAATGCTGGCGTTTGTATGCAAAATGGATATAGCACTGTGCAAATTGAAGCTGAGAATATTTGCTCATTATCGAGGGGGCAATAATTAAAAACTAATTATTCCATCAAGTTCGGATAACAGCAATAGACCTGCCTGAGTAAAAGAAGAGACGATAACAAGCGGTGTACACCGACAGTTAATAGATGGAACAGTCTAGATCACTTATTTAAACTAAATCTACTACAAATTATCATCGCTATTAGAACAAAATTCAAAAAACGACGATAAGCACATCACACAAAGTCTTAGTCGATGATGTGAGCACTATATGTCGAAAACAAAAAGGGAGCAGTATATTGGATACCTAAGAAATATCAAGACCTATTAGCCATCAGTATAACATCCGATTTGACGAGATGACTAATGTTTAAACATCCTACTCCAAGATACGTCATCAACAACTTTACAGAAGAGCTAGAAAAGAATGGAGCAAGAGGTGGGTGTGGAACGGATAACAGAGAAGAGCAAGCTGATTGGGACAATGAGCGTCAACTAGCTAGGCAGTGACGTAAGGCATGACTAAAGGAAGCTTTACCAAATCTACGTGACTGCCTAAGACTATCTCAGTGTACCAGACAGCAGAAAGTATGAAAATATTACTTGAGCTGACAGAGACGATGACATCTATGGTACTAGTCATTGTCTGCCAACGTAAAACGACATCTATCTGCATCCACCTAGCTGAATATGCGAACCACAGTGAACTACGCAAATGTTAGAACACTATGGAGGGAAAACATCAGTTGCACTCAACCACACTGAATGGTGCGATTGGGTAGAAGGAAGTAAAGAAGAGAAAGATAATTCGACGAAATGATTTGATGTGTAGAAATCAAGCCTGCGAAGGATACATGTTGGGCGACAGTCAGATTTCTCCATTGTCTTCTGGAGCATCACAGCATGGCGTCAGCCTTACTTCGGGCACAAATGGTTTTGAGAGGATTTTCCGCACGTGCATTAAAGCGGACTGAGCCTGTGAGTCGCCTTCCTAAACAACGCCTTTTCGGATAATGTAGCGAGCCGAAAGCCCCAAAATCAACTGATGCAGAAAAAATAGAAGAAAGATAAAGAAGATGTTTATTCACAACAGGCTTCTACTTTTCTAGGGCAACACTTGATCAAATCGTTTTGGAAATCGCTTTTTTCCTAAACTCAATGAGAATCGAGATGATTACTAGAAGCCACCAAAGAACCATTGTTTCCAAAGCTTACTAAAAGCTACAAAACTGAGACCGCTTCGTTACCCCTCCCTCTCTCCTACTCTGCCGCATCACTTCCAAATGCCTCTAGGCTAAAATAGGCTACCGCTTGCATTCTTGATGTTAGTGCTTACTTCCAACTTACTTATTTTTCTTACTTTCTTCTTTGCACACTGCACACTACGCCGCAAGTAAAAACATCGTCATTTTTAACGGCTGCCTAATTAAATGATAAACTTGGATGCCAAAAATCTATTTATTGGCTAGAAAAAGTGATGCATTGATAGACTTTTACGCGTTGAAAATAAAAGACCCCAGTTCTGAAAGTAATCGTTCTGTCCGTGAAATTTATTCTTTCTCCATGAAAATAACTTTTACAAAAAATGCGAAGCGATTAAAATGACAAAAAAAGGGAAAGAAAAACTCGCAGTACTCACATGCAATGCAGCAGCACTTTCAGGGGTGTATGGTGGTCGGACTACGACGCGTTCAAGGACTGAGATATCTTCTCCTCTCCAACGAACATCATCGAGAGTTCGTCGAAGTTGTATGAACGCTCGCTGTCCTTCCAAAGGCACATCGGTCTCCATCGCTTCAATGCAACGACGATTTTCAGCAATCGCACTTCGGTCATTTACCTAGAAACACTGCTTGAGAAAAAAGCAGACAGAAGGCAACTGGTTCATCCTTATGTGATACAGAGAAGAATGATAGATTTGAAGTCAAAGATGAGTGATAAATCAATAATCGTTGTTACTAAATGCCTACGTTATGCTCCTTATGAAGTGAAAATTGAAAGCATTATAGAAAGAACGAAACTCTTACTTTTCCGATCAGTATATCGCCTTAAGATGAAAAGTGAAAATAACAAGATAGAAAGTAAAAAACTGCTTCTACTACTCCAATGAATAAAAGCATTATCTCATAACCATAAAATCTCATACTCACAAAGTAAAATGTTCAACAAACAAAAGGCTACCTGTTGATTACTCATTGAGCTAGGAGAAAACATGGTTTCAAGCGTGTCACCATTAGCTGGTCCCGCTATTTCTCTGATCTGAACACATACAATCAGACGAATTAATTCGACAAATAAAATTTCACTAAACAATAACTGAAGAGGTTCAAAGACTAAGGGGAAAAGCGAAAAAAGAGTAAAAGTGACAGACCTCGCTTATGAGTGCTATGTTGAACATTCGCACGGTCGCTTTTCCACTCGAAGTGTCACGCACAACAAGGACCTAAACAACAGAATTCATAGAATTTGGAGCCAAATTTACATAACAGCGATTTCGTTCTCCTGTAAGCTGCTATTGATGAGTTAGAATCACTATGCGATTTCCGAAAAAGTAGAAAAAATATGAGGACAAGGATAAAATCGTGATTTATGGATTAAAATGCATTTTTGTATCGAAAAATTCTATAAAATGAGCTAATGTTAAACTGCATACCTTAAGCGCTGGATCGAAGCAAACGACTTGTGCTTGAAGAGAAGCTCCCAGGGCGGTCTTAAAATGTACGGTTGAGCCAGGAGGAAACGCGCCCTCCCCGCCGAGAGAAACCATAATTGGTGGTCCCTCTCCCCTCTTCCGTCAGTTCGAACACCGACGACGGAAGTTGTCGATGAGCCGCTAGACGGACTAAAAATAGCAATTACTGAAAAGATGTTCACCAGCGAGATGACTATCCATCATGAAGGAAAAAAAAGACGAACAGCATCAACATGAGCAAAAAAAGAGAATAGCAATAATAAAGCAAACGAATAAATACAATCCCTCTGGTCAGTGACGCAATTTTTAGAATTACGGATTGACATTCGGAGGTATTGTAAAATTACTATGCTTAAAAAATCAAAAAACAATGAACAAGTAAGTGTTGTCAAATTTCGAACGACAAAATTGAAAGTCCAAGCTTTTAAAGAGGAAGAACCCTGACAAAGTAAACTGAAACATTAAGAAGCAACCTCTATACGTAAAAGAAGAACCATAAATCAGATACGTCGTAAAAGCCATAGGAGGAAAGAACAACTTTCCTAACAGGGCAAACGTCAACACAACATTGCCAAACTTTCTGGAACACTTCCAAATTGAGGAAATGAATCATTTCCATAAGGAACAGCTCAATTTTATAACGTTGGTGAAAGCGGAAACGTCAGCGACGCTTTGCGGCATCAGGTGAGCACAATTTCTCGATAGGGCGCGCAACTTGACTGAAGCTTCCGCAGTAAAAAAATGGAAGAAAGTCGGGATTAGGATACCGTTCTTATCGTGGAGGCCTTGAAATTTTGACTTATTGTTGAACGATATGTGATTTTGCGGTTATTTCTGTAGTGAGGTTTCTAGGGCAAAGTACAATTAAAAACAAAGTTTTCCGTAAGAGAAGGAGCAAATGAGCCGGTATCTTGTCCACTCTTCACATCTCTATACATATAAAACTCAGAAATTGTCTGTTTGGAGGGTATGTGTGTTATAGAAAGGTGAGCCATTCAACCGATCGGGCTGAACGTTTGCACACAGATGTTTTCGACCCCGGAGACGGTTTTAGGCTACCTTTCACTGGAATACACTGGGTCCTTCTATCGATTTATTGATTTGTTTACGTTCTTCTAAGGACTTGAAGACTTACCATGTTGAATCAAGCATTTTCCCATAGTCATGTAAAGGAGGGCAGTGAAGCTCATTTTCACCTCAGGGTCACAAGGATGCAGTTTCAAAGCGGATGTCCCAGAGTAAGTCATCCATAACATATAAGAGGGGGGGGGCTTGCAGTGCAGGTGAGACAATTCAGCGAAACTTCCGCAGGACATGTCAAATTCGCAGCGGTTCAGGATTTTCACATCAGACTGATTAGAAACGTGTCGAGACGCAGACTAATTGGATGGTCCGACAGTCTCCACGCCAACTGGGCGGTGCCCAGCAACTCCAGATGAGCTGTGCCTAACCGGGTGACCGGCGGTTTCCCTTCCCCTCTCATTCTATTCATAAATATATAATAAAGGTTCTAGTCATAATGTCATGTTCATATAAAGTAAGACAATCAGGGTGAAGGATTCAAGTCAGGAGAGTGCACCTCCTGGACTTGACATGGAGGTCCCGGGTTGTTTTCTTTTTGTGACTCACATTTTTCTGAATCAATCATTCTTCCAGTTTTTTGAATCACCAACTTTTGAAATTAAACCAGCATAGATTTTGGCCAAATCTTTTGCAAACTCCCACCGCCGGCACCAGCGCTCATCTCCTACGTTCCTACGTAGTTTTTTTCCTCTTCTTTGTTTTCCTCACTTATTCTTTTGAGTCAGGCGATGAGTTGAGTTTTGTATTGACTTGCTAATCTTAGTGAACATTATTTTCTATTTTTCATCCATCTAATAATTTTTTTTCAATTTTCCTTGCCTTAACCCGCGAGCCGTGATCCCCCGAGCCGTGAAACGAGCCGTGAATTTTTCGACGCGAAATCTCTAGATTGAGTTTCCGCGAGCCGTGAATTCCGCGAGCCGTGATTTCCTAGAGCCGTGATATCCCGGAGCCGTGATTCCGCGAGCCGTGAACTATTTTTACTGCTTTCTTTTGCCTTTCTTCGTCTCTATTCCCATTTTTTTTTTTCATGGGGAATGCCTGAATTTTTATATAATGCTTTTATACAAGAACTCAATGACTCTATCGCCACAGCCGGCACTGTAAATATGTAAATACCAGTTCAAAGCGCCGCTTCGCGGCGCTTTGAACTGGCTTGCGTGTAGAGTGAGAAGTGTTCAAAGGCTAGAACTTGTGAAGTTTTGTCTTCAAATCTTTTCGTAGCCAAAAGTATAGCATAAAAACTTTAGGTATATACGTGTAGAGAGTAGTAGTAAGTTACTTTCTAGCTCTCTAACTCTTCAACAACTCAAATAGCTCCATGCCACATGCTACCTTAGCTTCACTACAATCTTCCTAACTCGGATTGAGTGCCACTAAATGCTTGAATCCACTCCAGGGCTTTTATATCCGTGTCATAGTACCTTCCTCTCCCTCTCTTCCCCACCCCTACCCTCGTCCCATCCCCTCCCCCCTCCCCGGCCCCTCCCAGCCCCCCGCACCCTACTGGTACAGAATACAAACCCCATGTAGCATAATGCCTTTCAGGCACGCAAAATTTTTATGTAGAAAGCACTGAAGATTGGTAAGTTAGCCCCTAGCTCTTTAGCTCATAAGAAACTCCAACAGTCCTTAACAGACTTGGACTCAAATAGCTGCACGCCACATGCTGCGTTAGCTTCATCAAAATCCTCTCAATGCTAGAACTTTTACGGAAGCGTGCCAATAACTTGCTTGACTCCACTCCAGGCTTTTTCTGTTCATGCCAGGTACATTCCTCTCTCTTGCCTCCCCCTCCCCCTTCCTCCCCTCTCCTCAGCTCCCCGCACCCTACTGGTACAGAATAACGTAAATATCACTTTCATGTGTGCAATTTTCCTGCGTTTGAAGTTTTGAGCGGATTTTGCTTTTCTCTTTCCCCATTAGTTACCTACCTACGGAGAATAGAGAGGGAAGATTACGAACGGAATAATTAAACAGTTTCCAGTAGAGTTTTTTAGAAGGAAAACTTATTATCTTCTAAAACTTTTTCTAAGTAGAAACTCTTTGAACATTTCTGCAATTATTGTCCTACTTTTCGGGTTCTCCTTCTGCTGACGCTGCCATTACAATGTGTAACCTCAACGTTGCTTATCGAAAGTATGCCTACGCTTTTCGCCAAAATTCAGCTTTTTATACAGTACCACACAGAATTTGCTGGCTAAGGTGCAGGCTATTCTACTCTACCAAAAGCTCCACCTGCGGTAATTCCTCATGAGGAGAGACCGCATTTCCCTCTTCTTCCCTCTCAAATCGCACCTACTGCTCAAACATCCTTTACCAAGTTTTCGAATAAAGTTCGACTTCTACTATTGAGATTCTACGCTTAACCTCAAAGTCAATAAGTAAAATTCCATCCTACCCCGCCTCCTTTCCTCAGACTCTTCATGTAAGTGCTTACGATTTAACTTCCATTCACGAAACTTCATCTGCCATATTTCAATTTTCCCCATTTTCCTTCCTTGAAAGCCTTTCTAGCCTGTCACACTCCCTTTAGTTACAATGCGGCCAGAATCCCATTATTTTGCTCACAATATGAAATGTTAAACAATTACTAAAAATACGGCTGTTGGTGTATCAAAATCGAGAACTTTCATGAGGGAAAATCCCATCTGGGATTTCTGCTGCACCACTTACAACTTTGTAAAGCAGTGCTTTTGTACAATTAAGTTATAGAAATTGGCAACTAAAATAGACTGGTACCAAGTTGACACATCCTAATGCGCTAATTGAAATGAAGCGAGCTGTTACTTGGTGACAATAATGCTAATCGATAGTACTGTTTATGGAGTTGAGCACGAAAGGGCGTTCCAGTCAACATCTCGGAAGGCAGACATCCTGGGTGCATTGGGTGCATTCGAGACATAGCGACAAACGCATGAGTCACATGGTCCCCCTGCGCTTTATTATAGAGTATGATAAGGTATCACTAGCGGAAAGACCACTGTGGACCTACTTTTAATTCCTAACTCTCACTAGCGGAAAGACCACTGTGAGAGTACTTTTGATTTTCATAATTCTCACTAGTGGAAAGACCACTGTGAGAATGCCTTTCAATTTTTATGACTTCACTAGTGGAAAGACCACTGTGAATGTACTTTTTTCCCGCTCACTAGTGGAAAGACCACTGTGAGCCCATTTTTTTCAATTTCCCACTAGTGGAAAGACCACTGTGTGCCTTACCAAAATCAAAATTAAGTTCTCACTAGTAGAAAAACTAGTGTGAGTCCAATTTTGCTTAGGGAGAATTTCATGATTATTTATTATGATTGCCTGAGGAAAACCGACGGGCTATCTGATAGCTCGCGGTTACTTCCAAAGGCTACACTCCCAGTCCCTTAATTTTAATGGCTAATCACTCAACAACGAGTGACATTTAGCCGCCAGAAGAGGCACATGCAGCGGCAGTGCCCTTTGAACCTCGTATCCCATCGACGAATGTCTGGGCCAGAGGTATGCGGCACTTGTTTGGTGCTGGTTAGCCACCTAAGGACCTTGGCTGGATCAGCATTCTCATGGAAGCCGAGTACGACTGGAAAGAGGGTCCGTCCCAAGGACTCCTCGAAATGATATTCTCTAGGGAAGGACCAACAGATGTCATGGAAAAGTTTCCTACAACTCTACTCGCACATCCATAAAAGGTATGCTTTTTTTAGTTCTTGTCTACGCTCTTTTTTTTTGGTTTACTCTTCTTACGCTTGTTTGAAAAAAATTCTCAAAAAAAAAACCAACATAGGTCACCCATGTTTGAGTCTTTGAGAAACTGTGGAAGTCAACCACTACCTCAAATTGACATATCAGCATGCCTTTAGATTGGTTCTGAAAAGAAAATCTCATGAATCACGATGGCTAGCTAAATTCGCTAATTCGTAAATTCGTTTGGTTGTCTGCCAAGAGAATTGAGGCAAACATACCAAAAATGAGTCTTTATTCCAAAGAAATAATATTTTCAGAGAATACCATGAGTTTCAATAAATTCTTGAAATTGAGGTTATATGAAACTATTATTCGTTGAAACTTTTCCGATGAATAGTTGATTGGTTTACTCAGATTGGTTCACTTACAACCTTCAAAAAAAAAAAGAGTTCTGATAATGATCTTCGAAAAAAAAGCAACATTTTCCTTTTAAAAATGCCTCGCATTTGCAAATGCGAAGCGACATTAAAATAAAATCTTGTCAAGACTCATCAATTTGCTTTTGCATTCTCACCGTTTGTTTTACTTCTTCTGAAGACCACCTTATTTATCTGTCAAAAAGAAACTTGGCCGCACCAGTTTTCGTTCATGTCGACTTCTTACTGTTCTTGTCCTCCTTCTCAAGAAATGAGTACGGCAATTCACTCAAAACTGTATCTTGTGCAACCTTTGCATCAAAGTATCGTCGCACATCATTTCATCTTAAAAAACTTACTACAATTCACCAAAAAAACTTTTAATTTTTATGAATTTGATTAAGCAATCCTCATTTCCAAGACTGTTGATTTGCCGAAAATGTACACGATTATGCATAATCTACTTATGCCGTTCTTACTTATACACAAATTTCTTTTGCTGCTACTCTCTGCCAGACGAATCCGAGCTTTCCAAAATAATGGAGATTTTCTACCATAAGGGAGACTGCTATTCATTAGATTAGTCTGACGTCTCAGCTCGTTTCGGACCCACACCCTTTCACCAAATCCATTTTTGATTTTTGATAGCGAAAAGTTGAAGAAATCAGCAAGGCTAATTTTTGCTTTCTAATCATATCAACCTTCCAGTGTGCATCATCAAAAAAAAAACTAACACTAAGTTTAGTAACATTGACCTTCAGAAAAAGCAAAAAAAATAGAGTTCTTTTACGGTGCGCTGAATAGAAGCGGTTTGAAAAATCTGAGTCTCTCTGCTGTCTAAAAGTTGAAAAAGTATTCTTTGATGTAGATCAGACCATTAGTTTAAACGCTTTAGTGTAGCTGATAGAGCCAAGGCCAATATGAGAGAATTCGGTTCACTTTTTGTATTCTCAGTCTGCCAATCTAATGATGGATTAGAAGAAACTGTGAATTTCATCGCTTCATCTCTTGATTAGAGCACAGTTGATTTTTCTGGAATTTTCGGGTCCAACAATTCAAATAAGTACATCGTAAGCAAAATAATAGTAGCAGGATATTCTTGCTGAATGAAAAGCTACTTTTATTGCAAAAACATTAGGTTTTAGCAGTGGCACATTTGCGGCAATCTATTTAGGTTCGCAAAATCATGTCTCCATACCTATGTAGCATACGAGATATCGATATTCACTACAAAAAGTGCTATAAAACAAGACTAGATCTAGACTTCAGAGTACTGAGACCAATAAGTCACTTCTAACATCAAACAGTTTAGCATTTAAAAAAAAAACACGCTTTCCAAACGTTGCCTCTGCAACTCTCTCCAAATCTAGTGCTATAGAACCTTTTACTTCCAGCAGATGCATCATGACCTCAATATCGTAAAACATTCTTCGTTATAGCTACCTCCTTGCCCTTATTAATCACAATCATCCTAGCGATATTCACTCACGTTTTTCTTGTCAAACATCACTTTGATGTGACATGAAACTAACCCACAAAAAAAAAGTCAAGAAAATCTCAAGTTTACTTATTTCTTGAAGTTCTTGATCACTTTATCATAAGCGGTATGACTTCATTCCTGGTGATATTGACCTCTCGGAAAAAAAAAATCGATTCAGTTTGTATAGGCTTTTATTCTGATTGGAAACGACTAGTTTCGCACAATCGGTCATCAATCCAAGACTATTCTTGCTTTCCAAAAAAAACAAGAACAACAGAATGACTACATATCCATTCACTTTGCATCTTCGTCAGAATTAGCACAGGTGGATTTCAACCATCGCTCACCATCTACAATACAAAAAGAAAAATCTAGTACAACACTAATTATCTGAATTCAACTGAATTCAGCCGTAGTTAAAAAAAAAAACCTTAACTGTCCACTCCAGAAAAAATGACAGCATAACCTTCGCTTGCACTTTTTGAGTTGATCAACTCATCAAAATATTGGGGGCTTTTGAGTCGATTCCAGTACTTTTCTCTTCCTCTTTGCAAAGTACAGTGCGAACGGGCTCTGACTCTGACCTAGGGAGGTAATACGCTCGCGACAGTTTCAGATATGCGAAAGCGAGGCTAAGAAAGAAAATGCGAGTAAACGAAGGAGAAATAGTTCAGTACATCGAAATTGTTCTGTTTCCTACTTGATGTTATCGAATAGCCGTTTCATGAGAATCTGTTTCTTCTGCATGTTATCATTGTTCCGATGTCAAGCGCTCACCATTGTATTATATTATAACCGAATTTCTGGTTGAGTTTTATTCTGCATCCACATGTTCAGAGCATGTGAGGAAGACAGAAACTATGCATATGCACCATTACACTGTGTTCACCTTTGTATTGCAATTGTTTTCTGCTATCAGATGTTCAGAGCGTCTGAAAAGACTGGATGTTTTGAGTGCCAGTAGCAAACTTCTCACTAACTTCATTTATGCAGCGGCTACTGGCAGAGTAAGTTTGCCGCAAGCGTCTGCACTATAGCAAGAAAGACTTCTCCGATGGGCGAATCGGAGAAGCCTCTCAGTCATTCAAAATTTCACCCACGCCCTTGTGGGCAGCATTAGGGAAGTGTTCCCTCTTGAGTTGCCCACTTGATAGTTTCCGAAAAATATCATGTTTTTGTTGCCTTGATTTTTTTGAGTGTTGTTACGGAGAATCTTCAAAACTTCGAAATTTTGAACATTCTGTCACATTAGCGATATTGATTTGCATTTGAAATCGTTGTCTGCATCTTTTTTGATATTGATATTATTCTTCAAACAGTAATCCCATCGCCACCCAGCAAAACTTTTACCTATATCCCAATTCGACTTTTGAATTATGCCGATTATGCCGCTCCTACCATGTTGTTTATCCTCATTCCAAGCATAGCAATACTCGTTCCCTCCGCTCGGACAGAGCTCACCCATCCACGACGTATTGGTATTATCATTACCGCATTCTTCCGTCCCTAATCGCGGAAGCCTTACCCGCACACCAGCTTGATAACCATCACATTTCCAAGCTCATTTTGCTGCGCTTGATTCTCAGCTCGAGACGAGCTCTTTCTTTTGACAGGGCGTGCGAAAGCCGCTCCTTCCTATGAGCCTTTTCCCCCTGTCCACTTATGAAGAGCAATCCAGCAACTAACCACGAAGCGATCAGCAACCCAACCCCTGCCCTCAAGCAGCGCAGCAGCAACAGATGGCAAATGGGCAATCTTGGTAACGATAACGGTATCAACGCACCTTCCTGCACTCAATCGCAGCAGCCACGAGACGAATGGTATATGGGCAGTATTGAGGACGATGATGGCAACCACAGCATACTCTCCTGGCCTCTACGACGAAGCAAATGGTACAAATGGGCAAATGACAAAGCGAATGGGCAGGTTGATGACGATAATGAGTTCCTAATCTCAAGCCATATTCAAAGATGAAAGCTCGGGACGAGCTTTACTATGGAATGGACATGTCGAGACGCAGACTAATTGGATGGTCCGACAGTCTCCACGCCAACTGGGCGGTGCCCAGCAACTCCAGATGAGCTGTGCCTAACCGGGTGACCGGCGGTTTCCCTTCCCCTCTCATTCTATTCATAAATATATAATAAAGGTTCTAGTCATAATGTCATGTTCATATAAAGTAAGACAATCAGGGTGAAGGATTCAAGTCAGGAGAGTGCACCTCCTGGACTTGACAAACGAGAACTTTCGCAGGACTTGTTACAAAAGGCTGCGGAAATTCCGAAAAACCCCAACGGTTCCGCAGCACTTTGGCCTGCCAGTTCTGCGGGTTCTTGAATGTGTCATCTCTTACGATGTTGTCTCGTCAACAGCTAGAGTGCATTGTCGAATATCCTTTTTGCTGCTGTGGTTCGCATTCTCCAAAACTTCCGTAGCACCTCATTTGCGAACTTCCGCAGCACGTTTATGGAATTTCCGCAGGTGACCGGTGGAACTCTTCCAAACTTCCTGCGAAAGTCCCGGACAGTTGTCTAAGGCCCCGGACATTCACGCGATTTGATCGTCGCGATTCAATCGCGACAAGACAACTGTTGCGAGTTCATTGAATGCCGACCAGCTTGCATTTCGATTGTGATACTTTTCCAGCTCGAAATTTTTAAATTTAAAATGAAAATGAATGAAAATCGCGGTGATAAATCGCGAAGATCAAATCGCGTGAACTCTGTCCGAAGCCTAAGCAAGTTTCCTGCTTAGCAGCTCTCACTTCCGGTTAAATACATTACGAAATTTTTTTTTGTTTCTCAAGTGAGAAGACTGAACAAAGAATGTGTCATCTATTGTACGACTAGGAGACGCGAGACCGCATTGCAGACATTGTCATGAAGTTTGAGTTTGTTCTTCCCTGTTTCCAAAGAGTGAATAAACCTGGACTAGATAAGTAATTATCATATGCTTAGTTCTTCCTATCCAATTGTTGATTTTTGAATCTTTGTCTTTACGCTTAGGCCCGGCCAGACTTCTTCAAAAGCGCAGCGCAGCGGGATCGTTCAGACCGCGCACAAAGGCGGACGAAGGCGCACGGATGCCTTGTTTTCCCATTCGATCGATAATGAACACAAACATACGGGACCTTCGTCCGTTTCTGTGCGGCTTCGTCCGCCTTCGTCCGCCTTCGTGCGCCTTCGTCCGCCTTTGTGCGGCTTCGTCCGCCTTCGTCCGCCTTTGTGCGCCGTCGTGCGCCTTCGTCCTTTCCTTGGCGTTACTGTGGAAGTGTGATGTCTCATTAGCCGAGAGGACTCCAATAGATGTTAGTAGTACCTACCTGCAATTCTATATCACTTACCACTAACTGACGCGAAACCACCGTAGGTTAAAAAAGCCGGATTCCATACTTTCAATAAACAGATGACAATGTACAAAAGAATCCTTGAATTTTACAGAAGAAACACGAACTTAGCAATTCCGTTCTCAGAATATATCCATTATAGCTTTAAAGGAGTTTTAAACTCCTCAGCAGAAATGAGATAAAAAGTAAAGGAGGAGCGATCGGACCACTTGTTTTGCACGCTCTAGAGGATACTGTACTGAAAACGCCCGTAATGTGAGCGTCAATAAGCTGGCTTAAAAAAAGCTTTTTCGACTTTTCCAGTCCCTCTTTCGTGCTGTAGTGATCACACTGAGGGTGTGGTAATTCGTTCATTTTAGCGCCGGTTATCTGTTAATGAGGAATGAGGGTTGTTTGGTCAGCAGCTTGGGGATTTTTGGTGTCAAACTGAGAATTCTCCTTGCATTCTTGCGCTAAGATGGTTGGGTGAATACATGTTGGGAATCGCTGCAGTTGAGGGTAGATTAGTACAGATTTAGCAGGAAAGTATGCAGCAAAATTCTTTAAAGTGGTTTTCCTAGGCCAAATTACGTTTCGCCGCGGATAATCCAAAAGAAAAATTCGGAAGAATCACATTGCATTTGTAAAATATTCCAAATTTTGTTCTTTCTTCTTAAGTCATACAGCCGAGATTGGTAATCGTTTATTGAAGTCGCATTATTCAGTTATTGATCCAAAAACTGAAAGCCTCAGATTCCGCCAAAACTTTGTCTACGTTGTTATTTTGCACGCTGAAAATGTCACTTTCAATTCCATGGTAGTGTCGTTCGTGAAGTTAAGTTACGGTAGGATTACGGTAGCGGGTCAGAACGGCTTTGCCCCAAACTTCGTCGAGGGGGGATATTTGGCACGATGTACATGAAAATTATATTCTCGTACCGTAGTTCCATTTTCTCTGGTTACGGTAGGTATGCGGTAGGCTAGAAATCCCAAACTTGCTCCAAACTTTGCCTGTAGGAGTTAATAAGCATGGTGATTACAATATCATGCTCTTTTTGCGTTTTGGAACTTTTTCGCGGAATTACGAGGGTGTACGGTAGATGGTTAAAGTGATAGATCTGCTTGAACCTTTGTGTAGGAGTGTTATCTGACAAGCTGATCACGATACTCGCCTCGCACAATGAAGCCTTTTCGTGGATTTTTGGGATCTAAATTTGGCTGGAAAGCGGAAAAGCTGTTCTTTCACGCACTGTAGCTCATTTTAGAGAATAAGGCATTGTTGCAGCGAACGAGCATGATAGTTGCAATCAGCATGTTGAAGATCCCCTTCACGCAAAGTTTTGAGCAAGTTTGGGGATTCTTAGCCATTTACCGTATACCCACCTGACCGGAAAAAATGACGCTACCATACAAAATGAATATGGTATTGATGTTTAGCTTGCCAAATACCCCCCCCCCCCCCCCAGATGGAGTTCGGGGCAAATCCGAGATCTTGACCCCTACCGTAATCCTACCGTAACTCCATAGGATGGCACTACCATGTGAAATAAGTGAGATATTCGTAATCAACGTGCAAAATAAATCCGTTAGACGAAGTTACAGCTAAATCTGTGTTTTCCGGGTCAACTAACTCAGACAATTGCATCGGGAAGTTCGCGGGTGCTTGCTCGGCCACCAATCATCCATGCCGCGAGCTGCCCGGTATAAACCGATATTGGACCCGGTAAGTGACCGCGGCGCATCCTGTAAGCGCCCGATAGTTGACCCGATTAGCATGCTTGGGAGGCCTAGGAAGAGTGAAAAAATTTTGGCCTATCTTTCATGACAACGACTGAGTACAAATTGAGCAACTTGTTAGCTCATCTGTCGACATCATATACTGTCGTCGATAACACTCAACCGATTGCTGAGCTTCCTTTCGTGAGCATATAAACTCAACTGTCACACAATCCAACCCGAGAAGCGATAACCACCCTCGCAAACACTTAGGGTAGCCGCATCGCTGCGGCGTACCTCACGCTGGTTGCGCCTTAAGCTACAGCGTGCAAGAAGTGCGACCTTTGATAAGACCCGCGGCACGCCGAGTGAGGTGGTTGGGCCGCGACTCTCCCGATAAGCTCTATCCAATTTTAACTTTGGCCGCGGCGTTCCCGGTAAAATATACATGGGCCCCGGCGTGCGCGGCTGAAAATTTAAGGGCCGCGGCGCCCCGTGTAGCACGCTTTGAGGCCGCGAACTTTCCGATGCAAATGTCTGAGAAGGTGAAGTAGCGACGGACTATTCTTCTAAAGGTAGAATACTACAGATCTAGCAGGATAATATGGAGTAGAATTCTTTAAAGTGTTTTTGATAACCCACAGAATGTTTTGCCGTGCATGATCAAAGAAAACTGAGAAGAATCATATTACCTTTATAAAAAAGCCATGAACTCACAAACTAGCTGTCACAAAATCATCAAATGTTTGAAATTCTTCCTAGAACGTAGTAAAAAAATTATTTAATCAATCTTGTACAGTTTCGTCATCAAGAAATCACTTCTCGCTTTTGATTGAAAAGCTATGACTTTGCTTGTACAGGTATGACCAACGGGAGGAGAACTATTAATTAAGAAAATTCTCTTTTTCACACTCTACTATGAAAAAAAGTGAAAAATTTGGAATAACTATCTTTTTTGAGTCTGACTGTGGAACGCTTGACAGTATTATGAAAATTTCAATTGCTTAAGTATGAATAGAGTTTTTTGCAAAAGATATCGACAACGAGCCCTACTGTTACGCTTACAGAACGTTACGAAGCTTTGACATTTGCTCTTTTTGGGAAAAATTTTAGGTCAAAGAGTGCCACAGCGAATATCCGCTTTGGGTAGTCGATTTCTTAGTCTAAATAAATTTGAAAAATATGACTAAGTGTGCAATAAGTAGACAACACCTCTCACATATGATGGCTATGTTTTCAGAAAAAAAAACGATCATTTTTCCATCTAAATTCTCGCAGTGAAATTTCTGTTTTGTGTGCGCGTGCTTAAGTTTTTGTTTAATTTCAGCAGATCAGACCAGAAGTATTTTTGAACCACTGTGAAAAAAGTACCCCAAGATAACTACAGATGTTCTGCGAAATTGGTTGGAAAAAGGAAGTTTGATAGAGGAAAGTTTGTCAAGTTTGAAGAGTTAGCTATTCTCTCAACTTGATCCCTCTACCCTTAGGGCCGCATGCACTAACATGGCCGCGGGGAGGGGATCGCAGCTTAAAAGAAAACTTCATATTTCGAAACTCCAGATACTTGGATTTCACGTTATGTATCTATCCGTAAGTATTCCTACTATCCTTCACTATGAACATATTGAACAGGAGTGAGAAGCTGTACGAACTGCATTTTCTAGCTTTTGTATTAACCCTGACGATCCCCGACGCTTTTCTTTGAAGTCATTTTTCTTTCTTCAAAGTTAACGAAAAGTTTCCAAAGTTGTGCAGAATATCTAACCCAACAGTGCTAAGCATGTTGCTGATAAGAACAAATGATGTTTTGAAGTCATGAAATTTTCGATGATCCACAGGTCGAAATTTGGGGTATAGCGAAAAATTCGATTTTTCAAAAATTCATTTGTTCTCATCAGCAACGTGCTTAGCACTGTTGTGTTAGATGTTCAGTATAAGTTTGGAAGGTTTTCGTTAACTTCGGAGAAAGAAAAATGACTTTGAAGAATAGATGTTCGTCCCCCAGGGATCATCGGGGGATCCTACAAAAAGCTGGGAAATGCGGCTTGTACAGCTTCTCGCTTCTGCTCAATATGTTCATAGTGAAGGATGGTGGGAGAACTTACGGACAGGTAGACAGCGTGAAATCCAGATATCCGGAGCTTCAGGATATGAAGCTTTCTTCTGAAGCTGCGATCCCCTCCCCAGCGGAAATGTTAGTGCATGCGGCCCTTAGTTTCTTTCCTTTGCACTAACATAACAGTTCTTGACTAGATTCTTTATCGTTATGACATTATAGATTCAAAGTGGGGGAACATAGTTGGGGAGGGGACCACCGTGCACCCGGGGAGTGCCAGCTCATCTGAAGTTGGTGGCACCGCCCAATCGGCGAGGGGAGTGTCGGACTCTAATTAGTCTGCGTCTCGACAAGTTGTCCGGAAAGAGCAGAACATTAACATTAATGGGGGGGGGGGGGAGGAGGACGGCGCGTCGCGTTGTCAAAATTTTCAAAGGTCCAAAATCGGCCTTACAAAAAATTTTTCTTGCGGCCATAGCCTCACCACGCCCCTTTCTCTAAGATCTATGGGTCACGGGCCTACAAAAGTTCTCAAGAAGTATCCCAAAGAATTTTTGGAGGACGGGTATACCCGCCCCTCTCTCTCTCTTCTTGATTTTTTTTTCGAGATATAGATTATAGAAGAGAAGCGAAGAGGGGGAGATTCTTGTGCTGTACATCAACTGCATAGCTCACTTGTCTGATAAGTTCAACTGCCAAATGCCCTGAAAATGGATATTCTCATTCATGGAAGCAAATTATGAACAAATGGCTTTCAGTCTGATTTTCTTCATTAGTCTCTTCATAAATTCTTCTTTCGCAAAAAATGATTACAGATGGAAGAAGGCAAACATCATCCTGAGCGGGTGAAAATCAATGTTGGTGGAACTGTCTTTGAAACGCTGGTTTCCACTTTTACAAAATTTGATAATTCTGTAAGTCCGAATTGATTTTATTCTGCCAATGTCATTGAAGCGAAAGTATCAACATCTTAAAGGTTTTCTGCGATTTGGTTGCTGATCGAAATGAGGAGGAGTTGTTCATTGACAGAGATCCAGTTCATTTTTCAAAAGTTCTGACTTATAATACACTTCTTTTTTCAATGATGTTTGAAGTTTTCCATTTAAGATCCTCAGCTACCTTAGAGATGCTGAACATTTCAAACCGCCTTTAAAAAATTATGATCGTGAGATTCTTCGCCAAGAAGCTGAGGTTGGCTCTGCAAAGATTTACAGTTACATCATCATTCCTTGTTGTTACAGTTTTACAAACTACCTGGCCTTGTCAAGTTATGCTCGCCCGAGGTTTTGCACGTTGGCGATACAGTACTCTGGAGCGAGAGTGCTAAAGAGTCATTCTGGCTCTTTCTCAGGTATACAGGGTGTCCCAAGAGTAAACGCTGCTGCATGACGATGGCGAAGGTCGGTCGGGCACGAACGCGGCGCGCGCGTATTCTCACCGTTGTAAATCCCGCGCCTAATGCGCTCTGCGGCTAAAGAAGCCGCGTTCGCGTCCGCTCAACTAATAATGCATCTGTGCATAATGCGCCTTCGTCATGCAGCAGCCTTTACACACCTTTTAATCGTTAATAACTCTCTTTCTAGCAAGTTTTTTTGCTTAGCGTCATTATCACACGGTAGAGCAGGCTTCAACTTATGATTATACTAGATGGCAAACCCGGCTCCGCCCGGGGCCAAACTTTGCACACATACACTTCGGGGCAGGGAGCGTGTCATAGGCTACTTTTCGTTATCGATCGATATCGATTTTATCGATTTTTTGCAAAATTTGAGCTAGGGGGCTGGGATTTTGCACAGGGGGGTAATCGAACATGCTGATCACCCCCGTGGGGGGTGCAAATTCAAATTTTGCAAAAAATCGATAAAATCGATATCGATCGATAACGAAAAGTAGCCTATGACACGCTCCCTGCCCCGAAGTATATGTGTGCCAAGTTTGGTCCCGATCGGTTCAGAAATAAAAATTTCTATTCCGCACATACGTACAGACAGACAGACATACATACAGACAGACATTCAGCTTTATATATAAGATATACAGCATGATGCGAATCACTCGTCGTTCTCTATTACTGTAGGACTACGGTAAGAATTTCCAGCATACAGCACCATCGTGAAATAGGCCGTTTGAGGAAAAAAAGCTCCAAAAAGTTGGAAAGTTGTGTAGCGTTGTTTTCAAACATGCTGAAATACAAGACAACTTTATAAGATTTTTTTTACGCGTTTTAGATAATTTAGTCACATCTTTGAAAAACACTGCAAATCGTTGCTGCGACTTACCCGGCATACATATAAGGGCATAGTTAACGAAAAAAGTCTTAAGTTGAATTCGAAACTTCATATTCATTATCAGCATATCAAATCAGCCTAATGATGAAGTTTACAGCTTATTGTGTATCCATTCCGCGACAAAGCGCAGCATTGGTTTTCAACAACGCTCTTTGATTTCTCACCGTAATTCTACAGTAATGAAGCGCGGATGATGCTGCGTACCACAAATCGAAGTTAAAGCGTGCTCTAGCGAATGGTTCTTACAAGGGAAGGTCACGAAGTTGAAGTGGCAGTACTCTACAAACTGCAAGCCGTTAATGAGAGCTTGGAAGGCTGACTCCAAATTTGCCTTCCTTATCTGCAGAGCGCCATCGGGATGCAGCTGTGAGCGTTTTTTGAGGCGAGAAAATGAACTAATGGCCAGGATAAAATAAATTATTACAGCCTCTCTAGATCTTAAATGAAGCAGCGACAACAGGGACCCGTCATACTTCGCCGAGAAAAGCCCAAAAAAAGCCCAAAAGCGTTCAAAAAATCTCAAAAAAAGCCCAAAAGCGTTCAAAAAATCTCAAAAAAAGCCCAAAAGCGCCAGAAGGAGACGGAACGCCCCCTTCCGCGCGCACGTTTTGGCGCAAAGGCGTGTGTTGATTTCGCCACCGAGTCTTTTGGTTCATTTTCTATCGTCTGCACATCAAAATAATGTCAGAATACTACCAAAAGTTCTGCGTTTCGGCTCTTTATGGCGCTTTCAGGCTTTTTGGGCTTCTTTTTGCCTTTTTGGGTTTTTTTGGGTTTTTCTCGGCGAAGTATGACGAGCCCCTCAGGGTACTTTATACAATGGGCGCGATTTCTCTGGCTGTCACCAACTTAAAACTCCAGTTCAGTGCTATGCGAGTCTTCAAAAATTACCGGATAAAGTGCATTAGCTTACTATCTGTCTAAGGTCACCATTTGCTGAGTTTCATGGTTTTTGCTATAAATCGGACTGAAATATTTACGAATTTGTTCTGAGTTGCATTTTCACGAGTTTTTGACCTTCAAAATTGCTCTTTTGAATTTTTTCTAGAGCATCAAGATTGGACAACTCATGCAACTATCTAATATATCTTCTTGCAAATTTCATATACTTTTAGAAAGTTGAAAGAAAGAAAACACTTATTATGTGCTATTTGGTGTCCAGCTGGCAACAAAAATCGTGACATACAAAAATCTTGACATACACCCCCTTTTGCTTAGTATATCAGTCCATCCTGTTTCGCCATTTGACGTCTGGAAAGGCTGTAACGATTGATTATAGCCTTGCCATTCTTCATTTTTTCGTCTCAGGAATGCTCATGGCTTCTTTGCCAAAGGGGCTCTGCAGATATGGAAAGTAGATTTGGGATCAGCGCTCCAAGCTTTCACTACCGGTATGCAGCTAGTGGTGATAGGCCACTTTGACTTCGTGACCCTTCCTTGTTAGAGTTAAGCAAAAGATTTTGGAAGAGATTTATTAACGATTAAAAAGCACTTGATCCTGATTGTTGATTTTTGTATAAATAACAAGGGAAAAATAGTGAGAGTTCTCAAATTAGATACTAACAAATGACCCACCTTTTTTACAACGAAATCATAAGTTTTTTAAGCAACAAAGATATGCTCGTTCTCGATGCCTGTGACTATTGCGGTCATTCAATAGTGGTACGTAAGCACCCGTTCGCTATGGAAGATGCGTTTGTGGAAACGTACATAAGAACGGCGCATGTAAAGTCTCACATGTCATCCATGAGAGGCACCATAGTTTCGGTATGTGATGTTCCAAGCATAACTTTTATATTTGTTTCGCCAATTTTTTTGCAGCAACGTGGCAACTGCTGGCATGTGCGATGGCGTACTGCGCCCGAAACCACCATCTTGAGAGATATTTCAAAATCTGCACATCTTTTGACAAAAGCGAAGTAAATTTTCTGAGAGGGGACACTATGAGATGGTTTTTCTGCGTCAGCATATGTCCTTCATTATATGCATTGATCAGCAGTGCAGTGAATAAAGTTGATGCGATACCTTGAGCTTGAACTTCTTCAAGATAATCTGTTTATCGATCACCCAGCAAAGTACTTTAAAGTACCTAAATCTCCAAGTTATGTTGTGAATGGAAGACGGGATAATCTTGCGATCAAGCGTACCTCTAAAAGGTAAATCTATCTCTATTTATTTTTTCACTGATTTTAAATTCATTCAGGCTGCCTCTATCATGTGGAACTTTTCGTGCAAAATCTAATCGTACTGGAGCTTCTGTTGCATATTGTGTAAAGTTTTGTAGTTTTGTATTTCAGAGAAACTTCTGCCAATCTAATTTTTTCAAAATTAGAAGCGACAAACATTCTACATATTCTTGTGCAGCACTTGGGTTGTCAACTAATATTTTGTTAGAACTACGGTTTTGAAGTTGCCTTAGGGCAGCGTCCAAGCAAAATCCCGGCTTCCATGGTTTTTGCCATTAACAAGCCTCGCCTCTGCATGGCCCTAATTTCGAATCTTTAACATGGTTCTTCTTAAATGCGGTTCCTCGGCGCTTATGGCAGTCCATCCAAATCCTCGACTTTCATGTTTTGTCGTTTGGGGCCTTCTCGTGTCCCTGATTCCAAATTTAAAATCCAGAATCCTCAAAAACTCCGACATTCTCCGTTCCTCAGGGCCGCCGGTGATTGTGCATTGATTCCGATTGTGTTGGGAGAACACGGATGGGCGGGCATTACTGGAGGGGGCGTTTCCGCTGCACCTTCTGCTTACTTCGTTATTTCGGAGCGATTGGGCAGCCTTGGACATTAGCTTGGCAGGGGTCCTATTACCATTCTATCAAAATCTCAAGACTCCTAGCCTGGAGTGGACGGTGCCTTCAAACCGTGATACCCAGGCAGGACACAGGTTGACGTTCTGCAGCTGCCGTGTTGCCTACTATTTGGGCTCTAGAAGTCCATTTTCGAGCTGACTTGCTTTGCTTCAGCGGAGGGCGGATTCAATCGTATTGTTGACGTTGCAATCCTTTACAATTGAACTAGATTTCGCTGGAATTAGCGAGGGATTTGTATCTCATAGTGTACGTGGCTTGGCACTTGAGCAAGATGTTGAGTAGAAAGACGTGCTAAAAATTAAGCTGGAGAGACCTTTTTTTTGAGAGCCAAATTTTGACGCTTTCAGCCTTTATTTTACCATTCATTTGAACTCTAACTGAGAAAGCCTAAGTTCGCTTATATAGGCTTTATGAAATACTAGCTGGCAAACCCGGCTCCGCCTAGCTCTGTCAATAATGTAGTCGTAATCAGTATGCTCACTAACTCCACTTGTGCCAACTACCAGCCCCGTACTCAACCTTTGCAAAAAGCTGATAAAATCAATATCGAACATTAAAGGCAGCGTCCAGGCAGATCTGGACCTATGGGGCTTTTACGTGGAAAGTACTTTTGGGGCCCTAACTAAGGCATTGCCCAAGCGGCAGCTCAGGTAGTGCTCTAATGGCTGAGATATTCCCCTCGAAACTGGCCCCCGCGAACGTATTCGCATGGATTCATGGCAGTTTCGCGCCAGGATCCACGCTTTGCGCCATGAATCCATGCGGAACACGGTCGCGGGGTCCAGTTTCGAGCGGAATATCTCAGCCATTACAGCACTACCTGAGCTGCCGCTTGGGCAATGTCTTAGTTAGGGCCCCAAAAGTACTTTCCACGTAAAAGCCCCATAGGTCCGCATCTGCCTGGACGCTGCCTTTAACGAAAAGCAACCTACAACACCCACCCCGTCCCGAAGTGTATGTGTGCCAACTTGGTCCTGTTGGTCCTGTTGGTCCAACCTTTAGATACCACCCTGTAGTGCTGGCTTCAGCTTCGATTGTACATAGGAGCAGTAGGAGCAGTAGGAGCAGTACAGTAGGAGTACATTCAGTAGGGGCGAATCACTGAGCGCACTTCGTTACTGTAGCATTACGGTGAGAACTTCCGGCATAAGGTATTATTGTGACTTACGTATATATTTTTTTCAAAAAATCAGAAAAATCGTATTAGGGTTCGCGCAAGCTGATTTCACTATACAGTTTTTACGAGTGTTTCCAGCTTTTTTGACGGTGTAATCACATTTCTGACCGCTGGGATTCAGTTGTTACGGGTTTACCTGGGATAACTTGGGAAAAAAGCATTACAGTAGAGTGAAAATTTCTTGTTCGAAATCAGCGGCTTTCGTTAACTTACCTTATAAGAGCTTTTGCTTGTTTGGTTTTCTTCTGAAGCAAAATATGGCCCTCAATGGATCAAATTCCTTGTCGAAGTCCCTGCCGTAATTTTACACTACTGAAGAGCGACTGATAATTTGATCAATACTGTGAATCGAAGCTCAGCACTACAGAATGGTACTTAAAGGTCGGCGAAAGACATCAAAGCAAGAGAGTCATTATTAATCAAACACTGTCCACATTCTTTTGGGACACCCTGTATAAAGATCAAGATCAGTGAGCATACGACGTCTTACTTGCAAAGTTGAATCAGTCGTATGCAGTCAGTTTGGGAAGGGAGGACTTTGGAAGTCTTGCCAAGATTTTTTGCCACCAATTACATAAGCTTGAATTCATAAGAGAATTCCACTTTGTTCAAATGTTATGAAACATTTTGCTGATGCTTCCTGCTTGACTAGCAACAGAGCTACATTGTAATTTCAGCCCACTCGTTGGCAAGGCTTGGCAAGACTTCCAAAGTCCTCTTTGTCACAGTAAAATTTTTTGAATTTGTCGCTGTAGCCGAACTGGCGGAGTAGGTATGTAGTGGCGGGTCAAAAATTTTTCGGAGTTCGTGGCTAACGCCATGCACCTTATTCAGAAATTTTTTTGTCAACCCTCCCTTCCCCCCCCCCCCCCCTCCGGAAGGAAATTTTGTAGCCTCCACTGATAAACATGTCTTTTCACATTCCAGGTTCATGATCCTGATGCAGTTCTGCTAGATAAAGTTAGACATTCTTGGGGTGTAAAAATATGTTTTCAAACCCAGATGCCTATATAAGGCACCATCCACCCGAATTGCCGCCTAGGAACCTCTACAAAAGAGGCTAACGAAGCGAGGCAGCCGCTCCAGAAGGTAGTCCCCAGGTGGCTTCGCCCGTCAACATGGGCGATGTGTAGGTGACAAGATAAGTCCGAATTTGGCCAAAGGTACATGAAAATGCTTGAGGTCTGGTCATAAAATAGGGAAAAAAAACAGGGAGGATTTATGCCATTCTTGGTTGCGTCAAAGCTTAATTGTGGACTTGTTACTGTCCTCAGACACCCACACTGATGAGCGAGCAGCCTGGGCCTCTTCTACCTTCTGGAGCGTTTTCAGTTTCCGAATTTAACTTCTACAGTGGGTGGGCGATTGCTTGGAGGCCCTGCTATAACATAGCATTAAAAACTCATCAGCCTCAACCTGAATGAACGGTGCCTTTACTATGTGCTGTCTTCTATTATTTTGTGACCCCTACAAGGCTAGGGAGACTGTTGCCGCAAAATTTCTTTGGAGTTTTGTGGCATTAAAATGCCGGGAAAATTGTGCATTTATTTGTCCTCTCGATTTGTCTGTTTTCAGGTTATTAGTTACTGATTAGAAACTTGGATTTTATGCTGCATATCGAATGACTTGCTTTCGAATGTGACTTTTGACTATAACTCCGGCGGGAACTCCCACTTTCGGCGACCTATAGTCCTCTATCCTTCTCGGTGTTTCCTTTATATTTTCTTCCCTTTCTGTACCAATCTCCGCAGAGATGATAAGCGGTAAGAATCGTCAGTGTCAATTTTTATGATTGCAAATCCGGAATGGGAACGCCATAGATGGACGTTGTGTATATACTCACATCCTTCTTATATGTAAAGCTGAATGTCTGTTTGTATGTCTGTCTGTGTGTACGTTTGTTCCGAATAGAAAATTCCATTTTTGAACCGATCCGGACCAAACTTGGCACACATCACTTCGGGGCCGGCGGGTGTCATAGGCTACTTTTCGTATCGATCGATATCGATTTTATCGATTTTTATGCAGAGTTCACCTACGGGGCTGGGAGTTGGCACAGGGGGGGTGTAATCAGGCATGGGGATTCCGAATACCATATTAGTTTTCAGGATTATCGATTACTTTTATCGATTTTATCGATTTTTTTATAAAGTTTGACCTGCAGGGCTGGGAGTTTGCACAGGGGGTAATCGAGCATGGGGATTCCGAATACAATATTACCTTTCAGGATTATCGATCACTTTTATCGATTTTATCGATTTTTTGCAAAGTTTGAGCTACAGGCTGGGAGTTGGCACAGGAGGGGTAAGTGGGCATGCTGATTTCAAAAGCAACACAGGGAACGGGAAATGAAGTGTAGAAGTGGGCACAGGGAAAGGCTGTACAGGGATAGGGATGGGACCTTTATTACAGTGTTTTCACAGGGCCGGGCGGAGCCGGGTAAGCAAGCTAATGATTGTATAAGATGATTTCCCTGTATTGGGCAGAGTTGGCCGAGAGGTTAGTGCTCTTGTCTCTGGCGAAGAAGGTCACGGGTTCGGTTCCGCGCAGAGGCTAATCTCTTTGGCAAAGCTCTTGCCCACGAATCCAGCGTCAGGCTGCTCATCCAATGGAAGCACGCGACAAGCCGGCTGAAGAAGACAACCCGTCGCATCAAGATGCTCTTTTATGTCACATCAAGTTCTTCGTGTAAAAGCTAGGGCGTTCCCGGGAGGCGACGCGCATTCGAGCCCGACGGATGCGAACAGTATGCTAGGGTTACCGTCTCAAGGAGGTGAGCGGGGACGGCCAAAGAAGTTAGCTCACCATAGGCGAACATCAAAGTTCTCTTCAACAATACGTCTGGCGACCATCAACGTTGGATCCCTCACTGGCCGACATCGTGAATTGGCAGATCTACTCAGAAGACGTAAAGTCAGCATTGCCTGCATTCAAGAGACCAAATGGAAGGGAGAGAAGGCGCGAGACATAGGCGATGGCTTCAAGCTTCTGTATAATGGAGCAAGCAGTACTAGGAATGGCGTCGGCATAGTCGTGTCCGAAACATACAGGAATGGAATCACCGCCTTGGATCGTCTGAGTGATCGTCTGATGAGCTTGAGAATAGATGCAGGAAGAAGAGTGCTCCGAGTGGTTACGGCATATGCACCACAAGCAGGATGCGAAGAAGCGGAGAAAGAAGCATTCTGGCAACAGCTCGATGACTATGTCAGCTCGATACCACAGGATGAGATGCTTCTGATAGGTGCAGATCTCAATGGTCACGTAGGAGAGAAACGAAGTGGTGTTCAAAGATGTCATGGTAATCACGGCTACGGAATAATCAATGGTGAAGGCGAACGCATTCTAGAATTCGCTACTGCCCACGACCTGGCGTTGGCAAACACGTACTTCATCAAGAAGACCAGCCACCTCGTCACCTACGCCAGTGGAAACCATAGGTCGCAGATAGACTTCTGGAGTGTAAGGCAACGTGCATTCAAGTATGTGAAGGATAGCAAGGTTATCCCAGGCGAAAACTGCATACCGCAGCATAAACCACTGCTACTAGATTTGCGTATTCCAATCGACAGAAGAAGAAAGATAGTAACGGAGCGTGTGCGCATAAAGTGGTGGAAGCTTAAGAATGATCCCTGCACCAGAGCGATAATGGAAGCTGCCTTACCAGAATTGGATAGTGATCCAGAACGATCCTGGACGAGATGAACAACATCCATCAAGTAGCTGGTGATCTAGTGGGGTGCACAAAACCCGGAAGACCGAAGATTGACAAGGAAACTTGGTGGTGGAATCAAGACGTACAGATCGTGATAAAGAAGAAGAAGACAGCCTACAGGATATGGCAGAAGTCACAAACAGAAGATGCTTACCAGAAGTACCTAGACGCGAAGCGAGCAGCAAAGAGGAGTGTCAAACAGGCAAAAGAAGAGTACATGGAAGAACTCTACAGAAAGCTTCACACCTGCGAAGGTGAACGAGACATCTACCGACTCGCGAAGAGAAGAGCAAACGCCGCTAAAGATGTAGAGCACTTCTGCAATATCAAGGATGTACATGGAAGGGTGCTCAGAGAACCGCAAGAGATAAAAGAAAGATGGAGAGCATACTTCGCAAAGATGGCGTCCACAAGTCACGAATACGAATCGACGTCTTCAGCTGAGCCTGTACAAGGACCGGTCCCAACCATCACAGAAGAAGAAGTCCGCATCGCCATAATGAGAACGAAGAATGGCAAGGCGACAGGCCCCGACGACATCCCCAACGAATTTTGGAAGGAATGTGGTCAAGCGGGAGTAAGATGGCTAACGCGACTTCTAAATCAGATAATAGAGTCCAAGAAGATCCCAACCGACTGGTACAGCAGCACGACAATACCAATATGGAAGAACAAAGGCGACGTAGCTGACTGTTCATTGTACCGCCCCATCCGACTGATGTGCCACACCCTGAAGATCTTCGAAAGAATTCTAGAATCAAGACTGCGAAGCATCGTGGAGCTGGTTCCGAACCAATGTGGATTCGTAAAAGGGTGCAGCACAACAGATGCTATCTATGCTGCCAGGATAATGATGGAAAGAAGCAGAGAAATGCAGTGTGAACTACATGCAGCGTTCCTCGATCTGGAGAAAGCATTCGATAAAGTGCCGCACGATGTCATATGGTGGTCACTGCGAAAGCACATGGTGCCTGAAGAATACGTGAACTGGATCAGGATGCTATACAAAGATGCCACTAGCCATGTACAAACAGCAGCAGGACGTACAAAAGACTTCAAGATAAACGCCGGAGTTTACCAAGGTTCCGTACTGTCACCACTCTCTTCATCACGGTCCTGGATACGATAGTCAAAGGCTTCATACGTCAACCTCCATGGGTCCTGATGTACGCAGATGACGTGATGTTATGGCAAGAAGCAGAAAAGAATTGGAGGCGGAAGTGCAGAAGTGGAAAAGCGAACTGGAGCTACATGGCCTGAAGATCAACACCACGAAGACCGAATATATGGAACTGGGAACTCAAACCCCCGGTACTATCGAGATTGCGAACGCTTCAATCAAGAAGACCTCTACCTTCAAGTATCTGGGAAGTCGCATATCTGCAGACGGCACGCTTCAAGACGAAATTACCAGTAGATTAAATGCAGCTTGGACGAAATGGAGAAGCCTCACAGGAATACTATGTGACAAGCGGATGCCGCTCAAACTGAAATCGCAGCTGTATCGAACTGTAGTCCGCCCAGCTGCTCTGTATGGCAGCGAATGTTGGCCGTGTACGAGGAACGAAGAGAGAAGGATCAGCGTGATGGAGACGCGTATGTTAAGATGGACAGCCGGTGTCACAATGATGGACCACGTTACCAACGATACCATACGAGCCACGATGAAGGTTGCTCCGATAATCAAGAAGATGCAAGAAAAGCGACTTCGATGGTACGGACACGTAAGAAGAAGAGCAGATGACCACGTCGCTAGAATGGCAATGTCAGTCGAAGTACCTGGAAAGAGACGAAGAGGAAGACCAAGGTTACGATGGATAGACAAAATCAAAGCAGACTTGAGAGAACTCGAGATAGGTGAACATCAAGCTGAAAAGCGCGAAGTGTGGAGAAGACTAACTAGAGCAGCAGACCCCGTATGAGGGAACATGCGAGGATAAAAAAAATTCCCCTGTATTGGTTGGCAATCAACTTTTCTTGCTTTTTTTGAACGGGAAATGAAATGCAATGTTAAGATGCTTTGGATTAGCAATAAAGTCAGTCAGAACAAAAAACAGAATAGCAGCATCAACGGTAATCAATCCATTATCATCTATGCAGTAATCTACCACACCTACAACCTATTCTTTATATGATCATTTTACACTTACAAGCTAGACTATACGATCATCATGAATCTACACTGTAAACTTGATGACACACCTTGTTGTGGAAAATCAATGCTTCACTGAAGTAAACATTGTTACATTCAATTTTTATACATATCACAGTTAAAACAGATTGCGATAAAGCGTAAAAACCTCAACAAAAACTAAAATGATGATTTACAGCCACACACGATGTTAACCTACGAAATGCTCACAATCAAAACCCGAAGAGGCTCACAAGAGATTTCAAAAGGCTTTACTAGGCGGACAATATAAAGGCTGGGTTACTTGGCACATACAATATAAGAATGTGAAAGAGATATGTGTTGACAAAGTAGAGTGACTGGCGTGTGATCACGATAAAGTAGTATTTTACTCGAATTAGTTTAAACTATTTGAAGACTGGATGAGTTTTAGTTTCAATTGTAGGTAGGAGTTCGTAAAATATACCCAAGTTAAGAGTAGTTTAGGAAGTTATATAAAGTTCACTGCACAAGAACCATAAGCTACTTCTGAACGAAGGCGAATGCCCAAATAAGGTAAGTGTGTGCGAACGCGGCGCGCGAGCGGTTATTGGCTGCGAACTTCTGTTTATTAAGCGATCCAGCGATGATAGGCACCATTTTGCCGCGTTCGCGCCCGCTTCGCGACAATAAACGATCCACCTTCGTGCGGGAATAGCCTTTAGAATTTTTTGTGCTCTGCAGAAAAATTCAAGCAAACATGACTAAGGCAACATCTTCAAGTCACTGCATTGCTCACAAACTTATCCCCAATGCAAAATCAATGTAAAGAGGAATTTTTACAAATTATTTTTTTACGAATAGAGTCAGATCTGTAAAGATCACTTGTTTTTGTAGGCTTTGCTGTCCTACATTCCCCTTTTTCCTAAGCACACCGTTAGGGCTGCGATTACCGTGTCGACAGCGGCCAGCACAAGAGCGCAGACCGACAGCCAGAATGAATAACCGTACTGGTCTTTGCCCTTATCTTCGAGCTCCTCTGTAAATAAAGTTCCTGCGATAGCAGTTTCCCCGAGATCAAATGAGTCAAGTATGCGAAAAGGGGTATGCGAAACCTACTCCTCCAACTATCTTTGTTGTTCACTCCATAGACGATCACCGCAACCAGAAGCATAGCTGTGGCAATGAGAGAGAGGATGGCCAGCGGATGTATGAGGTACTTTTTACAGCAACATGCACAGCTGAAATCAGATTGCTGAATGGTGAAGCACGGATACCGTGTGTATCCTCCCTTAGAGATGTTTTATCAGCACAAATTTTGCTTGGATAGAAAGGCTACTCAGACAATCGCAAAAAACTTCGGTAAACTGGGCTCCTAAGACTTCCTGGGCGGACGTCCCTATTGGTCTGTGTGACGACGCCGTGTGGCGTAGGCGCCGCCCTACCTGGTAGCTTCAATAGGAGCTCACCCGGAAGTCTTAAAAGCTCAGTATGCCACGGAAGTTTTTTTGGCGATTGTCTAGGTCCCAAAAAGTGCGCTATTGCTGACATGATTTTATTCAACCTAGATCTCTGGGAGCCTGACCCGAAATGGTTGAAGTAATTAAATGCATTTGTAGTCTGATTTTTCCAATGTATTTTTGCAACCTTTATTGAGTAAAAAGTCGAGTTCCATATTAATTTTTTCTTACCAACATTACAACAGACAAATCCTGAGAAAGCTAGAAGTTACAATTCAATGAAGCGACAGCTTCCTTTTTAACGCAATTAATCGTTTTCGCAAAAATCCTCTTTTGGCGCAATGCGGCCCATGCATCAAATAACCCAATACTTTGATTTAACTGGCTTGGCGTTTGAAAGGCGGGGCTTTGTCACCTAATTGAGGCCGCTCGCGCCCGCAACTCTTTCTGCGTCTTCCACGCGCGCGTGCTCTCTGATCATTATTTAGCCTTAATTAGGTCACGAAGCCCCGCCTTCAGCCGCTAGGCCATTTGAATCAAAAGGGTATATACTATGTTTTTTATCGAGGAAGTTAAACTGATGATGTTTATGCACAGATTTGTTTGCAAATTCCTATTTCGAATGAGTTTTTGCAGATTTTTGCGTCATGTATCATTGTGTATTATTATTCAAACTAGGTGCTATGAACTTACAATACAAACAAATTCCAAGCCAGAGCAATTATTTCGAACAGCAATGCCAGGCACATGAATATCGCTACAGTTTTCATATAGCCCTTATGATCCTAAACAGATTTTGAATCAGCTGTGCTTCATAATTGAATTTTATCACTTACCGTTAAATCCTCACAATTCTTGATGTCTTTTACACAATCCCATCTGAGCATCTCTGGAAGATTTTGGTAGATGAGGGAGTATTGCAAACCCAGCAAAAAACTTACTTCCATTGAATGTCGGGACAGCTGTGAGTATTAAGCAACCAACCATCACAACTCCAAAGACAATTTGACCACATGCTGAGAAGATGCACATTTTCTGAAAATGTTTCGTTTTAAGTAACAAAATGACATTTTTGACACCACGTAAAGGGCGAATT
Source organism: Cylicocyclus nassatus (assembly GCA_958299035.1). Lineage (NCBI taxonomy): Eukaryota > Metazoa > Nematoda > Chromadorea > Rhabditida > Strongylidae > Cylicocyclus > Cylicocyclus nassatus. Next base: position 56,111,368 of record CATQJL010000223.1, read on the forward strand.
TTGGCAATGGCCTTAAATTGACAGGGAAAAGAGACATGGAAATCAATCCATATTTTTCAGAGCATTAAACGAAGTCCCGAAAGAGAACATAAATAACGCGATCTTATCACGAGCAGGTGTCGACGAAAGCACAAAACTTTGATCTTTTTATTTCTAGTCAAATAAAAATGTTAAATAAGAAGAGCAGCCGGACCCGAACGTCAATTTTCAATTCAGCAACAAACAAATGCAGCTAAGCAACGCAAATGAAGCCACTAATGATGTCATGAGGAGTTCTCGTATTGCCATTCAGTTCAGCGTTCTCTTGGCAACGGACCATTTTCAATTTCACTACGTCGTATCCGTGACGCTGATCTGTTTGTCTTTCCCATTGAGATCCAATTTCACTGGCCATAAATATCTCGCAAGAACTGATGGGGTATGGTCAATAATATTAGGTCGTGACTGACATAAATTTTTTTTTACTCTCGAAAAAGAAAATCATAACAATCTTCTCATGAGATTTGTTTATCACATTTCTCTATCATGTTGTACCCTTTGATTCAACTGGAAGGCGCGGCTTCGTGACCTAGTCAAGGCTAGAGAATGAAGAGAGCACGAGCGCTAGAGAGACGCAGACTGCGTCGCGGGCGCGATAAACCTTAATTAGCCCATAAAGCCCCGCCTTTTAGCCGCCAACCCACATTTCAATCAAAGGTTAGCTTTTCACTGTATGCATGCCACACATCATGCCACACATTTATGCAAGCTGGAAATTTGCCACGAATTGTCCGAAAAAATTTCAAAACTCAAAAATCTACTCTCAAACTCCAAAATTGTCTTTGTATTAGTGCTGACGCTCACAAAAGTCACAAAGAATATTTGAAAAGTGATGGAAAAGAAGGTTAAGGAAAGTGAGTTGAAAGAAGAGAGGAAATCAAAGTCGAAGTGCCGTTACAGAACTGCATCGTATTTATTGTATATGTCCTTAAAAGTAAAAATAAGCCAGGTGTTAGGCCCTTTGTCTTTCTCTCATTGAGCCAAAAATGGGATTTTCCCGAGATTTCTTGAGTTTCCCGAAGGAACACGAAAAAGAACAAAATCCATGTTCCTAAAGGAATAGCGGCATAGAGTGAACCGGTTTCCTCGAAATGTTAAGCAGCCGTCATAACAACGAAGAAGTTTTACTTCTTGTCATTCTACGAAAACAAACACTTCTCCACTCTCGAAAGCATTGGAAATGTAGTTAGACTTGTTTACGTAAAATCCTCCCGTTCCCATGAATAAATTTATCATCGAAAATAGTTTATCGCAAAATCGAGTGTGACTGCAGGAACCTTACAAAAAATGCGAGAACTCCGTGAGAATTGCAATCTAGAGGTATTTCGTTGAAACCGTAAAAAGGCCCTAATCTCTTTTCCATGTATAGCGTCATAGATATTATAAAATGAATCATACAGCTTTGGACGATTAAAAACATGTGACTATTGATTTTGTCAAGTATGTACTGTGGACAAATACGTGAATTAAAGAAGATAGAAAAACCTCTATACTTCATTTTATAAAAATGTATAACTTTTGAAAAACGAGTGTCTCGAGCCGAAGTAGCTTTACTGTTTTTATATTCTTTTACAACCCTATTCATTTTGCTTTTTTTCTTCAAACACAAAACAGACATTGTGTGTATTGTTTTCGAGTTCAAAAGGAGTGTCGGGACGTAGCTAAGCTCCGCCTGCTGCTCTCCCGTGAGCTGGCCAAGAAGGTCAGATAGGAGCCAGTGACCGTCTACGACCGCGCACCGTAAGGCTGCTTTGTCAGTCTTCCCCCTTCCTCTCTATTGTACTATATGTAGATAATAAATATATAATACCAACCTGTACCGCTACACATCAAGCTAGGGCCCGTACACCCCTAGACTTGACATAATAAATATATATAATACCAACCTGTACCGCTACACATCAAGTTAGGGCCCGTACACCCCTAGACTTGACAGGAGAAAAACTTGTCCATTAGGACAAGATTGTTTTTGAGTTTGAAGGAAGACTTACACAAAAGGCTACAATTTAAATCTTCTATTACTATTTTACACTTTCAACAGATCTTGTTCTTGGAAAGATAAAACTTATCTAGAGTGGAATGCTAAAGAATGGTGCATTATCACAGTTATGCAAACTATTAGCAATTTAGCAGGTTATAAACAAAGTGTTCGCGCGATTGCAAAAACTCTTCAAATACTTTAGCAGATATATTCATCTATTCTAAAAGTCACAAATCTTATTGCAAAAACATTGCTGTCCTGTATTGCATGATGTTTTTACTGGCTTTCAGAAGAAATTTGAGAAGTTCTATTGTCAAAAATACCTCTATTTTGCGTGGAAAAAGCTCGTTTTTTCTACAGAACCTTCAAGGAATAAAAAAATGACTTTTTTGTGAGGATTGATCTTTGCTCTTAATTTTTGTGATTTGTGCATATCATTCATATCAAAACTTGTCCATGCTAGGTTCTTTTGTCGAGGAAAAGTTTACACAAGTAATAAATCGAATGATATTGTATGTAAACATTAGCATAATTCTTTGATCGTCCAGGTCTAGCCAAGAAGTTGTTAAAAAACTCTAGGAATGTCCAGAGCGACGGTTAGATGTTTGTTTTAGGTTTTTGACTATGATAAATACCGTGTTTCGATGCATTAAAAGTTCCACCGGTACGAAATGAAAAAATGGAAAAGTCAAAAAGGAAAATTCGAAAATTATAACATGCGATCAGCACAATTCTTTTGTCTGGAAGAATGTTACAACACAACCAAATGAAAAAAAAAGACTCTCAGCATTCCGCAATCAAAAATAAAACGAATTATAAGTGTTTCTTCCAGTTTTTATTGAAGAAGAACACTTATTGCAATAGGCACCATCAGAAAGCTGATGGCTCTCTACCCAATATTTTTCAGTGCAAAATGAACATTGAAAAAAAGGTTTGCTACAAGATTGTGCGGGGTAGCCTAATAAGCCATATTTGTCTTGTCTGATCATATGTGAAATTATCGCAATAGCCGTTTTGTAAACAAAATTCACAAAGGCTTGATAAAGAACGCGTATTCAAGCAAAGATCACTAACATGCGTGCAACATTGACACAACCCGATGAAATAAATTTTAGGGTCTATATATTAGGTTGATTCATAATTAATGCACGTTTTCTATACTTCAACTTTCAACCGAGATAATTCTTTCTTGAAAAGACATATCCGGGCGCAATAAAAACTACTGTAACCATCAAATCAATGGCTATAGAACAGACACTTTTGCGTGACTGTATCTATCACAAGAAAGATTTTCTGACCTGAAGATTGCCAACAACTTTTTTCGGAAGCATCCATTTTGAGAGAGCATAACTTATGTTGAAATGAAGTAGGATAAAGCAGACTTCGCTCTTCTTGTAGCCAAAGGTCTCTTGAGCAGTAATGCCAAGTTTGGATTCAACGGGAAATTTTTGAAAGAAAATATTGCGAAAAAGTCGAAAGCACTCACTTTTTTCTGGCATCTCGGCGGGTTCAAAAATCGGTCATTTTGAAATTATTTCGTTTTTCTCAGCTGAAAGGTGAGAAAACCCTACCGCTATTCTACCATCAAATGAACTAGGTTACCCTTGCTGGATAGTGCAAAAGACCTGCAGTCACCTTTTTGCTTCAAAGTTTTATATGGCACGGAAGGGCCGCGACGATCGTTCAAGTTCGCAATTAATTTTCTCGGCTCAGAATTCATGGAGGATTTTGTTCAAATAGCATCTTGTAGCACAAAGTGTTCTAATCCTTATACATATTTTTTGAAATTAATCCGGCTATTCCTAATGGATTCAGGGCAAAAAGAGTGAAAAGCAAAGATTTTGAGATTTAGTTTCTTTTATTTGAAGGCTCAGAACTTTGGAATGAACTGAGATTTACGAAAGCGAAGGGACACGTAAGAAACTAGAAGAAACGCTCTTTTAGATAGCGTAAAAAGTTTTTGAGGAAGTTGATTACACATCAAATACCAGCTCCTGGAAGAAAAGGTGAGAAAAACGTGCATTAATTATGAATCAACCTAATACATGTGGAATTTTCATCTTTTCCTGAGTAATGAAAAATGTCTTGGATCAGTAAAGAATTTATCGAATGGAGATAAAATGATGCAGCCTTGCATGAAAAAACTCCCATTGCAAGTCACGGCAAAACTGCTACGATTAGCATCAGCTTAAAAAGAGAACCAGTTCCGCCTGCACTGACAATGAGTAGGGGGTTTTATATGAAGAATACAAGTGACTATAATGCATGGCTGTTTGTCTAAAACATTGTCAAGCTCCATTTTTAGAATTATTAGGTTGTTCCAAAAGTAAACTCCGTTTTCAAATAAATTAAGCTGTTTTTACTTTTCTAATAGACTTAGGGTACCATTTAATGGAACGGTGCAAGCTCTACAAAAAGACCACCAAAAATCTCGTAAGTCGTAATCCAGGCGAAATTTGGAGCCAAAAATTAAGATTTTCCCGCTACCCTGAAAAGCGGATCCACTTCCAGGAAATACGGACCTCAAACTTGGTCGGCATACCGTATACACATGGCCCTACCCGAAAATGTCCAAGATTTTTTTCGAAGCTCAAATTTAAGAAACAAAGATGGTCTGAAAATGCCAAAATTCACTTCTTTGAATTTTTCATGTCGAGCATGGTATTTCTCAATTACCAAAGCAAAGACAAAGGTGAAATTTTATGGTTATAGTTACTAGGCCCTGTAGTGTACGATACATATGTGGGAGGGGCTGAAGGCGGAATTTGCCTTTTTTGGACTTTTTTATCGCTTTCCAGCGCGGAAAAATCCAATAAAGGCTTATTAGAGTTCTACTATGTGTCTACTGCATAATGGCTGAGTTTGAGGTCCGAACGGTTTTTTTTTGCAAAAATTCAATTCCAAGGTGATAAATCTTTTTTCGATTTTGTCTTTAAACTTTAATGGGGTGAGGCTTAGGCAGATTTTTGGTAATCGTTTTGTACAGATTGCTTTACTCTTTCAATTGATACCCAAGTCTGCTAGAAAAACAAAACCAGCTCGATTTATTCGAGAAAGGAGTTTACTTTTGGGACAAATTTATAGAAATGAACAAAACCGACCAATACAAGCAAAGATTGCGGAGATTCTCTTCGATTCGGAGATTCTTTTGGCAGAATCGTGCTAACGAGGGTTCGAACAATGCAAATAAAATGTTCAAGTTGAATCCTTTGGCTATGACGCAAACTTTTCATAAACTGTCCCAGTCACATGTACAGTAACGTTTATACCGAAAAGTGCAACATTTATTAGTAATACATATCAGCCGTTACTTGCCAAGTTGACTGATTTATTAGTCATTACATCTATCAATGACGGATAACTTATAGCGAATAAAACTCGCTTTCTGCTGTACTTTGTATTTTGCAGAACCTATAACTTGAAAAAAGATAGGTGACAAGTCCATTTGATGAACTCTGCTAGCAAAGGTCATTATGATTAACAGGACGGGTTTATGCATATTGTATGTAAGTTTATCTCTGCGTACTGTTTGAGGACACAAATTGATCTTTTACTCGTCAACAAAACTCTATTTAGGACTGGAATACTGACTTAGGTATACGTCATAGTGGGGTTGAGATAGAGATGTAGAGAGCTCCATTGAATATCATCGATTCTATGACTAGGAGACGCGAGACCGCATTGCTGACATTGTCTTAACAAGTTTGAGTTTGTTCCTCCCTGTTTCTAGAAAGTGAATGAACCTGGACGAGTTAAATAACAAGTATAAACCTGTTAAGTACACGATTAGGCTTGTTTAGAAAATGTGTACAATGCGGTCTCGCGTCTCCTAGTCATAGAATGAATTTTACACACTTAAAGACATAAATCGATCGTTTTCATTAAACTCCATAAATTACGGTACAAATTTCAAAGAGAATTAACACTGCCAAATTTTGCCTTAGAAAAGGTTTCAAAAATTCAGAATGCATAAAGTAGAATAGCTCTATGCGCAAACGTCATCAGTCTAACCTACTTTCTTCTTCTTAGTCATATTAGATTAAAAGCACCTTTCAATCCTTATTAATTATTTGGAGACTGTAGCTATAAATCCTCAGCAAATTCCATACGGTAATCCTATAGAAACGAAAAACAGATGATGACTCATTTTATGATACATTGCACTTTGTTCTAGGTTATAGTCAGTTTTACAAAAATAAATTTGAAGGTCTGTGAGCATAGCTTACTGTAGTGTGGGCCAAGGCTCAAACCATCTTATTTATATATATCTAACAGCTGTATAAGCCAAACATGGTCAGGTTGCAGCTGATTTGTTTAATTAGCAAAAACGGAATTTTTGAGTATTGGGTGTGGTAAGTATTTTTAAATCTTGATCTTCGTTATCTATTAGTGCTAAGGAGTATGTCTTTGCAAAATCTTGAGAAAAGTCTCAGAGTAAATTATCGAAAGGTCATAATGGTTCTCACATTTTTGATCACTAAAATGCACCACTTTTTCAATTCGCAGTACGAAGTCAAAATACTGACTCTTTATTACTTTTTCCAATATTTTTACGCCTCCTTTTCGTCTTTCATAACGCTTCCGTCATAGCAGCGGCTACGGATCTCGGCTGCTGAAACGCGGTTAGAAGTGAAAAAAATCCAATTGAGCACTGACGTATAGAACGAAAAGAGACTGCCTGGGGTAGTGAGAGTAGTGAAATTTACAGCATTTTCATAGATTTTTGTCCTCATTATTTATTTGGATGAATAAATCCAGAAAATTTGGTAAAGCGGTTTGGGTTTTTCTAAAAAAAGGATGGAATGCTCTTGCTCATGAAAGAGCGCCAAGGAGATGAATAAGAGCATCTCCGTGCCTGTCAAGCAAACACGAACAGTCACACACGAAGTTTGCTTATGTAAGGATCATGAAATTTGCCGACGAAAGCAACGTGCATACTACGTCTCACATAGCAAGTAGCTTTAGAAAAGGCTGAAAAAACAACTGAGTTGACAACACTCCGAAAAAGCTGGGACAACAAGATGGATGAAGCTCTTAGAGCAAGAGTCATTCAAGAGAGAATCATGAACTTTACGTCTTGTTAATTCGTAAAAGATTCCAATTCTTAAACTTTACATATGCATATGGGATATCCAAGAAGCGTTCAAAATAAAGTCGCTTTCGTTTATTCAAAAATTGTTTTGCTCCTTCCAAAAACTTTAACCTGACGGTCAACAATGTGCCAAGGAGTTTGTGCCTTGAAAAACAAAGGACAAATTTGAAATTACCGTATCAACAGTAAGTTCATTTTTTGTACCGATAAAATACTAGATTGATCCGTGTAATTACTGCAGATTTTCAGTTCATTGGGCAAAGTAAAATTTTTTGGAACGATCTTTCTGGACGCAGTGAAGACTGCTGTAAACAGCAACTCTTTGGCTATACAACACGTACTTTTGTATGACTGCGAAAATTACAGGAAACATTTTCTAGCTTGAAGAGCGCCAAAGACTTTTCATTATAAAAACCTTCACGTTAAAAAAGCGCACCTTACTTTGCAGTATAGCAGGATAACGTACACTGCTCATCGTTTAGCAAATGGTGAGTTGTGTGGTAGTAAGCTTGAACGAATTTCGTTTTGAGAAAATATAATGCGAAAAGTCGCATCACTTTTTTGGCATCCCAACAAAATCGGCCTGATTAATAATTCTCAATTTTTTCTTTGGAAAGTGAGAAGACCCGCTTTAACATCAAATGAACTATGCTTACACTTGCTGTTTAATGCGAAATTACTTAATCCCTTTTTGATTCCTCACGGCCACCCAAGTTTGCGATGGGATTCCTCTGCTAAGAACTGCTAAGAATTTTTGAAAATTTCAATAAAGTATTTTGTGAACAAAACTTCACAGTTGCTATGCGTGAGGGTTTGATTGGGCATTTATTTCTGGATGTAGAACAGCGTGAAAGGTAAGATTATCGAGATACAGTCTCGTATTTTTGGAGGCTCACAACTTCGGGATGAACGATGTGAGTTACGGAAGCAATGACACATACAAGAAACTAGGGTTTGAAAGAAGAGGTAAGGAAAACGTCTTGGTTATGGACCAGTCTAATATGTAGGGTGTCCCAAAAAGATGTGGACACTGTTTGATCGTCAATAAGTCTTTTGCTTTAAATGTCTTTCGCCGACTTTTAGGTACCATTCTGTAGAGCAAGGTACAACATAGATATGCAACATGGAACGAATTTCCGAACTTCCTTCGTTACTGTAGGATTACGGTAAGAACTTCAAGAAAGATTTGAGATCATTGAAAGCGACATTTCGCCTCAGAAAGTAAACCAAACAAGCCAGAGACTCTTGTATACTGAGCTAATCGAAGCTGCTAATACTAAATATAAAGTTGCACTTCCCTGTAGTGCTTATTTTATAGGTTATTTCAGGTTTATGGTACAACCGTTTTTCCAATGTTCGTCAGAAATGATTACACCACTAAAGAAGCTCGGAGAACTGGTAAGAAGTTGTGTAGTAAAATGAGCACGCCTGAAAACTTTGCTGCACAATTTTCCAGATACTTGGAATTTTCTTGACTAAAAGAGCTGTACCATACTAGCTCGTATGCTGAAAGTTCGTACCGTAATCCTACAGCAATGAAGGTAATTTGCTCCATACTAGAGACCTGTGTTGAACCTCGCTCTACAGAATGGTGCCTCAAGCTCGGAAAAGACATGAAAGAAAAAGAGTTATTGACGATAAAATAGTGTTCACGTCTTAGGACAGTCCGCATAAGACAATTTATTATGGAAACAAAGTTTGATAATGGTTTCCTATCCGGCAATGGGTGGAGCCTTGTATAATGTCATGCAGCTCTATTCTTCTACACATTCGGGCTAATCCTTGGTGACAAAACATAAAGCATATTAGCTGCTTTTCAGTTAAATACAAAAAAACGTTGACCTTCTTCTCGCTAAAGAGTGTGTGATAAGAATACAAAAAAAATTCCATCAGGTGATCGCATGAGTAATGACATATGGAGAGAAAAACTGGGAAACAATAAACAAGGAACCCATCCACGTCATTATTTCGATAAAAAAAATAGGAGGTTTCGAAGAGCTAATTATCTTGAAAATTGCAGAAAAATTATTCATGAGTCTTGTACCAAGCATTACAACAAATGTAAAAATAATTTTTTTTCATTCGATGTGCCATTTGATTCAATTGGCTTGGCTTTGGGAAGGCATGGCTTCGTGACCTAATTAAGGCTAAGTAATGGTCAGAGAGCACTTGCGCGAGAGAGACGCAGGTGCGTCACGGGCGCGAGCGGCTTCGGTTAAGTCACAAAGCCCCGCCTTCTTGAAGCCAAGCCAGTTGAATCAAAGGTTATTTTAGACCAAATGTATCGCACAATCCAACTAATGGAAAATAATGGCCAATTTTCTTTTTTTCGGTTGCTAGTGATTAGGAATGTGATTTGATTTTTTTCACTCTAGTTTCGAAATCAAAGAAAACTCTGCTAATCTGCTAATTTTCAAATTCTTACAATTTCGCGTTTTACCTGGTTATATATTCTGTCACCGATGGAACTATTGTCATAACCGGATATCCAGGCAGAAAACAGACTTAGAAAAGAATATATCCATTACTGAAAAAAGAAAACTTAATTACTCAAAATACTTCTAAATTTTTCTTTCAAAGAATTTTTGATGCAAGACTTGTGGGCCAACGTGATAGAGCATGATCCCTCTTCTTTTACTATCACTTAATACTAGCAGTGCTACAATATCTTGCAAATTCGAAACTTTCCTTCAGTTTCTTCAAAAGTTACATTATGACTTTATTTGAGAGCGCAATCGGAGTTTCAGCTTACAAAAATTTAAAAAGGTTTCATGGCAATCAAAGGAAGATCACTCTTGAAAGTATTTATTTATAATGATTCTGTAATCGAATTGCTCCATAAACGATTTTAAGGAAAACTTTAGCGATGACAGTCGGATCAGACCGATATTGCGCAGCTGAGCAAAGCTCTGCCCCCATGAGCATGGAACGTGAATGAGGAGGAGAAAAATTTGCTGCTCCACCCCCTCTCTGTCATAAAGAACAATTTGATACGCATTATGGTCAGACATAAAGTGCAGCTAATTTATATTCAAAGCTAATCACAAATCTCTCCAAGTCCAATTGTAGTTGAGTCGATTTATTGCGTACTTCACCTTGTTTTTCCTGGGCTCATGTAGTTACAAAGTAATTGTGTAAAAGTAATTGCTTATTGCATAAATATAGAACAACTCCTGCAGTTGAAATCAAGAAAGTTCTAGAATATTTAAACACTGAACAGTCGGCGTGAGCGGAAAGCGAAAAGATAACAGTAGCGATAAGTGAGCTGTACGCTCAGCGATTTTATAAGAATATCAGCACCAGATGCAAGTCGTTATCGGTTGTGTTCGAAGCGAAGTGACTAATCATTCGATTTCAACGAAACTGACGCCATGGTAACCATGAATGGGTTGAGTTCATCAGCACAGTGCATTTGATATTGTAGAATCTCCTACTTCTAAGACAAAGAAATCTTTTGGAGATCAGATATACTTGACCCAAAAATGTTTGGGTTTAACCAGAGTTTTGCTAGAAACTTCTATATCATCATCTTTCACTAATAAGGCACCTGATATACTTAATCCTCTTAATCCACTTGATCCGCTTCGTGGAAAACGCGCGCTTACAGCAGTTTGTCTTTTGGCGCCGCGTAGGTAAAAATGAATTTTATATGGTTACGGCAAATACGCTGTACGCGACGCCAAATGGCAAATTAGTGACGCGCGTTTTGCACGAAGCGGGCCAAGCGGATCAAGTGGATCAAGCGGATCAAGAAGATTAAGTATGGCGGTGCCTAACTTCAGCTAGCTCGCTCTGCGGCTTCAACTCAGTTCACAATATGAAAAATGTCACTCTTCTTTGACATCACTGTTGGATTACGGTAGAAAAACTTTTAGCACAATGTCATCATTGCGTATCTACCGGTATGTAGACCCGCTCATTCTGTACATGTTTGTAGGACAGTTCAGATAGTATGACCATTTTTGATAATTATCAGTGAAAGTACTGTCACGGTAAAGCTGTAAGAACATCTTAATTGATCACTACTGTTGAGCGAAAATCTTATCTATGAAATAAGCGATGCTAATTGATCTTGTAATAGAGCCATACCTTCGATAGACCAGAGACAGAACGCCAAAGGTGAGTTATTTGAATATCTGACGTCATAAATAGTGAAGGTTGTTTGAAAAAGATCAGGGAAGAAAATGACGTAAAATAGATAAAAAAGCAAAATAATCTGCTGAAAACCGGACAAAAACGCTGCAGGTTTGAAATTTTTCATTTGGCGGCTTTTCAGATTGCAAGTTCTCGCTTCAGGATTAGCATTGGCAACACGGGGTTTTGCTTTTTGATGCGTCCTTTAAATTTTTACCCCCGCATTGACGTTCCTGTTTCCTGGGGCGTTGTCTGAATTGTTGCGCTTATTGTTCTGAGGGTACCTTCATACCGCGCCGGCAGCCGCCGCTAGCAGCCGTCAGCGCCGCCAGCAGCCCATAGCAGCCTGTAGCAGCCGCCAGCGTAGCAGCCGCCAGCAGCCGCCAGCAGCCCGTAGCAGCCCGTGGCCGCCGCTGGCCGCTTTTGTTATAGAGGCGCAAAGTCATCAGAATCATCAGAATCTAACTACTTTGACTGCTCCTGCCTACGCTTTTCATCTTCCACGCTTTTTCTTCTGTTGCCGCCATTGTGTAGTTCGACATTACATATTACATTTGTGTTCATTGTGCTGCCGCACCTCGTCATCCTATCGGTGAAATTTCACTTTTGCAATCTATCTTGTCTAAAACGAATGTGAGCCATTGTCAAAGTTGGAAGAACCCACATTGCGAAATAGTAGAATGCAATTCAGATATGCACCGATAGTCAAGAAGAAGATTGAAGCAAAAGCATACTCAAAAAGTAAACAAATTGCACATCTACTGAAACTGGACGCATCCAAATCCAGAGGGATCACACCGAAAAGAAACTTCTGCGAAATATGGTTTGACAGGATGACCATGGGGCGACATTGTAATGAAATGGACACAAATATGATTTGTAAGATCGAACTACCCATTGGTGGCAACAGAAGATTAGGCAGGAGCACTCAACGTAGTTTTCTGATGATTCTGCGCTTGTATAACAAAAGCGGCCAGCGGCGGCTACGGGCTGCTGGCGACTGCTGCGGGCTGCTGGCAGCTGCTACGGGCTGCTGGCGGCGGCTGCCGGCGCGGTATGAAGGCACCCTGAGGAACAATCGCCCAAGCTGGAAAAAATCGATGCGAAAGCACTGAAAGAACAAGGTAAAGAAAAACGCACTTTTTACGATTTTTCGCAAAAAATTCCGCCATAATCGAGGAGGTAAGGGCTGGGTGGTTGTCTGCATTATGAACAGAAGCAAGATCTATAGAATGCACGAAAAAACCGCGTGAAAAGAGTTTAACTGGGAGAAAAACAAGAGATTTTCGAAAACAAGGTATTTGCCGGATTTCTTGATCAAATCAAAAAATTTGATTTTGGGACGGACGTTGTCAGCGTGAAAATAGAGATCAAAAGTTTCAAAATGATATATAGCTCGCTAAGGGTTCGAAACAGCGAAGAAAAGGATACCAGAGCCATTTGCCCCGCGTTTGGGGTAGCGAGGTAGCGCGCAACGCGCGGAGACGCAGACGAGCAGCGGAGACAGACCAGAGCCGACGGGGCATTTGGCTCTGGTCGTGGATCTCCGCGGGGTCACAATGAAACTCTATAACATTATATATCGTTGTGATCCTCATGACACGACGAGGAGAACCAACAACGTCCCAATTTTCAAAAATCACTCATTAACGAGATAGGCCAGCATTTTCGTGCGCGATTCTCTGCGCGAGAATTAAGCGCAGTTTCTCGTTTTTGTTCAACTCCAGTAGCTTTCCTAAACTTCTGAAACTCTATTTTGGTCTAAAGAGAGATTAACTGAGAAATTCTGCCCTAAATTCTGGCGAAAATTCCACAGAAACCTTCTTTTTAACGTAAAAAAGGCTATGAAAACGCAAATTCTCGGTTTTGCTGAAAGCTAAAGATATTTTTCCCTATATTTGCTTCATTAACATATGTTCCGATATAGTCAGGATAATAACATCCAGGGCGAAGCCCCGGATGACTTTTGTTTTTTTTCAGGTGAAGGTTCTGTCTCCCCATAGCCGCCAAAGTGAAGGTTACCAGAGTACGTGGCTCTATGTATCGAGGGTATGAATAGAGCTTACAATTCTCAGATCTTAAATTTTCCTCATCTGCGCTTTCCTTGCAGGCTTTTACAGTCGATTCATTTCATAAGATCATATGTGTCATCGCACACAATGCGCTTTCTGCCGTGCTCAGCCTTGATTTGTGGTGGTAAAAACCAGTAGAGGTCCCAGGATTTCCGTCCAGTGGAGGGGGAGGGAGCGCAGCAAATTTTGTTCAGCAAAAGGTGCGTGGCGTCAGCCACTCCGAAAGAATTTTGATGCTTCTCAAAATTTTCAACCCATAACCGAAAATCTAGGAAAGGGGCGTGGTGGCAGCCACGCCCCCAGGAAATTTTTCTACAAAGCTAATTTGAAGTTTCGAAAAATTTTAAAAAATATTTTAATTATTCACAAGAATAAAGTCACTCGCACATTTTTATAACCCGTGTAAGCAAGCTTTAAGAATTTCGCGGCCCATTCTCGGAGTCCCACCCCCCCCCTTGCCCACTCCCTCCTCGGTCCGTCGCTGGTAAAAACATGAGAGACAGACGTTAGGCTCACATAGCTATAAAGAGATCTGTACTAAAAGAGAAAAAGAAACAAAGAAAACAGAATAAAGACTCATCTGGAGGGGTTTCTGCTTCGAAAAGGTCAGTATGAAGACGGCAAAGATGGACTTTGTGTGCAGTGACCCATACGATCCTATAAATGACTTGACTGTACGGTAATTTCACGGTAATGGAATGCTGCAAACTCATTTTGTACTGTAATTTTTAGTTGGAGATAGCTTCACTACATGCTACGTAAAGGCCCTCAAAAGCTGATGACATGAAAGCATCCTAAGCATCAAATACAAACTTTGGGACAGCCTTCTGGCACCTAAAAAACTTCTTGCCCGTTTCGTATCCAACCATAATTGTTCTTTATTCGAATAACAAGGAATGTCATCCAATTCACTTTGGCACCTTGAATGCCAAAGCCACCATAGATAGATATTTCAAATTACTCAAAGTTTTTTTTGTGTTTGCATGCTTTGACATATAGCTCCACGTTTACAGTTTTTTTTCTTAATCGGAGTAGTATTGGCAGTTTGTTGTTTATGCTATGCTGGTGTTTATGCTCATCGTGTACACATCAGCGGGCGTTTTAAATACGCTAAGAGACAATAAATAGAGTGACACTTTCTTGGTTTTTGTTTTCTTTTGTTTTCGAGATGGGATAGATTAATGGAAGAGAAGCAGAGCAGGGAGATTTTTTGCTGCACATCAGTTGCATGACTCACTCGTTTGTTAACGTTAGCTGCTAATTGCCCCGAAAACGATAATTTTCACTAATTATAGAAGCAAATTCTGAGTGGATGGCTCCAATCTGATCTTCCTCATTAGGCGAATCACCTGATGGTTGTTCTTAAAGGCACCGTCCATCAAGATTCTCGACTTCCATTTTTTGGTCGTTCAGGGGCCTTCTCATGTCCCTAATTCCGTATATGCAGCGAGAATGCGCGAAAACCCCGGCAATCCCCGTTTCGTAGAACTCGCAGGGGTTTTCGGAAACGGGATTTATGGGCACGCATGGATGGGCAGGCATTACTGAAAGGGGCGGTGCCGACTTGAGTCCGCATGTCTCTTCGCTACTGCGAAGCGAAATTTTGCGCCGCGACTTGGGCAGTGGCTTGATAGGGGGTTCTACTATCGTAAGCTGCCAAAAGCTCAAAATTCCCAAGTTAGGGTGGACTGGCTCTCAAGTAATAATTCCAGATGGAAGAAGGCAGACGTCATCCAGATCGGGTGAAAATCAATGTTGGTGCGACTGTTTTTGAAACGCTGGTTACTACTCTTACAAGATTTGATAATTCTGTGAGCCTGAATTGATTTTATTTTGCTAATGTCATTAAAGCAAAGTATTAGGTTGGTGCAAAAATAATGAGCGTTTTCCTTTTCACTTTAACTTGCTATAACTTTCTACAAAATCTACATTTCGAAATATGATAAAGACCATCAGATGCAGCGAACCTTTCGCAGTACAGCGCACATTGAACTATACTCATATCTCATATGGGCAGAAAAATATGGATCGAAAAACAAAAAGAGTATTTTTTCTGAAGCCTTGCTTTTGACAGAATAAATTCCTTTCACACTTTGTTCTTATGATTTATAAGCAGCCTATCTTGTAGCCGCAAGTCCAGTAGTACAAATATACATGAAAACGGCTTGGAGGAAAAAGATTAGCGAAGAGGGAAAAATCAAAATTCAAAAATATCAACTTTTTTAGCATTTTTTCAGCAGGCCTCAAAACCCCGAAGTAGAGAATTTTTTAATTTTCTGCGTACTAAAAGCTGGATGTTTTTGCAAAAACCGCTAATGGGACTCCTACCCTCACGCTTACAGAGATGAGCAAAGTTTGAGCGACTGCGATTTACAAAAAAAAGTTATGGGCTCTAAAATGACCACAGCCAGTACCCATGTTAAGCCGCCGATATCTCACTTTAGATAACTTGAAAAAATATGATTGATTATGCATAATGTAGACAATTTCCATTACATATAGCGGCTGGAACCGTTAAAAAGAAAGACGTCTGATGGAGAAAAGTTGTCCTGAAAAAAGTCCTAGGAAAACGCTCATTATTTTTGCACCAACCTAATATCAACATCTCAAAGGTGTTCTGCGATTTGGTTGCTAATCGAAATGATGAGGAGTTGTTCATTGACAGAGATCCAGTTCTTTTTCAAAAGTTCGGACTTATGATACACTTCCGACTTTAAGGATGTTTAAGTTTTTCCTTTCAAGATTCTCAACTACCTCAGAGATCCTGAACATTTCAAACCCCCTTCAAAAGATTGTGATCGAGAAACTTTTCGCAAAGAAGCTGAGGTTGGCTCTGCAAAGATTCATAGTTACATCTTCGTTCTTGTTGTTACAGTTTTACAAATTACTTGGCCTTGTCTATGCTCACCCGGGTTTCGCACGTTGGCGATGCAGTACTATGGAGCGAGAGTGCTAAAGAGTCATGCTGGCTCTTTCTCAGGTATACACGGTGTTCCAAGAGTAAGCACGCACTTTTTAATGACTTTAATGACTCTCTTTCACCAAGCTGCTTGGCGTCAATACCATTTATTAGAGCAGGCTATGCGAATCACTCGTCTCTTTGATACTGTAGGGCTACGGTAGGAACTTCTAGCATACAGCGCCATCGTAAAATAGGCCGTTAGAAAAAAAAAGCTCCAAAAAGAGTGGAAAGTTGTGTAACGGTGTTTAACATGCTGAATTAGCAGACAACTTTTTAAGATTTTTTCAATGCGTTTCAGATACTTCGTCACATCTTTGAAAAACTGCAAATTGTTGCTGTGGTTTACCCGGCATATACAGGGTGTCCCAAAAAATGTATCGAACGTTTGATCTTTAATAACTTCCCTATATGAAAAGCAGTCGCGGACTTTGTAATTAGATTTTCACCATCCCCGAACGCCTCAGTTCAAAGGCAGCGTCCAGGCAGATTTTGCATTTCCATCTTTTTGCATGTTTTGGGCCTTCTCGACCCGTAAATCCCGAATCTGAGCTTTAAAAGGGGTGAAAAGGCCTTTTTCGGGGCGTTTTTTTTCAATTTCCAAAATTCAGCTCGGACGAGAATTTTCAAAGGAAAATCGGGAAGCCCTAGCACGAAGACCCTGCTGCCTGTAATTTTGGCTTTGTATAGCATGCATAATGCGGGAAAGCGGTTGGGGATCCCGCGCCGTTTAGCAGAAAATACTCGTTCACAAGATGTTAGGGGAGCGAAAGGAGGAAAGGGAGTGGCGCTTTGGCCGCCCCCTGGCTTGCAGAGTTCACATTTTTGGCGCGGAGTTGCTGTTTTGGTTCACTTGGAAGGCCTCCTATCCATCTGTATCAAAATCTGAGGTAGGACAATCTGCCGAGCCGCTGCCTTTAACGTCCTTCGTTTTTTGGAATTTTTTAGAAGCAGTTCTCGCCTGTCAGAAGCTTAGAAGTCGGAAATTCCCACCGTAATCCTACAGTAATTAAGAGGAATCGGTGATTCGTTCCATACTGTAAATCTAAGTCAAACCTAGCTCTATCGTATGACATCCAAGGATCCGCGAAAGCTTTCCATATAAGGAAGTTCAAAGACCAAACGTTCGATGCATTTTTTAGGACACCCTGTGTAGGGCTTAATCAATAAAAAACCCTTAAGTTGAATTTGAAACTTCATATCCATAATCAGCAAATCAAATCAGCGTAATGATGAAGTTTTCAGCTTATGGTGTATCCATTCCGCGGCAAGGCGCAGCATTGGTTTTCAAAAATGCTCTTTGAATCCACCGTAATCCTACAATAGAGGCGCGGTGGATGATTCGCTAATGCTATAAATCGGAGTTAGAGCGTATTCTACCGGATGGCACTTACAAGGGAGGGGTCACGAAGTCGAAGTGGCCGTACTCTACAAACTGCAAGCCGTTAGTGAGAGCTTGAAAGGCTGACTCCAAATCTGCCTTCCTTATCTGCAGAGCGCCATCGGGTTATGAGCATTTTAGGCGAGAAAATGAACTAATGGCCAGGATAAAATCAATCCAGCGTCCCGTCAAAAAGATGGATGCCGGGTTTTTGTGGCGATGTTAAAGTAGACCCCCTACCTAAGCGATGACTGAAGTTCGGAGCGAAAGAGGGGGGTCTACCAAGCCTGAAATTTGCTCCGAAAGTGGTCCGAATTTTACGGTAGGCCCGGACGCCGCCCGCACAGCAATATCGAATTGCAAGGCCAGAGTGCGTATACGGCTCTGCGTCTCTAACTTGCATGTATCTCGTCACTCGCCCGAGCCTACCGTAAGATTCGGGTTACTTGAGGAGCGATTTGTAGACTTCGTAGACCCTCTTTCGCGCTGCAAACTTCCATTGTCGCTTGGTCAGGTGGTCTACTATTACATTACCACCAGGACCAGGTACCTACCCCCATTCTGGTGGGACGCTACCTTTAAATGAAGCAGCGACAACTGTTAGGGTACTTCGTACAATAAACTCCTTTTGCCTAGTATTAGGTTGTTAAGAAAGTTCTGCCAATAGACGCTGAGCTAAATTGTTTTATCTATATCTTCACCATGAGTGGCTGTCAATTAGCCATATTTTGGTCATATGTACAACAATCTTAGACCACTGATTAGGTATGTCATAGATGCTCTTTTCCAAAAAGCGCGCTGGCTGCGTTTCGAAACATGTGGAAAGTTCGATTTTTTGAACCCTGAATTCAATGAGTTATTTCTTGCTTGCAAAAAGACCCAAATGCCGGTGCAAGTAATAGTCGGATACTGCTTTACCTAGCTAATACACAGGGTATAAAACGGATTTTATGAAGTTTCTGGAAGTTCTGCGCGGGTCAGTTTATTAGTTCATCCTATCTCATCATTTGACGTCTACAAAGGCCGTAACGATTGACTATAGCCTTGCCACTACCTCATTTTTTTTGTCTCAAGAATGCTCATGGCTTTTTTTCTGAAGGGGCTCTGCAGATATGGAAAGTAGATTTGGGTTCAGCGCTCCAAGCTCTCACTACCTGGTTGCAACTAGTGGTGATAGGCCACCTCTACTTCGTGACCCTTCCTACTAGAGCTAAGCAAGAGACTTTGGAAGAGAGTTAGCAACGATAAGTACTTAATTTTGGAACACCCTGTATAAACAACAAGGGAGAAATTGTGAGAGTTGCCTCAAACTGAATACTAACAAATGACCCACCTTTTTTTACAATGAAAGCATAACTTTTTTTGAGCAACAAAGATATGCTCGTTCTCAATGCCTGTGACTATTGCGGTCATTCAAAAGTGGGACGTAAGCACCCGTTCGCTCCGGAAGATAAGTTCGTGGACGAGTACATAAGAACGGCACATGTAAAGTCTCACATGTCCATGTCATTCATGAGAGGGACTATAGTGTCTGTATGTGATGTTCTAAACATATTTATGATATTTATTTTGCCAATTTTTTGCAGCAAAGTGGCAACTGCTGGCATGTGCGATGGTGTATTGTGCCTGAAACCATCATCTTGACAGATATCTCAAAATCTGCACATCTTTTAACAAAAGCGAAGTAAATCTTCTGTGAGGCTGGACACTAGAGATGGTTTTTCTGTATTAGTATATGTCCTTCATTACATTGATCAGCAATACTGTGAATAAAGTTGTTGCGATACTATGAGCTTGAACTTCTTTAACACCTTGACGACAGCGTCGCGCAATAGTGCGCGACAGGCAGTCTGTCCCTGCGGAAGATGTCGCGCAATGGTGCGCGACACCCTAAATACCAGTTCGTGCATAATGGTTCCAATTTGTGTTCACATAATCAATTTAGGCTCAAAAGTTTTCATATTGGCCTCGTCCCTCTTTTGGCAAACTCCGCCCACTCCGTTGCCCTCTACAAAAAACTTTTTTCGTTCTCAATCGCCTAGAAAAGCTCGTAGATGACTGGGGAACCTTTAATAATCTTAATTTTGACCCCGCCGCCCATTATGCACTCCCCATCCCCTGAGTGGCAAGCTCCGCCCACTTTTCAAAATTGCCGGATTTTGCACGAATTCATTGATTTTGAGCAATTTCTCAGACAATCGATGGGAGCAGGCGGGCACCGGAAAAATAAATTGCTGATTTCTCGCACCCCGCTCGCGGATTTTTTTGGAAAGCAAACAGGACTTTTCGGAAGACCGCTCGCTGAATCAGCGGATTTTTGAGAGACCGCCTGTTGATTTTTTTTCGCTCTTATCCTTTGCAGATATGTTGCTGAATCTCTGAGGAACCGAGAATTCAGCAAGCGGTCTTCCGAAAAGATTGCTTCTGATTGCTTTCCAAAAAATCCGCGAGCGGGGTGTGAGAGATCAGCAATCTATTTTTCCGGTGCCCGCCTGCCCCCGGCGATTGTCTGAGTTCCAGCATTTTTGAAAAGTGGGGAGGGGGGGACTTGCCAAAAGTGGGCGGGGCTACGTCGTCCACTTGCATTTTTGTACCTCACGCATAGATGCATATACATACAATACATACAGCCGGCTGTGAAAATGCCTGGAAACGGTTCGTTCACAGGGACAGACGTCAAAAACAGCTCGTCGTCAACGTGTTAAGATAATCTGTTTCTCGATCACCCAGCAAAATACCTTCAAGTACCTAATCTCCAAGTTATGCTGTGAATTGAAACGGGACTTGCGATCGAGCATACTCTAAAAGGTGAATCCATCTCTATTTACTTTTTTTCACTGATTTTGAATTCATTTAACATCTTGCCATTATCATGTAGAACTTTCCATGCAGAATCTAACCGTGGCTGAGCTTCTGATGCAAATTGTCTAAAGTTTTCTAGTCATGCGGTTATAGAGAAACTTCTGCAAATTTAATTTCAAATTGGAAGTGACGCAAACATTCTACAATACATATTCCTGATCAGTACATTCAAACGCCTCGAGAAAGGCCTTTTCACGCTTTCAAAGCTCAAATTCGGGGTCTACAGGTCGAAAAGGCCCAAAACATTCAAAAAGATGGAAATGCAAAATCTGCCGGAGCAGTATCTCGGCTTCCATGGTTTTTGTCATTAACAAGCCTCTGCATGGCTATAATTTTGAATCTTTAACATGGATCTTTTTTAACGCGGTTCCTCGGCGCTTACACCGTCCACACAAATCCTCTAATTCCATGTTTTGGCGTTCCGGGCCTTCTCGTATCTCTGATTCCGAATATGAAGTCAGGAATCCTCTGGAAATCCCCGACAATTCCCGAGGGCCGTCGGTGATTGTGTATTGACTGTGATTGTGTTCGGGGAGGACACGGATGGGCGGGCATTACTGGAGGGGCGTTGCGCTGCGTCCTCTGCTTTCTTTGTTATTCCGGAGCGATTTTTTCGCTTCCGAAGCGACATTTGCGACTTGGGCATTAGCTTGGCAGGGGTCCTATTGCCATATTATCAAAATCTCAAAACTCCTAGCCTGGAGTGGACCGTGTCTTTAAGCCGTGATACCCAGGCAGGACACAGGTTGACGTTTTGCAGCTGCTACGTTGCCTATTTGGGCTTCGGAAGTCGCATTTTCGAGCTGACTTAGTTTGCTTTAGCTGGGGGCGAATTCAATCGTATTAATTAACATTTCAGGCCAGTTAACTGTCCGGACGCTGCCTAAATCTTCCCAGTCTTCAGAGAAGAGAAAATGCTGACATTGACATGATGTAACCTATAACCAATCCTTTACCGCTGAACTAGATTTCGCTGGAATTAGCGAGGGATTTGTACCTCATAGTGCATGTGGCTTGGCACCTGAGCAAGATGTCAAGCAAAAAAATTGCTTTTCAGTACAAAATAAAGCTGGAGAGACTTTCTTTTTTGAGAGGAAAATTTTGACGCTTTCAGCCTTCATTTTACCTATTCATTTGATTTCAAACTAAGAAAGCCTAAATTCCGTCTACACAGGCTTTATGAAATACTAGCTGGCAAACCCGACTTCGCCAACCCTGTTAATAATATAGTCGTAATCAGCATGCTCACTAACTCTCCTGTGCCATCTCCCAGCTCCGTAGCTCAAATTTTCAAAAAGCTGATAATATTGATATCGTTCAGTAACAAGTAGCCTACAACGCCCGCCTCCCGAAGTGATGTGTGCAAAGTTTGGTTTAAAGCGGTTCAGAAATGGCGGTTTAGAAATGAAATTCTTATTTGGAACGTATAACAGACAGATAGACAGATAGACGTACGTACATACAGACAAACAGGCGACTTGTTACTGGCGAAGTTGAATCACTCGTATGCAGTCAGCTCCGGAAGCGAGGACTGTAGAGGTCCTGCGTAAACTTTTTGTCACTCTAAATTTCAAAAATTCAAATCTATATAGAAATTCTTTGAGTTGATCCAATGTTATGAAGCAATTTGGGGTGCTTCCCTGCTTGACTGGCAACAGAGCTATAGGCTGCTGCCTGACGAAGGTGCAATACTTTGGGCACGAACGCCGCATAGCGCATGAGGCGCAGGACTCGCAACGGTGAATATACGCGCGCGCCGCGTTCGCGCCCGCTCAAACAGTACCGCTTCTGCGCCTTCGTCATGCAGTAGCCTTTACATTATATTTATTTCAGCCCACTCGTTGTCTTTTTCACAGTAAGGTTTTTGAATTTGTCGCTGTAGCCGAAATGGCGGAGAGGTATGTAGTGGCGGATAAAGAATTCTTCGGAATGCGTGGCTAACGCCACGAACCTTATTCAGAAATTTTTCTGTCCCCATCCCTTCTCACCCCCTTCCCCCGGAAAGAAATTTTGGAGCCTCCACTAAAATGTCTTTTCACTTTCTAGTTTTGTGATCCCGATGCAGTTCTGCCAGATAGAGTTGTTAGACATTCTTGGAGCATAAAAATATGCTTTCAAACTCAGACTATGTTAAAGGCATTGTCGATCCGAACTGCCGCCCAAGCCCCGCTGCAAGAGAGGGTACCGAAGCGAGAAGGCAGCTTTAGAGATAGTCCCCAGGTGGCTTTTCCCATCAAGGTAATCTGTAGGATATAAGTCCGAACTTGGGCCAAGGTACATGGAAATGCCTCCACCCATCAAGGCCCCCCGCAGACCAGCTCAGAACATTTAGATTCTTTCGTGACTTCATCTTGATCGTGACTAACTCTCCTGTTCTTTTGACGCGTCTTTATAAGACTCTTGTTCGTCCACACCTGGAATATTGTTCTCAAGTGTGGAACCCTACTATAAGAAAGGACATTTGTAAGCTTGAAAAGGTACAAAAAACCTTTACACATCTCTTGTTGTCCCACCTGCTTATAGTATACGGTTAAAAAAGCTTACTCTCCAGAGTCTTTCTTATCGCCGTAATATTTCTGATCTTGTTTTCTGTTTCCAAGTGCTCAGAGAAAGAGATCAGACTAAAAGCTAGTAAGTACTGGATATTTATGCCAGCTGGTCAAAGGTTGGGAGGTTTCAGCTTACATTATGCCAAGATCATGAAACACAATAGGGAGAAAATGTACAACAACATATTTTATAGATCTGCTCGTTGGTTTCAGCTTCTACGTAAGGACATAGTTGTTTCATCCAATGTGCGATCTTTTATGGATAAATTAACCAGAGTTGACAGTCATGTTCTACCTTTTTAATTGAAGTTTTCATCATTCTAGTGTGCTTTTCAGTTTCGTTCTTGCCTTGTTCTAATGGTCGTGGCTACGTTTTTCTGCTATTGTGGACTCGCTCGATCCTTTGGCTTTTTAGTATCGGATGGATATAGCAGTTTCTCTCACTAGTGATAGATTATGGCAGTGTTTTGTTATTGTGTTGCGTTTCTTTTGTTTACAAACCGCTTATTTATGGAGGGGTCACTTCGTCCTACTCTATATTGATTTTTTGGATTGAGAATCTTTTTTATCAAGGACATTTCTACTTAAAATTTGTCAGGTGTGTTCAAGGCTTGGGGAGTTAGGTTGGTGGATACCTAGCTAAACCAGTACCCTCGCTTGAACCGCTCCGATTATCCTTGAGCGATAGCAGTCCCCACTGCTATTCACCTGGCATTCCAATTCATAGTCGTATAATTCACTCGCATTTGAATGCATCTTTTTTCGTTGTTGTGGGTATATTATCCCGTACTTTCTTCTGCTTAACTCATCGAAGTACGAGCTTTCTTTGTTGTTCTTTGAATGTCTAGGACGACTGGCCCCACGCTAACAGTTTTTCATACTTTAATTGGTACAATTTAAGTGTAAAGATAAAGATAAAGATAAAGATCTTTGTCGCTTTTAACATCTAAACTGTGTACCAGCATCACACAACATCCGAATCTTCTTGTCGTCTTCTGCTTCCTCCTTGAAGGATCGCAGGATTGTACAAAGTCCAAATTTTTTTTGAAAGCTACTGCAAAGTGGGAGACGGCACATCTTTACGTGCAAGAGACTACAGCTTGAGCAACTTCAAACAATACTTTCCATTCAATGAAATCATAACTGCTAGAGCAATTTAGATGGACGAGTGGCGTAGTTGAGGAAGTGTTATGACTCGGTTTGGTAAAGTTTGAATCCCGCACATGGACCAGTTGAGCACTTTATCTCTGAGAACCGTAAAATGGTATCAGAGTAATCTAAGAAAGAAAAGCACTGACTTGGTAACCGCCTGACCCTTGCAAATCACTTCAATGGTTTACACGCATCCAGGAGCCTGTGTACAAGACATTAAGAACGTCTACTCTCCGTCTTTCATAAGGAAGTAGCTGTGATTGCTTATCTGTTAGAAATAATGTGTGCTCGCATGTGGTTCAAAATTGCTAATCGAATTACTGCTCAAACCTGCATCATGTGCTAATCAAACTCTATAGTCGAGTCATTTTATATTAGGGTGATCGGTAAAAAATGGGGCAGCTAGAGAATAAATGTAGATTTCTCTAAAAAGAAAAATGATTAAACTTCCCAGTTTTGATAGATGTTAGAACAAATTGTTCTCTTTCAGAAAATACCTATATATGGTCATTCACATACCTGATAATTTTTATATTGCCTGAAATGCAAAGTTAGTCACTTCGACAAATTGTAAACTTCGGGCAGTATCTGCGCAGTGGAACATGCGGAACCATCCAAAGTACTACTGCTGCAATGCGTGAAAGTACAGTCACCAGATCCACGATGGGCTGCTGGTCTAAACTTTCAAATTCAGGAGATATGGCCATAGTCTTGAGAACAAAGATACGTGCTATTCAATGCTTTACAGGTAAACGCATGTTTTATAGGTACCATCTGAAGGAGCGTTTTACGCTCTATCCATCCATATGCAGCTTATCTCACATTTTATCTATCTTCGGAAAATACAGATTGAAACTTGATTTATTCGTTTTTGTTGCGCCAAAATATCGCGAGTTTTCAGGTATTTCTCTTTTTTACCCCAGAAAAAGAAAGAAATCTTGTGTTTAATATACTGTTTGAAAGAGCATGAAGAGCTCTTTCGAGTGGTCTATCAATTGCTCTATAACTTTACGGTATGGCAGCGCAAGAATGAGCGATGTTCAAAAAAACCCTGTTCGAGTTCTTCAGGGCGCCACGCGTAGGGTTGTGGGAAAGGAGCGTTGACGCTTTACCAGAATAACAGGCGAAGGTCGCTTATATAAGCGAAGTTTACGCTGCAGCCTGCTTGTTGTTGATCGAAACAAAAAACCTCAAAATTCAATAAAAATCAAGCTGCCCCTTTTTTACCGATTACCCTAATAAGATCATGTGTGTCATTGCACACACTCTCCACATTTGGCTTCCGTATCTTGGATTCTAACAGCAGGCCTCCTTCAGAGGTTTTCGGTGTTTCCCTCCAATTTTCTTTCTTCCTGTACTAATGTCCACAGAGATGATGTAAGTGATAAGGTTCGCCACTTTCTTGCGTTTTTATGATTGCACTCAGAACGGGGACCTCGAAGGTGGACGTTGTGTGTAATACTCACATGACTGTATTAGATGACTCGATGTATATTGTTCGTCAATCAACCTTTCTTGTTTTTTTTTCAAACGGGAATTGCTACGTTAAGATGGTTTGGATTCGCAATCAGTCAGAACAAAAGACAGAATAGCAGCATCGGTATAATTTACCACGCCTACAATCTAGTCATCTCGTATGATCATATTTATATCCACACTATAAACTTTATGATACGCCTCTTTGGAAAATCAATGCCTTACTGTATAAACATTGTTACATTTCATTTCTATACATATCACAGTTGAAACAGATTGCGATAAAGCGTAAAAACCTCAACAAATACTGAAAGGATGTTAATTTTACTGCGACAGATGTTAACATACAAAATGCTCACAATCAAAACCCGAAGAGGCTCACAAGTGATTTCAAAAGGCTTTCCTAGACGGACAATTTGAAGGCTGGGTAACAATTTGGCACATATAGTATAAGAATGTGAAAGAGATATGTGTTGACAAAGTAGAGTGTCTGGAGTGTTATTATTACAGTGAAAGTATTATTTTACTTGAATCGGTTTAAACTATCTGAGGACTGGATGAGTTTTAGTTTTCAATTGTAGGTAGGAGTTCGTAAAACATACCCAAGTTGAGAGTAGATTAGGAAGTAATATAAAGTTTACTGCACAATCATAAGCAACTTCTGAACGAAGGCGAATGCCCAAATAAGGTGAGTGTGCGCGAACGCGGCGCGCGAGCGGTTATCGTCCTCGAGCCTCTTTACCAAGGGCTCCGGCAAGTAAGCCATCCCATTGCCGCGTTCGCGCCCGCTTCGCGACGATAAACGATCCACCTTGTGCGGGAATAGCCTTTGGAATTTTTTGTGCTGTGCAGCAAAATTCAAAACATGACCAAGGCAATATTTCTTAAGTCAGTGCATTGACCACAAACTTATCTCCAATGCAAAATTAATGTAAAGAGAAATTTTTACAGATTATTTCTTTTGACGAATAGAGTCAGATCGTAAGATCACTTATTTTCGTAGATTTTGCTGTCTTCCTACAGTCCCCGCGTTCCTAAGCACACCGTTACGGCTGCGATTACCGTGTCGACAGCGGCCAGTACAAGAGCGCAGATCGACAGCCAGAATGAGTAGCCGTACTGGTCTTTGCTCTTATCTTCGAGCTTCTCTGGAAACAAAGTTTGTCTGATAGCAAACTTCATACGGCCAAATGACTTAAGTATGCGAAAAAGTATTCTAAACTTACGCATACTATCTTTGTTGTTCACTCCATAGACGATCACCGCAATCAAAAGCATAATGGTGGCAATGAGCGAAAGAATAGCCAACGGATGTATCAGATACTTTTTGCAGCAACATGCACAGCTGAAATAAGGAGAAAATTAAGGGGTAGATATTGTAACCTACGCTAGCAGTAACAGTCGTTCTACAAGTAATGGTAAACAAAAAATCGATTACAACTTTTTGGGGTGCTCCATTTTCACAAGTTCGTTTCCTAATGGCTGATTCCAATTATGCTGGGAGAACATCGCTTGCTCGAGAGCATCTCAGGACTCTCTTGTGGACGCTGATTGTAAAGATGAGGAAGAAAGAGAAGCATTTATTATGTTGAATCAATATCGCCAAAGTATGAAATGTTGCAAGGAATCTGAATCTAACAGCAATTTAGATTTTGTAAACTAATTATTCCAACTAAGCAAAGTTTGTGCAGGTCAAATCAAAGCAAAGTTTGTGCAGGTCGCCAATTATTAGGTTGTAACAGAATTAATGCAGGTTTTGAATTCTAACCGCAATAAGTCATACACTTCTCATTTCTAAGTAGGTTGCAAAATACCATTCGATAGAGCAAAGCAATCTCTACAAGATGGCAATCTTGCTTTAGCAACAGCTCTGATCCACCACGAGTTTCGAGCCAAAAACTAAAAAGATTCAACTGTCCGAAAAATTGCGAAAAATCGTAACTCAGTTCATAAAACACCTATAAAAATTCTAACTTGCTCACGTAAACACTATTCACATAAGACATCTAAACACGCCTTTGCCGTATTTTTTCCTCTGTTAGAAATCAAGAAAACGGAAATTTTTGTGCGTTTGCCAAAGTGATGCTGTGCCGTTCCCACATAAGTAGTTGTATACTACAAACCTGTAGAAGTATAAATGTGGGTTTCCAGCTCTCTACAAGCTCTAGTTCTCGGAAAATATCGAATACAGTTTTCGCTAGTCATGTGGTCCAAGCTAAAATTCAAATTTCTCGAGAACCAAAGCCTGTAGAGAGCTGAAAATTTACGTTTGTACTTCTACAGCTTTGTAGTATACAACTACTTGTGTGGGAACAACACAGCATCACTTTGGCAAACGCACGAAAATTTCCGTTTTCTTGATTTCTAACAGAGAAAAAAATACGGCAAAGGAGTGTTTAGATGTCTTATGTGAATAGTGTTTACGTGAGCAAGTTAGAATTTTTATAGGTTTTTTATGAACTGAGTTACGATTTTTCTCAATTTTTCGGACAGTTGAATCTTTTTAGTTTTTGGCTCGAAACTCGTGGTGGATCAGAGCTGTTGCTAAAGCAAGATTGCCACCTTGTAGAGACTGCTTTGCTTTATCGAATGGTATTTTGCAACCTACTTAGAAATGAGAAGTGTATGACTTATTGCGGTTGGAATTCAAAACCTGCATTAATTCTGTTACAACCTAATAAAATTACGAGTAGAAAAATAACTAGCACAAATTTTTCAGTCGGAAAGAGTAGGTCACAATTTTTAGACATTGATGATTTGACTTTATTGCAACCTTCAAGATTTCTTTGGCAGTCATTTCAATAAGATTGACGAAAGCGATTTTTTGTATCCATTTTCGCAATGTATAAGTAAGAACGAGATTGCCCTAGGACTTGAATAATTATAGATACCATTTTTGTATGGTCTGCTAAGAAAAAGCTTCAGTTTTATCGTCGATTCATGACACGCAAAGACTGGGCGCCGTTGCGTCCGACCGAGATAGTTTGTGCATAGGAGAAACAGCGGATGGTAAAAGAAACGAAACAGCGCTCGATCATGGAGACGCTGATAGGTCCGCAGTCTTTGCGTGCTATGAATCGCCTTTATGTTTCAGGTGGAGTTTGGAGACAGAATGTAAAAGAGCGCCAGATGAGTGAGCTGAGCTTATTTGCGGGTTGCCTGCCCCCCCTCCCCCTCCCCTTCCCTCCCGCCCCGCCGCTGCTGAAAGCGCTCTCTCCTTTGACTACAACGACGTCAATGCGTCAAGGAAGTCAAGTATACATTAGGCGTTTGTCATGTTTTTTGCCGTTTTTTTGCCTAAAAGTCCTCTAGTTTTGTTTACATAATCTCAGTTTTTAACGAATTTCTGGAAGAAAATCTATATTGAAATTATCTTGCTTTGCTAATATTAATATCATTTTTTGAACCAAGTGCTGTGAACTTACAATACGAACAAATTCCAAGCCAGAGCAATTAATTCGAACAACAATGCCAAGCACATGAATATCGCTACAGTTTTCATATAGCCCTCATGGTCCTATACAGATATTCAAATAACGGAGAGATTGATCACTGGATTTCCTCACTTACCGTTATGTCCTCACAGTTCTTGATGTCTTTTATACAATCCCATCTGAGCATCTCTGGGAGATTTTGATAGATAAGGGATTATTGGAAATTCAAGAAAAAACTTACTTCCACTGAATGTCGGGACAGCTGTGAGTATTAAACAACCAACCATCACAACTCCAAAGACAATTTGACCACATGCTGAGAAGATGCACATTTTCTGAAAATGTTTCATTTTAAGTAACAAAATGACATTTTTGACACCACGTAAAGGGCGAATTTTGGCAATGGCCTTAAATTGACAGGAAATCAAGGGACATGAAAATCAATTCATATTTTTTGGAGCATCACACGAAGTCTCGAAAGAGAACATAAATAACGCGATCTTATCACGAACACGTATCGACGAAAGCACAAAACTTTGATTTTCTATTTCTGGTTAAAAAAATGTTAGATAAGAAGAGCAGCCGGATCCGAACGCCAATTTTCAATTCAACACAAAACAAATGCAGCTAAGCAACGCGAATGAAGCCACTAATGACGTCATGAGAAGTTCCCGTATTCCTATTCAGCTTCAGCATTCTCTTGGCAACGGACCATTTTTGGTTTCACAACGTCGTACCCGTGACGCAGATCTATTCTTTGCCATAGAGATCCAATTTCACGGACCACAAATACCTCATGAAAACCGAAGTGTAACCGGGGGTGGTCTAGTGGTATAACGGTTTCAACCGGATCGATAGACTACACGAATTGAAAGACTAATAATTTATCTCAGACAAACGGCAACGAACAGCAAGAAACGAGAATGCGTAACTTGAACAAGGCTTAACAGCGAAACGACGGGCTTTACCCTCTTTGACCACTTCGGCAGGCTTACTGGTTACTCTCTTTCTGAGTGGGAGATCCGCCTCTCTTCGACGGAGTTAGCTCCCGCTAGCGCTTCCTCAGCGCGGACTGAGGCCTTCCCCTGACTCCCGGTATTTATATCGGGACAACGCGGGCTTTTCTTCCCGCCACTGAGGATCGGTAGGTCGGTGATCCGTGCCCTCTGACATCCCTCCCCTCCGGAGAGCCGACGTCCTCGGCGGCTGCTGTAATTTGCTGAGCTTTGCACCGGGAACTCTCCTGCGGATGTCGTTGTAGTGGTATCGCGCATATCCTCCTTGAAGTACGCGCCGTATACCTGAAAGAATTTTGGGGTCCATCTGCTCCCATGGTCGCTTTCCTTTTTTCTGCCCTTGAGGGAGCCAACGTGAACAACCGATTTGGGTTTGCCCAATTTTTCAGTACTGATTTAATCACCGTCCACACTTTTGACTTCGTTTTCCACATATCAATCTTCTTGAGCAATGGTGGCGGCCACACGGATACAATCTTTCCTCCTTCTTCGAGGTACTTTTTGCATATCCGCAATGTCTCAGTGATAGCCTCATCTTCCATTCTTGGGTTCATGGGCCATACTGTGATCCACATACGACAGCTCTTCAAGTATTTCAACGCTTCTTTGAGTTGACTGAATGATACTGCCACCTTGGTCAGTACTCCCCACTTCTTCAACCCAACTTCCTTAATTGCTCCTGCACATCTCGGTGCAATAAACGCAACGAAGTTCCATCTCAGAAGTGTGTCCTTCTTCACTACTTACCTTTCTAACTTTGACTCCTTCCTGTGCCTCTCCGCGCATTTTCCGACCACTTCTGAAAGGAGCGTGCTTTTTGCTGCGCTTCCTGCATGTCGACTTCTTCCACTTGGGCTCACAAGCTTCCCCTGGCCAGATTCCTTTGTCTGCTTTGACATCTTTTTTTCTCTCAATTTCTTGTTGACAGTTACAGACCTGTTCTTCTCTGGGATAGATCCGTTCACAGTTATGGTACCTTGTTGGATCTTCGCTCTCACTGAGGCGGTGTTTCTCTTCTGTAGAGGCACCATCCTATCCTTTGCTTTTACTTTGACTTCAGGCTTCTTGTGTATTACTACTTCCACCCCTAAACTCTTCAACGCATTTATGCCAATGAGTACTTCCTCATTCCTATCGTTTGAAATATGGAAGGCAACTTCCTGCTTGCATCCTCCTTCTAGTTCCACTTCTATTTTTATACCTCCGAAAAAACTCATCACATGGTTTGATGCATCGTAAATGCTTCCTTCCACTATCGAAAGTTTGAAGTGACTTGACATCGTACCCATTGTTCCTCGCTTCTATAAGCACGTTCACGGGTAGTATACTTATCTCTGAGCCCGTGTCTGGAAATGTCGAAACCCTTCTTCCCAACATTCTCGCTTGAGTCAATGTGATCCTGCCAAGAAGTCCGTATGCGCCGGATTAAGAGCTCTTTACGATCATGTGCCGGCTTCTACTTATCATTGATGTCACTCCATTCGAAGTCTTAATGACGCCTTCCTTCTTCGTTTTCCTGTGCTTACAATCTCTCATCGCATGTCCGAAATGACCACATTTGAAGCATCTTTTTTCTTCCTGATCCTCATCATAGGCACTCGAGCTACTCGTTGGCTCCTGCCTCCTCATAACACTATCTTTTTTTTCGCCTCTCTCCGCCAAGCTGCGTCGCCTTTGTGTCCTAGCTGGCACATATCCTTCATTTCTAGTTGCTTTTCTCCAGGAGGGAGTTTGCTGTTCACTCCTTTTCTCGAAGTTGCAGAACTTCCGCGTGTTCGATTTCAGTCGCGACTTCTTTTATCCTGTTATATGCCTCACTGGGTCCACTTGGTGTAGGGTTCCCACCAGGCTGCACGTATTCCGGCCATGACGTCAGATTCTCCAGCAGAACTTGTGCGTACTCTATCGATCTATCCTCAATACTAGCTTGAGGACTGGCCTTCCTCGCTAGGTTCTCGAGGGCGACACAGAAGTCCGCGACCTCTTGGCCTGGCCTTAAACGCATGTTCCTTGAGGCCATTAGCGCCTTCAACCTAGCTGCTGTGGAGTCACAAGCCAGTAGTGAGGACATCTCCCTCACTACTCTGTCGAAGCCTTGCTGTCTTGCCCCCATGGGTATACTCGAAATAAGGACTTTGCCCGTCTTCCAAATGCTCGTCACCTAGAACCTCTATCAGCAACTGTTCATCTTGGAAAGTGGTACCATACTTTTGAACTTCCGAACGAATCTGTCAAAGTCTTCATCCTCATAGCCCTTAAAGACTCCAGGATCAGCAAAAGTCGTGCCCTGAAAATATTGAGCAACTTATCTCCCACACCTCGATGACTGTTGAGTGGTCCGTCATTCGACCCTCTCACCACACTGCCTTCCCTCACTGCAACTACCGTTGCTCTGGGACCGTGTATCTGGTCTCCAGCCTACCCAACACTGTCTACCTCAGCCTCCAACTCTTCTTGAAGTGGCAATCCATCAACCGGTATCCCACATCGGCTAAAAAACTAGCATTTCCACTTCTTTTCTGATGAGGCTAATCTCCTCGATCATCAAGTGTGCCTTTCTCTCATGGATGTCATCTGCACATCTTTGCTTCTGATCCATATGCATGAACATGATTGTACTCGGCAGCGAAATGCTTCGTCTTGCCTTACATTCGTCGGTAATCAACGCCGCACGCAAAATCGCTCGATAATGGGATTATGAAGCCGCCCCGTGTGTCTTTCAATCGGGTATGCTCGGCCCCCATGTAACGGAGGGTGGTCTAGTGGTATAACGGTTTCAACCGGATCGATAGATTGCACGGATTGAACGACTAATAATTTATCTCATAAGGGAACCGTGTCGAGTCGAAGTGGCCTTTCCAGATGAGACCCATACTGCTTTGAAGAGTATTAAGCGGTGATTCCAAATCTGCCTTCCAAATCTGCCAAGCGCCTCTGGACGCCGAGTTATGACCGTTCTTCGGAAAGAAAAATGAATGCAGAATTTAGGTAAAATTGGTTGTTGCAATCTTTCCAGCGCTCAGATAAAGCAATGTTAAGTATTAGCATAATAAATAAAATGTATTTATCGCATAAACAGCTCTGATACTTGACATTGGACCATTTGAGCAGGTTTGGGCGATTTTGCTTCAGTTTTGCGTTCAATTTTTTAACCTGAAAAACAAGCATGACTCGGTGTCCAATCTTGGCAGATTTGGAGAGCAGATTTGGAATCACCGGTTAATGCTCTTCAAAGCAGTATGGGTCCCATCTGGAAAGGCCACTTCGACTCGACACGGCAGACAAACGGCAACGAACAACAAGAAACAAGAATGCGTAACTTGAACAAGGCTTAACAGCGAAACGACGGGCTTTACCCTCTTTGACCACTTCGGCAGGCTTACGGTTTACTCTCTATCTAAGTGGGAGATCCGCCTCTCTTCGACGGAGTTAGCTCCCGCTAGCGCTTCCTCAGCGCGGACTGAGGCCTCTCCCTGACTTCCGATATTTATATCCTGTGAAGGGGTCAACGCAGGCTTTTCTTCCCACCACTGAAGATCGGTAGGTCGGTGATCCGTGCCCTCTGACAGAAGAAGTATGATCGAATTTTGGGTGTGACTGACATTATTATTTTTTTACTCAAGAAAAAAATCATAAATTTTCTTATGAGATTTCTCTATCACTTTTCTCTATCATGTTGTACCCTTTGTTTAAACTGGATTGTCTGCTGCAAGGCGGGGCTTCGTGACCTAGTCAAGGCTAGAGAATGATTAGAGAGCACGAGCGCGAGAGAGACGCCGACTGCGTCGCAGGCGCGATCAGCCTTAATTAGGTCACAAAGCCCCGCCTTCCAGCCGCCAACCCAGTTGAATCAATGGTTAGCTTTTCAATGTATACATGCTACACATCCTCGTAAACGCAATCTGGAAATGTGCCACAAATGGTTCGAAAAAATTTCAAAATTCAAAAACTACTCTCAAACTCCAAAACTGTCTTCCTATTAATGCTGACTTTGAAAAGTGATGGAAAAGAAGATTAAGGAGAATGAACTGAAAGAAAAGAAGAAAATCAAACTCGAAGTGCCGTTACAAAACTGCCCTCGTATTTACTGTACATGTCCTTGAAAGTAAAAATGAACTAAGTGAAGAGCCTTTGTCTTTTTCTCATTGAACCAAAAATGGGACTTTCCCGAGATTTCTTGAGTTTTCCAAAGGAACACGAAGAAAAAAGAACAAAATTGATGTAAAGGAATAGCGGCATAGCGTAAACCAGTTTTCTCGAAATGTTAAGCATCAGTCATTACAATAAAGGAGTTTTACTTCCTGTCATTCTACAAAAACAAGCATTCCTCCACTCTCGAAAGCATTGGAAATGCAGTTAGAGTTGTTTACGTACACCCCCCCCCCCCCCCGTACTCATGAATAAATTTATCACCGAAAATAGTTTATTGCAAAATCGAATGCAATTGCAGGAACCTTGCAAAAAAATGCGAGAACTCCGTGAGAAATGCAATCTAAGCGTATTTGCTGAAACCATAAAAAGGAGCCTAATCTCCTTTCTATAGCGTCATAGATATTATAAAATGAATCATACAGCTTTGGAGAAATAAAAATATGTGACTTTTGATTTTGTCAAGTATGTACTGTGAACAAATACGTGAATTGGAGAAGATAGAAATATAATACCTCTAGTATTCATTTCTATAAATGTGTAACATTTGAAAACAAATGTCTCAAGCCGAAATACCGTTTTTATTTTTACATTTATTTTTTTACCTTATTCATTTCGCTTTTTCTTTCAAACTCAAAACAACCATTGTATTGTTTTCGAGTTCAGAAGGAGAAAAACTTATTCAATAGGGCACGATTGCTTTCGCGTTAAAGAAACTTATTCAACATGAATTTAGTTCAAATCTTCTGTTACTATTTTACACTTTAGGCATCTCTTGTTCTTGGAAAGATAAAACTGTGGAGAGTGGAATGCTACAGAATCGTGCATTATCACAGTCATGCAATTTATTAGCAATTTATTGGATTGTAAATAAAGTTTTCGCGCGATTGCAAAAAATCTTTAAATACTTTAGCAGATATATTCATTTATTGTGAAAGTCACAGATCTTATTGCAAAAACATTGTTATCTTGTCTTTAAGCGGCTATTTTACATTCTTTCAGAAGAAACTTGAAAAAATTTATTATCAAAAAATTTTATCCCTGGTGAAAGTGTCGAGTTTCTCTACAGAATTCAATCGTTTGAAAAAGAAACAAGTCAAAATATGAACCTCTAAAACGACCGCAAACTTTCCTTAGAACCTAGCACTTGCTTGAACTTAAAGGCAACGTTCAGGCTAGATCCAACCCCTTCGTTAGTGCCGATCTTGAATGTAGGCCCCAGGAGAGGGGCATCTGCGTTGGCCCGGTCCTCTAATGTTTTCTCTGAATGGAGATAATGGACCTGACAGCGACAGTGCTATCGAGCCACGCCCAGATCCTACCAAGCTCCGCCCACCCATGAACAAAAGCGTCCGCATCCTCAAAATGGAGTCCCGAATATCGTGGGTTGCTTTTTGTGGGTTTCGCACGTAATTTAGAGTTATAATCAAAGACACGGAAAGGCCCAGAATGACAGAAACATAGATGGCGAAATTTTGGACGGACGTGCGCAACGTCTAAGAGAAGGCCTTGCTTGGCACAAAATGTAAGGGTCTTTCACCCGATATGATTACTTAACGCGTTCCAGGATTTAAAAAGACGACTTTTTTGTAAGGATTAATTTTTGCTCCCAACTTTTGTGATCTGTGCTCAAGATTCATATTGAAACTTGCCCATGCTAGGTTCTTTTGTCGATGAAAAGTGTACACAAGTAATAAAAATCGGATGATATTGTTAGCATAATTCCTTGACTGTCCAGATCTTCCAGATGCAAATGTTAAAAAAACCTTAAGAATGTTCAAAGCGACGGTTAGAGAATTGTTTTCGGTTTTTAACCATGGTAAATACTGCAATTCGCTTTGCATATGAAAAGCTTTATCGGTACGAAATGGAAGAGTCAAACAAGCAAGTTCGAAATTTATTAAATAACACGCGATTGATACAGTTTTCTAGTTGAGAAGATTGTTACAAGAAAATGGAGCTTTCAAAAATAGAGAATTCAGCAACCAAATATAAAACGAACCGTAAACATCCATTATTGCATTGAGCACCGTTAGAAAGCCAATGACACGCTACCATTATTTCTCAATGCAAAATAATTATCAAAAAAATGTTTGCCACAAAATTGGGGTAGCATTGTCTAGGCTAATAGTATATGAAATTACTGCAACAGCCATTTCGCAAATTTAAGTGAATCACAAAATTCTAAAATTCACAAAGGCTTGATAAAGAACGCGTAGTCAGGCAAAGAGCACTAGCCGATAAGCACTAGTGATAATGGGTGTGACATCGACACTATTTGAAGAATAAACCTCACGGTCGATACAAATGTTGAATTTTCATCTTTTCGCTGAATTATGAGAAATATCTTGGATCAGCAAAGATTTGCAGAATCGAGATAAAATGATGCAACCTTGCATGAAAAACTTCCATGCAAGTCACGGCAAAACTGCTACGATTAGCATTAGCTCAAAAAGAGAACCAGCTCCGCTTGCGACTGAGTAGGGGGTGTCATATCATGACGATAACCGCCATACGCGGTATGTTTGGCATTTTTCAAAGCCTGCCAAGTTCCATTTTCAAGGCTAAAAATTTTGAGAAAGGGAAAAACAAGTAGAGAGTTTTCCTCGGTTTTTTTAGCGAAACATGTAAACGAGGGTTTGAACAATGCGAATAAAATGTTCAAATTGAATCCTTTGGTTATGACGCAAACTTTTCATAAACTGTCCTAGTGTCACATGTACAGCAACGTTTATGCCAAAAAGTGCAACATTTATTAGTGATACATATCAGCCGTTACTTTCCAAGTTGACTGATTTGTTTAGTCATTACACCTATCAATGACGGATAACTTATCTTATACTAGCTGGCTTACCCGGCTCCGCCGTATCCGGACCAAACTTGGCACACATACACTTCGGGCCCCGGCGGGTGTCACAGTCCACTTTTCGTTATCGATCGATGTCGATTTTACCGATTTTTATCGATTTTTTGGCAGAGTTCACCTTCAGGGCTAGGAGTTGGCACAGGGGGGAAGTGAGCATGGGGATTCCGAATACAATATTAGTTTTCAGAATTATCGATTGCTTTTATTGATTTTATCGATTTTTTGGCAGAGTTCACCTACAGGGCTAGGAGTTGGCACAGGGGGGAAGTGAGCATGGGGATTCCGAATACAATATTAGTTTTCAGGATCGTCCATTACTTTTATCGATTTTATCGATCTTTTTGCAAAGTTTGACCTGCGGGGCTGGGAGTTTGCACAGAGGGTAATCGAGCATGCAGATTACGAATACAATATTAGTTTT
Source organism: Cylicocyclus nassatus (assembly GCA_958299035.1). Classification (NCBI taxonomy): domain Eukaryota; kingdom Metazoa; phylum Nematoda; class Chromadorea; order Rhabditida; family Strongylidae; genus Cylicocyclus; species Cylicocyclus nassatus. The sequence continues at coordinate 56,148,951 of CATQJL010000223.1, forward strand.
CAAGATCGTCCATTACTTTTATCGATTTTATCGATTTTTTGAAAATTTGAGCTAGGGGGCTGGAATTTGGCACAGGGGGGTAATCGAGCATGCTGATCACCCCCACGGGGGTGATCAGCATGCTCGATTACACCCCTCTGCCAACTCCCAGCCCCGTAGCTCAAATTTTGCAAAAAATCGATAAAATCGACATCGATCGATAACGAAAAGTGGACTGTGACACCCGCCGGGGCCCGAAGTGTAGGTGTGCCAAGTTTGGTCCGGATACGGCGGAGCCGGGTAAGCCAGCTAGTAGCGAATAAAACTCGCTTTCTGGTGCACTTTGTATTTTGCAAAACCTATAACTTGAAAAAAGATAGGTGACAAGTCCATTTGATGAACTCTGCTCGCAAAGGTCATTATGATTAACTGGACGGGTTCATGCATATTGTTTGTGCGTTGATCTTTGCGTACTTCTCGGGGACGCAAACTAATCTTGTACTCGTCAACAGAAGTCTATCTAAGACTGGAATACTGCATGAAGTTTATTCTTTAGTGGGACTGAGATGGAGATGTAGAACTGACTTTCAGTAAATACACTGAAAGACATAAATCGATCGCTTCCATTACTTCATAGATTACGGTAGGTTCTAAAAATTCAGAATGGTTTACAATAAAAAAGAGTAGCTCTGTGCCCAAACGCCATCAGTCTAACCTACTTTCTTCTTCTTAGTCATATTAGATTAAAAGCACTTTTTAATCCTCATTAATTATTTGGAAACTGTAGCTATAAATCCTCAGCAAATTCCATACTGTAATCCTATAGAATCAGAAACAGACGATGACTCATTCATACACTGTACTTTGTTCTAAGTCATAGCCAATTTTACAAAAATGTTATTCAATATCTGTGAGCACAGCTTACTGTAGTGCGGCCAAGGCTCAAACCATTTTATTTACATATATCTAACAGCTGTGCAAGCCAAACATGGTCAGGTTGTAGCTGATCTGTTTAATTAGCAAAAACGAAATTTTTGAGTAAAATGGGTGTGGTAAGCTTAAATCTTGATCTTCGATTTCTATCAGTGCTAAGAAGGAGTTTGCCTTTGCAATAACTTGAGAAAAGTCTCAGAGTAAATCATCGGAAGGTCATAATGGCCTTCACATTTTTGATCACTAAAATGCACCACTTTTTGAATTTGTAGTACAAAGCCAAAAAATGGCCCCTTTTCACTTTTCCCAAAATTTTTACGCCTCTTTTTCGTCTTTCGTAACGTTTCCGTAATCATAGTAGCAATCAGCTGCTGAAATACGGTTAAAGGTGAAAAAAATCCATTTGAGCACTGATGAATAGAACAAAAGGACTGCTTCGGTAGTGACAGTAGTGAAATTTACAGTATTCACAGCTTTCTGTTTTCGTTACTTATTTAGAGGAATAAAAGAATCTCATTCAGAAAACTTGGTTAAGCGGTTTGGGCTTTTCTAGAAAAATTAAGGATGGAATGTTCTTGCTCATGAAAGAGCGCCAAGGAGATGAATAAGAGCATCTCCATGCTTGTCAATCAAACACGAACAGTCACAGACAAAGTTTGCTCTTGTAAGGATCATGAAATTTGCCGACGAAAGCGACGTACGTACTATGTCTCACATAGCAAATAGCTTTGAAAAAGGCTGAAAAAACAGCTGAGTTGACAACAGTCCGAAAAAGCTGTGACAACAAGATAAATGAAGCTCTTAGAGCAAAAGTCATCCATAGCATTTGAGTAGATGACAAGTTTTGGAAATTTTAGTGGTCCGTAAAAAGGTTATGACCAAATCTCAGAGTTTATGCATACGGAAGGAAGGCTTCCAAAATAAAAGTCGCTATCGTTTATTCAAAAGTAATACCCCCAACCCCAGAAACTTTGATCTTTGAAGAAAGGCAGCGGCTCGATAAAATGACAACTTTGATATATTCGTCGTTCTCGGATCCCTTGGACAAGCTAAGTCCAACACTGTGTTTTGCACCTTCAGATTATCAATACCCCGCTTTTCCAGACGTGAAAAGTGCTATGGAGCGGATGGCGTAAGCCTGCCTTCTAGTCGCGATTGGCTTCGTGTGGAGACACCGTAGCCATCTCTGCGGCAATTGATTATTGGCTCCAGCAACCACTTTCGCGACCCGCCCAAACAGCACTTTTCACGTTCGGGAAGCGAGTTATTGATTTTATATATAAAGCTGAGGGGTGATCAGCATGCTCGATTACACCCCCCCCCCCAAATTCCAGCCCCCTAGCTCAAATTTTGCAAAAAATTGATAAAATCGACATCGATCGATAACGAAAAGTGGACTGTGACACCCGCCGGGGCCCGAAGTGTATGTGTGCCAAGTTTGGTCCGGATCGGTTAAGAAATGGAATTTTGTATTTGGAACATACGGCGGAGCCGGGTAAGCCAGCTAGTATCTTTTAAAACTGTAAAGCACAGTCTTGGACTTAGCTCGTCCAGGGGATCGAGAACCATGAATGTCCCAAAGTTGCCATTAACCTTCGCTGCCTTTAACATCATGCAGTGCCCTTAAGTATGTGCTCCGAAATTTAAAGGCAGCGTCCAGGCGATCTGGACCTATGGGGATTTTACGTTGAAAGTACTTTTGGGCTCCTAACTAAGGCACTGCCCAAGCAGCAGATCAGGTAGTGCTCTAACGGCTGAGAAAGCCCCGTCGAAACTGGCCCCGCGATCGTATTCGCATGGATTCATGGCAATTTCGCGCTAGGATCCACGCTTTGCGCCATGAATCCATGCCGAATACGATCGCGGGGTCCAGTTTTGAGGGGAACATCTCAGCCGTTAGAGCACTACCTGATCTGCCGGTTGGGCAGTGGGTTAGTTAGGGCCCCAAAATTACTATCCACGTGAGATCCCCATGTGTCCAAAACTTGCCTGGACGCTGCCTTTGAAGGGCAAGTTTTTCAGAATCAATGCACGCCTTCTGTAATTCAACTTCACAACAAAGTACTTTTTTGAAACAATCTTTTCTGGGCCATGAAGGCTGCTGTAAAAAGCAATGCTTTGGCTATACAACGCATATTTTTGTATAAATGCAGAGCACAAGAAAGATCAAGGCTATCGTCAAAGATTTGTTCTTGGAACCTCTATGAGAGAGCATAACTTGCTTTGAGATGCGGTAAGACAGTGCACTGTAAACATTGTGTAGCCAATGTTCAGTGGAGCAGTGGTGCCAAGGTTGAATTTTACGGTTTTTCAAAGAAAAATATTGCAAAAATGGAAGTGCTCACTTCTTCCTGCTATCTCCGATGCTCAAAAAACTGCTTCTCAAAATTATTCAATTTTTCTCCGCTGCGTAAAGAAAAACCCTACTTTTCCTTACATTAAATGAACAAGGTCTACCCTTGCTATACAGCTACAGGACTGTAATCACCTTTTGCTTGAAATCTTATGGTTAGTGCGGTACGGAAAGGCCGCAGCGATCACCCAAATTTGCGATGAAATTTCTTGGCCGAATTTTTGCAAAATTCAATTCAAAACAACGTATTATAGAATTAAACTTCTCAGCTGTTGAGCATTTCTTTGGGTTGCATCGAGCATTTTTTCATGCAATTAGAGCAAAGTGAGTGAAAGAAAAGAATTTTGAGATATAGTCTCGTGTTTCTGAAGGCAAATAAAGCGGTGTTCACATCTTAGAACATCCTGTATAAGACATTTTATTATAGAAATAAAGTTTGATAATGGCTTCCTATTCCGCATGGGTGGAGCCTTGTATAATGTCATGCAACTCTGTTCTTCTACACATTCGGGCTAATTCTTGATGATAAGGCGTAGTGCATTATATTAGCTGCTTCTAGCTAAATAAAAACGTTAACCTAAAGCGTGCATGATAAGAATACAAAAAAACAGCATCAGGTGATCGCATAAGTGACTGACATGTGGAGAGCAAAACTGGGAAACAGAGAACAGGGAACCCATCCACTATACTTTGAACCGAATCGAATGATTATTCGATTATTCGAATAAATCATTCGAATGCGAATGATTCGAAAATTCGAATATTCGAGAATCTGAGATTTCGAATAATAAATCGACAGTCGAATATTCGAAAATTTTCATTTTCGATTATTATTCGAAAGTCGAATATTCGAAATTCTCAGCTTTCGAATATTATTCGATAGTCGAATATTCGATGGTCATTAATTCGATCATTCGATGTCCATGGAATATTCGAAAATTCGAAGCATCGAAGATTCGGAAATTCGATATCCACAGCATATACGGGGTGTCCCAAGCGTATGTACAAACTGTTTAATCGCTAATACCTCTCACGAAGTCTTTTGCCAACCTTTAGGTAGCATCCTGTAGGGATGGCTTCAGCTATACAGCAGAAAGCAAATCACCTACATTGGTTTTCAATACGTGTTGGCTTTTTCCACCGTATGCCTTCCAGCCCCAACATGACGTGGATTGGTGTGGATTGGTGTGGATTGGTATGGATTGGTGAGGCGCCGCATCGCTTCGAGTTTGCGCCGCGTTGCTTTTCTCGGCGGCGCCGCCACCAATCCACACCAATCCACACCCACGTCATGTTGAGGCTGGAAGGCATACGGTAGAAAAAACCAATACGTATATACGCATACGATCGTATACGATGTATGTTTCTTTTGTTGTGTTATCACGGTATGAACCTAGCATATAGAGCAACTGCAAAATGAGACATCCAAAAGTGTTTCCCCAACAAAGAAGAGATTTCAAATCTATGTAGCAGGATTTTACGTATGTTTAACTACGCACGGGCTTTTAAGCCTTTTAAATGTGCATTCTCTTTTTTGAAAAGCGTTGGAAAACATCTGTTATGGTGTACCTGGCATAAGTTGCACAAGGCGTTACGGTTGAGTGCAAATTCTTTATATAGTGAGGGTCTTTAGAAGCCTAGTGTAAGAACGGCCTTTTTGTTTCTCATTCTTGGGCAAACGGCTCTTGATATCTCAAAACCCTCTTCAGTTTTCCTACGGTAGTTTACAAGTGAAAAGCGATAGATACATCGCTTTATACTGTAAGTCTAGGTTGATGTCAGCCCACAGATTCACATGCTGTTGGGACCCCTGTATGTCAGTCCACAACTCTCAGAGGATAAGTAATCTTCTTTGATTTTTGAAATTCCTTTACAATCGTCACGTACGCTTTTAGGTTCTTAAAGGCAGCGTCCCAAAAGATGGGTGCGGGAATTTGGCGATGTTAAATTGGACCCCTTACCTAAGCGGTGACGAAGTTCGGAGCGAAAAAGAGGGTCTGGTAAGCTTGAAAATTGCTTCCAAAGTGGCCCGTCTTACGGCAGAATCGAATGCCGCCCGTACAGCGAATTCGAACTGCAAGGCCAGAGAACGCGTAGCGCAGACAGTCATGAGTGCAGGGTTCCCGCAACGACTCTGCGTCTCTACCCTGCATGCATCTCGTACTCACGAGCCCACCGTAAGATCCGGGCCACTTAGGGTTGTCTCATACTGCCGCACTGACTGCAACAGTCTGCAGCTGACTGCAGCAGACTGCAGCAGACTGCAGCAGACTGCAGCTGACCGCACTGACCGCAACGGCCGCACAGACGCTACAGCTTTCGTAAAAGAGAAAACAAATGCGATTACGTCAGAACACCGTGATTTACGCCTAGAAAGTTCATAGGTTCTAACTTACTCTTCTCAATCAAATTTTGGCGATTGTTTTTCTTTGAGATGCTTATATTTGTTCTGATTCCTCCTGTTATTGCATATACCTGTTTTACTCTCGCTAGTGTTGTCTTTTGGGTCTCGGTATATGTTGTTGTTGAGTGTTTGGGCTACAACTATTTATCCTCTCCACCTTCACAAAAAGATGCAGCGATCTGTGCGGCCCTAGCGGTCAGTGCGGTCATGCAGTCTGCTGCAGTCTGCTGCAGTCAGCTGCGGTCAGTGCGGTCAGCTGCAGTCTGCTGCAGTCTGCTGCGGTCAGTGCGGCAGTCTGAAACAACCCTAGAGGGCAAATTTTAGGCCTGGTAGCACCCTTTTTCGCTCCGAACATCAGTCATCGCTTAGGTGGGGGGGGGACTACTTTAACATCGCCACAATCCGGCACCCATCTTCTTGCCGGGGCTGCAACTGAACCGTTTTTTCGCTGTAAATTGAAACATAAAAGAATGTCTATATCTGAAAAAAATTTATTCTGAGATGTTTTGGTCTCTCACAGGTAGTCTCACTGACATAATTTATTCGCATAGTATACGAAAATCGAATGATATTCGAAAATCGAATATTATTCGAGAACCGAATAATATTCGAAATTTGAATATCGAATGGTATTCGATATTTCGATATTCGAATATTATTCGATTCGAAAACTTCAATTTTCGAATAATATTCGATAGTCGAATAATCGAAAATTTCGATTTTCGAATAAAATTCGATAGTCGAATATTCGAAGTTTTCAATTTTCAAATAATATTCGATAGTCGATTATTCGAGAGTTTTGATTTTCGAAGATTATACGGAAAGTAATTGTATTTCATTAGATATATTCTAATTCAAATGTAGCGTAAGACGTAACCGATGAAAAAACGGTCAATTTTCTTTTGTTCGCTTGCTATTAACGGGGAATGTGATTTTATTTTTCAGTTCCCAAATCAAAGAAAACTCTGCTAATTTGCTAATTTTTAGGTTGTTGCAATTTTTACGTTTTAGCTAGTTAATTTTTGATTCAACTGGCTGGCGGCTGGAAGGCAGGACTTTGTGACCTGATTAAGGCCGCTAGCGCCCGCGACGCAGTCTGCGACTCTTTTGCGCGCGTGCTCTCTGATCATTCTCTAACCTTGACTAGATCACGAGGCCCTGCCTTCCAGCAGCCAATAAAGTTGAAACATAGGGTACAACATTATAGTGAAGTAGACTGATAATTATGATAATTACTCAAAATACTTCCAATATATTTTCCAAAGAATTCATAATGCAAGACTTATGGACCAACGTGATAGAGCATAATACCGCTTTTACTTCTACTACCAATTAATACTGGCCGTGCTACAATCTTGCAGATTCGAGATTTTCCTTCAATTTCTTTAAACATTAAGTTATTGACTATACTTGAAAGCGCAATCGGATTCCAATTTTACAAAAATCAAAAAAAGGGCAACCGGAGGAAGATCTCCACTGAGATCTTCTTAGAAGTATTTATTATAATTGCTCTAATCGAATTTTGTCCTACAAAAAAAGGGAAAAGTTTAGCGATGACAGCCGGACCAGACCGATATGAGCAGCTGAGCAAAGCTGTGTCCTCATGAGCATGGAAACGTGGATGACGGGGAAAAAGAATTTGCTGCTCCCCCCCCCCCCCCCACCCCGCTCATTCCCTTTTCCTTGTCATAAAGGACGATGTGATAGCATTATGGTCAGGCATAAAGTGCAGCTAATTTATATTTGAAGCTAATCACAAATCTTCAAGTGCAACTGTAGTCAAGTCTATTTATTACTACTTTACCTTGTTCTTGCTGGGTTCATGTAGTTACAAAGTAGCTGTATAAAAGTAACTGGATGCATAAATACAGCACTGGCAGTGCCGCTTTTCAAAGCTGCGTTTTAAACGCAATAATGCGCCGGAAGTGTCGCAATGCTATAACTTTTCTCAGGTTACTCCTCTCAAGTTCTGGTTTGAATATTTGAAACCAGCGCTGTCTGGTGCATCCGACAGTATGTTTGAAAATTGAAAAATCCACAATTTTTTGTGCCCTACGGCGCAATAAACGCGATATTGCGTCGTAAGTGCCGCATTCGAATAACTTTCCATAAAACTACTCTTTTTGATTCCCGTTGTTATATTTGGACTCAGCACTGATTGCTCTATCCTACAATATATTCAAAATCTGAAAAATTCAATTTTCATGTGCCGCAGGGCACAATAAACGCGTTTTTGCGTCGGAAGTGCCGCATTGTTATAACTGCTTGCATATTTATTCCACAAAAATCTAGTTTACACAGCTGTCATCAGTGTCTCTTGAGCTATCCGCCAATGTGTTTGAAAGTCAGAAAATCTCAATTTTTAGTGAATTACACGTTCTAAATCTTATTGGTCCCTCTTTTTGCACTGATAAGCTGATAACGATCTTCAAAGTAATCGTACAAAATTCAGAACAACATATTTGAAATCAGCTCTTCGCAATCTATCCAGTGATGTGTTTAGAAACCTGAAAATCTCAAATTTTTTGTTTCCGATTTTATTGGTCCCTCATAGTGGTATAATTAGCTAAGCTGGCTCCGGCCCCTGGCTGCCGTGACCTATCAATATCGATTTTTGTTATCATAATAGGTATGGTAATAAAATACAGTACTTAGACTACACGTTGACTTTCACACGCCAAAAGTAGCGCATAGTGGAATTTTGAGTTTTGAAATCATGAACTTCAATTTTCGAAATTCGTTAAAATTTAAAAATTACCCGAAATTTTTTTAGAAATTCGGAGATGCAAAAACCAGTAAGAATCTTGTCATCCCAAGTCACTACAAAAGTTGTGAATTCCTTTAAAATAGCACTATGCAATTTAGACTCAAAATTTCCAAATAGCAATTCAGTTTGACTTCAGGATCTGAAAACCTACATTTTTGAAACTTTCCTGGCGTGTAAATGTGAGCAGCTATTAATGATCAACTTCCGGTTCTCTTTTGATTCTGAATCAAATTTTGGAAGCCCAGCTAATTAATTGGTAACAGTGCTCATGGCAATTGACAATGTACCAATGTCTGTATAGAGTCAAAATCAATGGCTGAAATGAGATATCAAAATCATTTGGTCGCCCTTCTATGCAGACATATTCAAATCATATTTAATCATTCCTAATTTCGAAGTTTTAATATATTAACAGTTCATTTTCAAAGTTCTCTTACCTATAGTGAATCAAAATAGCAATAATCAAATAATCAAAGTTTTTCCCAAATTAATCGATATCTGGACGACTGAGGTGTGAAAACATGCTCGTAGGAATGAGTTCAGTGCCCCGGAGTGAGTGAAATATCAATGGTTATAGGGACCCATTTATCAGAATCAAGGTAATATCTGGCTCATTCTCCTTTTGAGTAGCTCATGAGGCTTAAGCATTTATTCATGGAGAATTTTATCTCGCTAAATTATAGCAAAAACTTGGTCAATCATTATCCTAACAAATTTTCCTGTTTTTACCAAAAAGAATGTGTATGCTTTGGATTTTGGAATCATTTACAGACCAACTTCCTCACTCTCGATTGAATGTATTTTTTGTTTCAAGCTGCCACAAATTTGCACCAAAAAACCATTTAGTAAGCATCCTTCAAACGTTTTTATGCATATTAAGGCAACTTCCATTTCTTTGTATTATAGGTAACTAATTCTTCGGGACCATAATGCATGCAGATCAACTGGCAGCGGCTGAAGGATGCCATGTGCCTAGAAACAGAATTTTCTCCAATAGCTGTTTGAAACTGCTTGTCACAACACACTTCTTGATTGGTGGAGGATTGTTGCAATCTCCAAAATCGAATGTTTTCTGAGATCCAAGAAGTGGTATGAATTTTAGCCCCAGAGTGATTTTTAATTATTGTTAAACTACGATTCTAGTATAAACAGTGAGATATCTGAAATTCCTAGATGAACAAAGAAAAAAGATGCAATTTTGACATTTTGAAAACATAATCCATTCACTGAAAGCAAACTGCCTAAAAGTATCATAGCATGTTCACTCCCGAAAAGAGCTCAGGAATCAAGTCTTGGGAGCAAAATTTTTGATTTTGAAATATTTGGTGGAGGAATGCTAAATTAAATAGATTCCTTCCATTTTCTTCCGCACAAGTTCTTGAGTTCGAAAGGAAAGATTTGTAGAAAGATGTTCACTAACTTATCGAAATTGATTCTTAGAAACTTTTGAACACAGTGTGGTGACATTTATGATGATTGGCCTTCTACTCAACTATCCGGCACCAATTCTCCAGACGTGGATCTGGTGGCGCTAATAGCGGTGGCTAACGGTTGTTTCTAGGTCATGGATCGATCATACAATTTCCTTATTTTGAGCAGGGAATACTGAACTGAAAATACTGAACCCGTACTGAAAATTTTACATATTTGCCTCTCATAAAGTCATCACTACTCTTTCAATTGAGTTGAAGTTTCGAATTTGAAATCTTCATAAAGATGTTTCGAGAATAGAAAGAAAATCTTTCTTGAACTGTTTTCAAAAATCACGGACCCGATTTTCAAATTTTCAAAAATTTTAGGAATTACCGGAAATAAGCATTTTAGAATTTTGAGATTTGGAAGCTCTCAAATGCCATAAGTATGTGAACGATTTCATTGAAGATATTGCTACGATTTTCAACCAAACAACGTGAAACTCAAATCACGAGTAGGTGAACAGCACAGCTGTGAATGGAAAGTCAACATTTAAAAGTATTTCGTTTCTAGATTTTCCTTTCCAGTACTCAACATTTTGTTTTTCTCATTTGAACAAGCCATGAATAGATTTTTTAGAATTTGTAAAAAATAATTCTGAATGTTTGTGTGCAAATTTCGTATTTTTTGGTATACAGGTTGAATAGCCTGTATTCAAGTTAAGACCAGTCAAAGTGGTTCAGATGCACCTGTACCCCGCTGACACAGCCATGTCCAAAGGTGCGAAGTGGTCCAACAAAACCACCGAGATATCGATTGGCTTCGAAACCTGCGCTTTCAACAGTTGTAAAAACTGTTGAAATGAGCTAGGCTTCTCAGAAATCAGAAAATATGATCTTTGCTATTAAATTCCAGAATAGCTAGAAGACATGATTGAACTTGGCAAGAATTGAAACTAAGCTTCTCGAAAGCCAGGGATATTTTTGCTTCTTGAAATCTTACATTAGCCAGATGATAAAATCCGAATATGAATTTGAGTTAGCCAAAATTAAGATCTCTATCGCTCACCACGGGGACATTAACACATCGAAAGGCACCGTCGCCGACTTACACCACACAAAAAGGTCATCAACTCGTCCCAGACACAAGATTATAACGTTCGCAATCCGAGAAAAAAATCAGTTTAACATGTTCGTCCCCAACAATCTTGAGAATAACGCACATTTCGCCCAATAAACTTTTGATTTTCGACTAGACTAACCCTCTGTCATGCCATAAGGCAACTTCTCACTTTTCGAGGGCTAATCATTCAGTTATCAGGATCGCGGAAAGCACATAGTAGTCATCTACTCCACTCAAGATAGAATTATGAATCCAGCTATAAGTTTGCATTATTTAGCGGTCATGGTATTACCATATCTTGGATATTTCATTTACGCGGGAATGATTTTGCTGAACTTCAATTCTTTGCTTGGTTGTCACCGAGTGCGGCGGCTGATTTTTCTGCTCTTTTGATTTCTTAGAATTCTCTTTTTTTGTGCAATTTCTTTCCCTACTTTTCTTCTCTTTCTCACTGATACTTCCTGCTTCCACTTTGGGTCGGTACCTTTGCACTCGACTGTAGATTTTGTTGCTAGTAACCGCTTTTGGTTTTTTCGAGTTGTTGACTTGTCTTGCAATCAATATCGGTGTACGGTAGGTCAAATAGATCAAATGGCCAGGACGCGTTCATCAAAGACTCCTGCCGCTTCACAACAACCTACTACATCAAAAGATATTGAAATGCAAGACAATAGTGGGATCTGTCAGGACTATGCAAACATGTCGGTGCTGGAGCTCATTGCCTCCATTCAAGAGCGCAATAGAGATCCCTTGATAACCGAAATGCTCAAAGCTTTATCGGAGAAGGTTTCAAGGGATCTCTCCGAAATGGTGGAGGCAGAAAAGCGGTCACGAAGCCTCGTGATCAGCGGAGTTGATGAGCCGCCGGAGGGATTAGGGGCATTGGCGCGCCGTAAGTATTTGCAGGAGAAGGTCGACGCCATACTGGATGCCCTCGATGTGGACTGCCCACCAACCGAGATGTTCTGGATGGGTAAGGCTAGTCCATCCCGACCGCGGCTCATCAAACTCGTGCTGCCGTCCACCTACTATTGGAAGCGCGCCCTGGCAAACGCCCATACCCTTCGTCGTTCGGGCTTCCCGCGCGTGTTCATACGAAAAAGTATGACTGAGCAAGAACGCAAAACAGAGTTCGAACTCAGGCAAACGGCACGGGAGCGCAACAAAGCGAAAGCGACGAAGGAATGGGTCGTTTACCGGGGCCAACTCGCGCGGGTATCTGAGCTGGTTAGGAGATCGGGAAACTTTTGAAATTGCACGGGACTCACGATCGCATTAGAGCAGTTTTACTTAACGCCAGAAGTTTAGTTAAGAAGTTAGACCACTTATATGCCTATTTATCTGATACCAAACCGGATATTGTTTTTATCACTGAAACCTGGTTTTCATCCAGAATTTCTGATGGAGAGATAGTAGGTGATCTGCCATACACTGTATATCGAGTTGATAGAAGCAATCGAAAAGGAGGTGGTGTATGCATCCTTATCTATGGTGCGCTGATATCCCAAAGAATTGAAGTTCCCGTCACTATTAAAGCTAATATTTTGAGTATTGATTTATTTTCTCAAACCCAGCCTATCAAAACCAGATTGATATTAGTTTACCGACCTCCAAACTCTCAGAGGGCGGATGATGATTGCCTTATACAGTCGCTGACAGGGCTAGCCACCGACAGCTCGAGCACACTAATGGTGGGGGACTTTAATCTACAAGTAGACTGGGATCGTACCGCACCAAAGAATAACACGTCCGCTAGATTTTTGGAATTCTTCGCCGAAATGGGGTTTGAACAACATGTGAAAAGGCCAACTCACGAGACAAATATCCTAGATCTAATCCTATCTTCATCTCCAATTGTATCAGCAGTAGAAATCTTGGCACCTCTAGGAACCTCTGATCACTCCATGATTGAGTTCATTTTAGATGAAAATTCTTGTACCCCAGCTCTTGTTCCTATGCCTGATTTTCCTCATGCTGATTTCTCTTCTTTAAACTGCTATCTCCAAGGGGTTGATTGGTTTGCCGTATTCGATCAGTACACTACAATAGACGACGTGTATCAAAGGTTTTGCAAAGTCATCTACGATGCCCTCAAAATTTTTGTACCTTTTCGGATTCCCCTCCATTCAAAAGTCAGATATCCCAGACAAATCACTAATCTTTTGAGTCAAAAACGCCGTCTTTTCCAGAACCTGAATAATCCACAAACGAATGCAATGTACAAGAAAATTTGCTCTGACCTAGACTTTCATTTGAAAAAGTATCTTGCAAATCGAGAGCTGAACTTAGCATCTAAAGCGAGTTCGAAATATTTCTTTCAATATATCAACAGAAAGTTGAGGAAGAACTCTGGACTGCCGGTCGTCAAAGGATCTGTCTGGTGCTAGTCACAGCGTAAATGCTGATAAAGCTAATGCTCTTGCAAATTATTTTGTCAGTGTTTTTTCCATTGAAAAATCTACAATCTCACATGGTCAACTGTGCTGTGCCTCGCTGAGACATTCCTTGAATTACGTTCATTTCATTCCATCTGATATTAGGAGGATTCTAAAAAGTTTGAAACCATCAATTTCAGAACCTTTTGATGGAATACCCCAAATCGTCTACAGGGAATGCGCCGACTCCCTTTGCAAACCTTTGGCACACATCTTCAATCTTTCCATGTCCCTAGGGGCTGTACCTGAGATATGGAAAAAAAGAAAGAAAAGAAGCACTAGTCACCCCGATTCCAAAAATCCCTGGTGCTGAATTAGTGTCAGACTTCCGCCCGATTAGTATGACCCCTTCTTCAGTCAAGGTTATGGAGAAGATTCTGCGTAATAAACTCACCTCTTTGTTGACGAAATCGGGAACAATCCCCAAAGAACAGCATGGTTTTGTTGAAGGTGTAAGTACAACAACTAACCTAGCCGATAGCCTTTTCGACTGGACTATGGCAGTAAATGAAGGGCAGTCTGTGGACATCATCTTTGTTGATTTGTCCAAAGCTTTTGATAGAGTTTGCCACCATAAGCTCATTGAGAAATTAGAGTATTATGGTATTAGAGGGAATCTACTCTGTTGGTTTGAGTCATATCTACGGAACAGGCATATGACCGTGAAAGTTGGCTACGATTATTCTCAAAGGCATTCGTGTCCGAGTGGTGTACCTCAAGGAGGGGCGCTTTCTCCTCTTTTATTTCTAGTTTACACCATGGATTTACCAGATGTTCTACGAACATCATTATCGATTAAGGTGCAAATGTACGCCGACGATATCAAGATTTACGGGATTTACGACTCATCCAATTATGATGAAGTACACATGGCGCTCACTAAATCAATTGAGAATATGCTTAGTTGGTCTAGGCAGTGGGACCTTCCCCTTAACCCCGACAAATGTTCGGTCATGCATATCGGGCGGAGTAGAGTAACAACATACGAAATCAACGGAGTCACACTCAAACAGTGTATTTCAGCTAAAGATTTGGGTGTTACTCTTGATCCCTGCCTCAGTTTTTCAACGCATATAGACTTTGTGGTCAAGAAGGCATACAATGTCCTTTATGCAATTCTTAGAAGCGTACACTACCAGAATCCGAAGATCCTCAAATGCTTGTACAGAACATATGTCTTACCACACCTCGAATACTGCTCCCAAATATGGAGCCCATATCGGAAGAAAGATATTAAAAGGATAGAAAAAGTACAACAAACTTTCACGCGGTTGCTTCATCTCAGATGCTCCAAAAACAAAACCCTGAAAGATATTCCTTGTTACAATGATCGTCTCAAACTGTATGGTATGAGGAGCTTGGAGCACCGCAGAAAGTTGTCTGACCTCATCTTTTGTTTTCGAGTTTTACGTAAAGAGATTAATCTCTCAGCGAGCAAGTATTGGACCTTCATTCCTGCTAGTGTACGCTCCTACTCTTTTAATCTGCACTATTTCCCAATAAAACGAAGAAGATATTTGCTGGCTTACAACAACCTGTTTTATCGCGGAGCACTGTGGTTGCAACATCTGCCTTCCGATATTCTACGATCGTCTAGCAGTGCGTCCTTCAAGTCAAAACTGAGGAAAGTTGATTTGCAGGATTTTGCTGACTTTTGTGGTTGAATTCAGTTCATTGAAAGCCTTCTTTCAGTTAGACATTCTTGTCTTATTGCGTTGCCTTACGACTGAAGATACTTCTTGTCAAACTAGCTACAGCTGAAGGTCGATCTGGCCACTACACTCGCACACAGTATTACAAAAAGTTATTGTTCATTATTGTTTTCTTGTTTGATTGCATATTGATAGCTCACGACTAGCCAGCTTAGCCTACTGGGAAGTCGATTTCAAAATTTGTTTTCCTGATATAATTAGTATTTGAATCACAATATAGTTACATCGGTTGAATAAATGTCTTTCTGGTGTCTTTCGCTGTTATGACTCATCTTTTCTCATCTTTGTCTATCTTGTTGTCCTTTCAGAGAGCCTGTGTTTTTTTATGGGGATTTAATCAGCTAGCCCGCCCGTAGGCTCGCTGGTCCTCAAAACAATGGGAACTTTATCTCTGAAAGACAGTAAGATATTCAACACACTACCAATGCGATTCTCTCGTTTACAATTGGTTAGTGCTACGATTTAGTGAGTTAAACTTGAGTCTTTCATCGGATATTATGTTTTATTGCTTTTCATTGGGACTAATTGGCTATCGTTTGAGTTTACTATTAGTGTTTGATTTTTGCTAACGGCACACCCAGAGTGCATTAAATAAATAAATAAATAAAAAAAACTTTGAAAATGAACTGTTAATATATTAAAACTTCGAAATTAGAAATGATTAAATATGATTTGAATATGTCATAGAAGGGCGACCAAATGATTTTGATATCTCATTTCAGCCATTGATTTTGACACTATACAGACATTGGTACATTGTCAGTTGCCATGAGCACTGTTAAGGGCCGGTCATACCGGTCAGCGATCTATCGCTGCGATGGATGATCGTCGCGACTGGGTGGAAACTAGCGACGAAAACGCGCGACGGATCGCTGATCGCTCGAATAAGGGGGCATACCACCGCGGCGATGTGTGCATTCTCACACTACGATTCTCACACCTGCAAACTCCAAGTAACTTGTCCATGTGTCGGCTAGATCCACATTTGGGACACTTAGAGCTCTCTTGTACAAATCCTTGATTACTTTTATCTGCTTCTCATTTGTTTCGTCAAAAACTGCCCTCTCAAAAAGTTTCTCCAATCGCATCACACTCCGCTCCAGCAGAGCGCTTGTTTCTGAGAAACAAATTTTGTACCTGCATAAACTTCTCATATAAAACCATGAATATCTGACAATCCTGAATCCAGTGCAGATTAGCCGCGGAATATGTACAACTAGCTCCTGAGAGTTGACAAACAAAAGTCATGCCCGTGATGAGGATACTGAGGTTAAAGAACACAAAGAAACGTTATAATGGTTAATAGTAGAGCCGTACCCACGAAACACACATTAGTTGAAAACCAGATAGCTGGGAAATTTGAGAAGTGTGCAAGGCATTTAGCGTGAGTGACAACATTTCACGGAAAACCAATGCACTTTGACAAAACTAAAACGGATTCCAATCCCCAGACACGAGACCAGCTTAAGAAAGTAAAGAACAATCATAAAACTTTTCTGGAAAGAGATCCCAATCCTAGCGATCCATCGCGTCGCGCATTTAACATGAGCGACGCGAATTCGCTGGGATGAGGGACGATTTCGCTCAAATCGGTATGGCCGGGTAGAAAACGGCCCGCGATGCATCGCGCCGGACAGCCAGCACAGATACGCAGTTATCTTCGGCCTTGTAACACTTGTCCTTTGGGAAAGTCAGCGACGCGATGGATCGCTGACCGGTATGACCGGCCCTTTACCAATTAATTAGCTGGGCTTCCAAAATTTGATTCAGAATCAAAAGAGAACCGGAAGGTGATCATTAATAGCTGCTCACATTTACATGCCAGGAAAGTTTCAAAAATGTAGATTTTCAGATCCTGAAGTCAAACTGAATTGCTATTTGGAAATTTTGAGTTTAAATTGCATAGTGCTATTTTAAAGGAATTCACAACTTTTGTAGTGACTTGGGATGACAAGATTCTTACTGGTTTTTGCATCTCCGAATTTCTAAAAAAATTTCGGGTAATTTTTAAATTTTAACGAATTTCGAAAATTGAAGTTCATGATTTCAAAACTCAAAATTTTACTATGCGCTACTTTTAGCGTGTGAAAGTCAACATGTAGTCTAAGTACTGTATTTTATTACCATACCTATTATGATAACAAAAATCGATATTGATAGGTCACGGCAGCCAGGGGCCGGAGCCAGCTTAGCTAATTATACCACTATGAGGGACCAATAAAATCGGAAACAAAAAATTTGAGATTTTCAGGTTTCTAAACACATCACTGGATAGATTGCGAAGAGCTGATTTCAAATATGTTGTTCTGAATTTTGTACGATTACTTTGAAGATCGTTATCAGCTTATCAGTGCAAAAAGAGGGACCAATAAGATTTAGGACGTGTAATTCACTAAAAATTGAGATTTTCTGACTTTCAAACACATTGGCGGATAGCTCAAGAGACACTGATGACAGCTGTGTAAACTAGATTTTTGTGGAATAAATATGCAAGCAGTTATAACAATGCGGCACTTCCGACGCAAAAACGCGTTTGTTGTGCCCTGCGGCACATGAAAAAATTGAATTTTTCAGATTTTGAATATATTGTAGGATAGGGCAATCAGTGCTGAGTCCAAATATAACAACGGGAATCAAAAAGAGTAGTTTTATGGAAAGTTATTCGAATGCGGCACTTACGACGCAATATCGCGTTTATTGCGCCGTAGGGCACAAAAAATTGTGGATTTTTCAATTTTCAAACATACTGTCGGATGCAACAGACAGCGCTGGTTTCAAATATTCAAACCAGAACTTGAGAGGAGTAACCTGAGAAAAGTTATAGCATTGCGACACTTCCGGCGCATTATTGCGTTTAAAACGCAGCTTTGAAAAGCGGCACTGCCAGTGCTGTATAGAACTAGTGTTGCAGGTGAGTGCAGTGCGAAAGTTCTAGAATATTTCTAAACACTGAACAATCTGGGTGATTGAGCGAAAAGATAACAGTAACGATAAGTGAGCTGCACGCTCAGCGATTTTATACGAATATCAGCACCAGATGCAAGTCGTTATCGGTTGTGTTCAAAACAGAGTGATTAATCATTCGATTTCAACGAAACTGACGCCATGGTAACCATGAATGGGTTGAGTTCATCAGCACAGTGCGATTAGTATTTTTTGCGAACTCGTGTACCCACACTAAATATTCGACAAAAAGCGCAAAAACTGACGATCCGCGTTTTTTCTCCTTCAGAATGCATAAAATATGAATCCGAAGAAAGCATGATATCATTCTCGTCAAGACGAATCTT